>VXBQ01017277.1:350543-455083 GCA_013400175.1 Phainopepla nitens
CAGGCTGCTGTGTCATTATGTGAATCCTGGAGTTATTTTACTGACTCACTAAAACCTGTAACACTGGAGAGAAACAGAGTGACACGAGGGAAAAAAATACCACTCTGAAACTGCACAGGTGAGTTTTAGAATGATTTAGCATTTACTGAAAGAAAAACCAAAACTTAGCTGAGTCTAAGTAAAAATAAGGCTGGCAAACTGAGTACTGGTTTCTAATGGGTAAAGATAAGCCAAATCAAGGGCAAGAGAGCACTCTCCTCTCCACAAGTCTCAGGCTCAACTGTGCCCTGCCTGCTCTCCCTGGGCAGCCCTGTTACCCACTGCTCCTCAATCAGTTCCTTCCCCACACCCAACAAACCCCTCAGCCTCCAGGTTTGCCCAATGTTTTCAGTCAGTTTTTTTCCACCCTGCCATGATGTACATATGAAAACACAAATTACACTGCAAAAGGCAACTTCTGCTGCACCAAAGGGTACAGTGAAAATTAGACTCGCTCTGTTGTGTTTGAGCCATCCTACTCAACAAATTATCCAAGAGTCCTTGTTCTGCTGAACACTTTGCATTTACAGGGGGAGATTTGCCTCTGATTGGATTATAATGTAAGTGAAAATTCATGCGTATTAATGATAAAATCCTTTATTAGGGGTAGAGATAAATGTATAATCATGGAGCATACTAGTAACTAAATTTTAAAGAGAGATTATTGCTCCAAATAAAAAGGCAGAAATAATCCTTTCTCAACCTGCTTCATTTTTAATACTTGCTGCCAGCAGCTAGATCTGCTTTCTTCCATTCCTGATACACCATAAAACCTTACAGCTTGTAATATCTCCTCTGTGTACGTGTCACATCACTTACTCAACAAAAAAACCCAAACTGTAAAAGCGAAAATTGGAAAAAGACCTGTGAAAAGCTGGTGATCGGGGGAGGTTCCTGACATCTGGGAAGGACTGGTGTTCTCCCCAGCCCCGGGGAAGGGAGGGCATGGGGAGCACTGTGTGAGTCGCTTGGCAGCCCAACCTCCCCACATCCACCTCCAAGCCGCGAAGGACCAGGAGGAAACTGCGCCATTATCAGAGCCATCCTCACAAACAGAGTGCCAACTCTGAGCATGTCCTCTGCAAATCATGGCAGGTGACGACCTAAGGAACAGCTGAAACTCAACACTAGAGGGATACTGATAAAGCTGTGGATGGACTCTACCAGAAGCCTAGTGAAGTCTGATGAACCAAGGACCAGTTTCAGCCTCCGAGTGCAGGCTAACCACTGTGAGGTGGCCAGCGGAGCTGTGGCCTACAAAAGGGCCAGAGGGCTACCAGAGGCACTGAGGTGTCTTTGGGGCTCCCTGTGCTAGTAGAGAGGAGATAGCCAGCTGGCCACACTTAACTTCCAACAAGAAGAAGGGCCCCATCCCTGCATGCAGTGATGCTCCTTGAACCAGTCTAGGTCACCCACTCTGGTGCTGGGACTTCCCTGGAGCAGGAATCTGAGCTGGGTGATCTCCAAAGGGCCCCTTCTGGTGGCATCTCTGCCCTCCTGCAGCCCAAAGACAGGTAAAGGCTTTAAACAGCATCTCTGCAAACTACTTATCTTACTTACTCTAGGACTTAAGCTTTCTATCACAGTCAGGCAACAGAATGAATAAATTTGCCTTCTGTCAGGCAGTATCAAAGATATGAATAAAGCATTACAAGGCAATTTCAGGAACACAGATCTTTGAACTGTGCTCTGCTTTACACTCCCAACCACAGCAGCAGCAGAGAAAAATCCCTATTCAGCATGCTGGGATCTTCTTTTGATGTTGACTAGAGAGGGAAGAGACCATGCTCAAACCCTATGGATTATTGGTGAGTGTATAAAAAAATCCTCATGAAAGATGGGTCCTGCCTGGACTCACGCATGCTGGTGCAGCATAAATAGCAGTGAGATTTACAGCGAGGAGCCACTGTGTCCTTTGACAATGCCCTGTGTAAGCAAAAAACAAGTGAGATCCAGTGGCTCCCTGCCAGCCCATTCCAGCTAAAGGCCATGCCACACCAGTCATGTTATTACACTGATGAACAGTTTATATGAAAATAGGGGAAACTCTCCATCACTTAATTCAATCTCTGTCTAAAACTATTTACTCATGCTAGCTTTTGCTCTCTTTATTCCTGGCATTTTTTTTTCTTTTTCTTCTAGCCAACAGCCATTCCAGAAATGGCTACTGACTCACAGTCGTTAGGATCATACACATTTAGAGGCTGAAGATTTAGTTCACAATAGACTGGGGAGCTCCAAGGCAGGATCCTCAAGATGGGAGTTATCCCAAATCAAATGCTGCTTTTGAGCACACCGGTTTGGCTCTTTCCTTCCACTTTTTAGAGCCTCACCCTGCAAGAAAGTTCACCTAAAGCATCTACTCACTGTGACAGGATGGCTAGCAGATGAGTGAGCCTCAGATTTAGACCAGGTTTTCGTTGAGGACTCAGTCCTGTAAACTCCCAAAGCACATGAGCAATGCCCTTGACTTCTGGGAGCTACTCACATGTTTTAAAGACCCGCAAATGCCTCGGAGCTGGCAGGAGCCAGACGTGCACAGGCATAGAACAAGCTTTTAAATGTGCAGAAAACTGTCCAGTTAATAAATTACTTGTTAACTGATTCTCCAGTTTCAAACAGAACAACTCCAGCGAGAACAGCACAGAAGAAAAGGCGCATTTGGAGTCCAGCCCTGCAGCACCCCCAGCTCCTTCCCTTCCCAGGGAATTCCAAGAGGGCTGCACGAGGCTCCCAGCCCAATGCATGAGCAGGCACTTCATGCCAAACAGAATCATCCTTTAATTTTCTCAATTACCTCCGTAACCAAAAGCACACGTCTAGAGCTCTGCCATATTTCTGTCAGCAAGTAATGCTTTCTCTGCAGTAAATTCAGTAAGTTATTCTCCACAAAGGAATTGTTTTTAAGGACATCCTGCTACATCTCTACACTGCATTTGTGAGAGGAAGAGAACTTCTGACCTGGAATTGCACTCAGTGAAACATCTGTAAGCATCCAAGATAATGTATTTTCTCATGTGAAGACACTGCATTTTATATGTGACATTTTTAATGCTTTGAATTTAATCACATCAGCATCACCATGGAGTGGACTTCCTCAGAAGCATTTGTGTTATACGCATATTCACGCAAGATCTATATCTTTATATATATTTATACACATAGAGTTTTTCTTGACTTGTTTTTATACGTCTAATGTTTATGTTCTGTAATTTTCTTTTTAGCAAAGCTGAAATTCCCATAAATCACAGCATTTCTGGAGCTTGGGTTTCAGGAATGCAAAACATTACAACATCGATTTTGAAAGGAAATAAAACTGGAATTAGGGGAGTCTGCAGATACTCAGCATCTGAATATTAGACTGGATGCTTTGGTATGGCAAAGTCACAGTTTACACAATAATTTTGCACAGTTAAAAAAAGAGCTCATACACTGTATCTTGGAAATAAACTTAAGATACAAAAGCAGCTATTCTGCTTCACGGTTGCTTAAAGTTATAGAAACTTATCATTACAGCACCCAAACCCTTCCTTACACAGCGAAGAGCTTTCCTGACCATGAAATGACCAGATCAGCACTGCTGCAGCACTGGGCAGGATCAAAACTTGCCACTTTTTCTAGGAGACAGATTCCCCAGCATGCAGCAAAGCAACCCAACCGCCTCTGGCAGTCAGTATTTCTCCCCATCTCTTAATTTTCATCAGATTTCCTCCTAAAATCCTACATTTCCAGTGACTGCTTCTCTCATCAATAACAGCACTGGGCAGATAGCCTTCCAAGGGAAAGGGTCAGCCCTGGTTTTGACACGCTGAAAGGCTTTCCTGAGGGAAGGGAGTGGTGGGAAAAACGGCCCTACCAACACCCATATCTAAAAATAAAGGCATACGGCAGTCATTGGGGTAAAGAGTAGCAAAATGTTATTGAGATTAAAGCCATGAACTCTTCAAGCAGCTGCCTGCCTGCCAGAAGCCCCTGCAGGAGCACAGTGCAGCATTATCCAGCCCTTTGCTGAGCTTCCTAGAGCAAGGGCAGTACCCAGCAGAGCCCCTCAGTACCTGCCAATTTTCATCATATCAGAGGAAACATCCCTTTCTGTCCAACCCCTGCAAAGAGCAAGGACTCACCACCAAATTCTCAGCTAATGCCAGTTTTTTATCTGACCCCATGGATTTAACAGTCAAGACCCCACACTATCAATGGTTAGTAGCATCATTCTCCTATGTCCCTTGTCTCTCAAGGGAGCAGGTGTAATGAAAAGCCCTTCTTTCAGTTTCCATTTCTTATCCCTCAGCCCTCCCTGCAGCCCTGCTATCTATTTTGATGAAAGAGGAATGTGCCTATGCCTTTCAGTAGAACCTGAAAATTTTCTTCCAGAACAAGTCCCAAAAATTTTGGCTTGCCTTTAGCCATTTACTTCTTATTTGGATAAAAATCTGACACATGTCCATTTGTACATGAAATTAGGATTTTGAAGAGAACTAAAGGAATCAAAAGCAACTCTGCCATGTGATAAGCAGAGTTAATCTTCCACAGGAGCACTAGCAGCACTGGTGCCCAAGGGGGGCCCCATTTGTCACCCACCACCCAGCAAAGGGACAAGGCATCCATAGCACAGCAACACCAGGTGTAGCTGAAAAATAACCTAAAGAAGGTTTCCTGCTACAGAACCACATTCTAAAGATCTTTGCCAGAAAAAACGGGGTTTTTCTGGATGTGCTGTTTGTTTGTTTGTTTTGTCCACCATGGCACCTCCCTGGGATGATGGAAATGATGAAATGACTGCTGAATTCTTTGCTCCCATCACCTGAAGGACCAACAGCTTTGGTCCTCTAATTCCTTCAATTAAACAAAATGCCTCTTAAGGATAACATTTTTCTGGAGTGCACCGTCTCAGTGCCGATAACTGAGTATGAAAACATAATATTCAGCCTTAAATAGCCAACCTTCATTTGTGAAAAGCATTGCCAACAATAACTAGAAAATTTTGTTTTTAGAGCAAGCACTCTTGGCAATTATTTGTGGTAATTGTCTCAAGCTGGTGTGATTTCATAAACAGGGCAATCTCACACAGAGCTAGGAATAACACCTTTTTTTTAATATTCCTCATGCAAACAAAGTGAAGAATTACAAACAATCTCTGAGGGGTAAACTAAGCAAAGATACTAGAAAGATATTGGAGTGGTAAAATGCCTGCATTTAAAAAGAGCAACTTTTTTTGGGAACTACACAAACGGCTCTAGTTACAAACCCTAAGAGCATGAAAGTTTATTTGCTGGGGGGGGGTGACAGGGTCAGGGCTTCTGTAAGAACTAAGCAATGGCACAGTTTTATAAACTTATCAAGAAGAAGTAAAGTAAATTTTCAGCCACAAAGACAGCACAGAAGATCTTGTCTATCACTGCTATACTTGTTCCACCCATGCATCTGAAGGTCCACACATGCAAGTCTCCCTTGCCTCTCGTGCAGCCCCATTCCCTCTCTTTCGTCCTGTGTTTTAATATATCTGCTAAAGATCAGGGAGAGCACCCAGCTCCAGTTTCCTGTGCCGTCTTCTGACAACTGGAGGAGCTGGGCCATCTTGCCCTGTGGTCCCAGAGCCACCAGCAAGGCAGGATGCAGGAGCCAGGGTGTTTCTGTCTCCCTTGGAATGGGGCTGGCACCCAGGGGACGCTAGATCTGCTATGGCACCGTGGTCATGGGACCTGGCCTGGCCAACAGACCATCCAAGCCAGGGAGAGGAATAGAGACTGACTGCTCCCCCAGCCCAGCTCAGACAAATACAATCCACTTTGTGTATGCAGCTGTACAGCCAAATGAGCCTTCCTGCTCTGCTTCAACACCAATTTTCCATTTAGCTACTTCAGAAAGGAGGTGGCATTGCACACAAAGTCCTTTAGCTGCTTACCAAGTCCCCAGAGGAGCAGGTATTTTCCCATGCATCTTTAAAGTAATGTTAATTACATTATACACAGTTGCAAATATACACAGGGGACAATAATGTGCCTTTTAATTAAGTATTACTATGGCTCCCACTGTCTCTTACCTTCATTCTCATCAGAGGATGAGGAAGCAAGGTCCCCTCGCAGCTTGTCAAGCCTGCCCTGCTGCTTGTGCTGCAGCATATGAGCCTCTGGGTCTGAGCCCCTCCAGATGCCTGTCCCTGCCTGACAGAGCCCCGACCTTTACACCGCTATTTAAAAAATGTTACTCTCTCAGACAAAGAAAAAACACAACATGACATCTCAAAAATGTTTCCTGGGAATGGTTCCCTGAAAGAGGGACTATCTTGCACCCAATGCCCCTCATCTACCAACACTCAGGGACTCGCACACCTTAGCAAAATACACACCAAGTCCACAGCTGACACCCCCTCTGCTCTTTGCTGGGCTCACCAGTTCTCATTCAGCTGATGGTGCCTGTAAATCACAAGCATTTTTACTTATCTGGGACTAAATCATAAGAACAACTTTAAAGGATGTTCAATACAGTCAGTAAATACTATAAATCCCACAGTGAACATATGCAGTCATACACAAATTAAACAAGATCATGAAAATTGATTTGTAAATGCACATAGGCAATTTTTTCAGGGATTGCTCCTGTAATTCCTTCAACAAACTGGAGAGTCTCTCTTATCCACCACTGTTGCTTTAAATTTATTAAATCAAACGCCTACAACAGATTTAAAAATGGATTATAAAGCCAAAATGAGGTAAATTTTACTTTAGAAAAATCAGAGTACTTAACAGTGCACTCCTTGCATGGAGGTCAAGCCACTCTTTAACTGTATTTCAGCTTCTCCCCTCCACATGCTGCTGTAACACACAGAGCTACAAGAACAGCCCTTGATTATTTAGCTCTTCCACACTGAGAAGCTTGAAAAATTGTTCTCCATGTTATTGATTTGAAACAGTTTTTAGTCTGAACTACAGACACAATGGAGTGGTGAGCCCAAGTTAACCATTCTATTAAAAAAAAAATTAAGGTGCAAGAACAAAGAACCAAACAAAACTATTTCAATCATGCTTGAGATGAGCAGAATAAGAATTCTTTCAAGTAAAAACACTGTGCACCCTCTTTACTCAATATGTGTTTATGCAACGAGTGCACAACTTCTGTACACGTCTGTCACAGAGAGCTCTGCAGACCAAGGCCACAGGCACTGCAGGGCTGATGATAACAGGCTTCAGTGGGTGTGTTATGCTCAATAAAATCAACTCCCTATCTCATCCAGCTCCAAGGGACTCAAGAGATTTTTTTAAATACAACCAAACTTCTCCTAAGCCATCCCACCCTCACAGGGCTCTGCACGGGTGGAGGTGTGCACACACAGTGGATAATTTAACATAGGGTCAGCATGCTCAAACTTAACGTGTTTCTGCTCAGCAGAGAGGTTCTCAGACTGGCACTGTCACAGCACAGTGCTCTTCAGCTGGGGGGACTATCTGGAAAACGTCCATTATTGTTCAGTGTTCAGCAGAAATGGCAAAACAAACTAATAGCAGTAGAAGTCCATTTACATTTTTATATTTCAAGAGATAACACTGGCTCGTTTATCTTCCTCCTAATGAAAAGGGAATCAGGCTCACACTAACTCGGTTAGGCCACAAAGCCTAAGGTAGTGCAGGGAGCAAGTGCTGTGGGATGAAATTGACAGCAGGAAGGCAGGCAAGGCGAGGCTGCTGGAATTGGAGCTGGTGCTCCAGCCTTCTCCTCGCCTGCAATATGCATGCATGGTTTGGGGGCAGCAGAGCCTGTTACTGCAAGACAAATTCAGAGCTAAAAGGATATGGCAGCCCTCCACACTGTAGTCTGATTGCATTAGACTGAGCACAGAACAAGAAATAAATATTTAGACAGGGTAGATGGCACCCTGAACAAATCCAAGTGTCAGCTCTGATCTCCGGCGAGTGAAAAGCACCCTCCTCTTCCAGTGCTCACGTGAAGCTCAGCATCTCTCCCTGCCTCATCCAGATGGTGTGCAGGCAGAGCCCCTCTGCCCTGTTCCTAGACAGCTAAAAACCACAGCCAATCTGCCACGTTATTTCCGTCTCCCTGTGCTGGCTCATCCATCACTGCCAGGGCATCAACTGCTCTACACACTCCTTGCTGCTGCTGCTGTTTACGATTAGGAAGGAAAGGGAAAATCTCCAAGCCCTACATTACAATTGAGCTTCAGTTGCACAGTCGCAATTAAGAAATGTGGGAGCTTGCAACTTCCCAGGAGGTAGTGGACTTAATTAAACTTAAAGCAGTTCATTTGAAGAGGGTGGTGTGACCCTCTTTCTGCCAGATTTCAGGCCCATGGAAACTCCTCACTGGTGGCTGTGTTAGCTCTGAGTATTAGGATAAATGTTTTCATATGCAAATCGAGCAGCATTCCTCAGTGCTCTGCCTACAGACTGGCTTTATTGCTTCTCCCACACAGTTGTGCCCAGCAAACAACAAAAGGCAACCTGTGTTTATAGGGCACTGGCCTGACATTCAAGAAATCTGTGCTCAAAATACTCAGCTGTGCCAAATGTCAGCAATGTGATGTGGGAGGTCAAACGCTGCTGTGTCTCACAGTTCCCCCATCAGGAAAAATAGAAACAATTTGTACTTCTCTCACACTCAGCCTGTATAAACCCATGAAGTTTTCAGAGCGGGGGGACGGGCTCAAATTACACAGAAGCACAGCGGTAAAACAAGGCAGGTACCCTCCCCACACGTTGTCAGCACCATCTCACACAAGGAGAAGATAAAAAACCCTGGGCCAGGTGCGACATCCTCTCCCTCCTACTTCTCAGGCTGTCATGAAACCAACTCACACTGGGTACGTCTGGTCAGTGCCACGTGCAGCCCCAGCCCTGTCTGGGCTTGGCAGCCACCAGCTGCTCTCTGGCACGTTGCATGTGGCACAGAGACTTTGCCAGGGGGATGTGGGCAATGGAGGTCCCCTCTGGTGGCACAGAGGCTTTGCTGAGGGGGATGTGGGCAATGGAAGTGCATCCCTTGCTGAAGTGTTTGACCCAATTATAGCTGTGACAGCAGAACCAGAGGAACAAAAGTCAAGCTGCCAATTTGTGACAGCAGAGCTTCTGCTGGATTCAGACTAATTGCCCACCATTAGCTGTAATTGGTGCACATTCTCCAGCGCAGAGAGAACCTCTATTTGTTTTAGGAGAAGCAACCATAGCTTCAAGGGGTGAAGCACCAACAAGCACATTTCCTATAGGAGTGTTAGGGCAAGTACGGTGTCCCCAGAGATGCTGCATCAGAGCCAGCCACATTCCTGCTCCACTCACCCTGTGGAGGGTTTCATTACCCACAGCAGAAAATGCAGCAGTAAGTTTCACCTCCCAAAAATATCAACTGTGATGGGGAATCTACCAGCCAAAACACATTGTTCAGTAATGCAGGTGAAGCCCAGAATGCTCATGGCAGTGGCTTGCCCAGAAAAGCACCAGAGAAGAGTGCTCAAGTGACCAAACAATGTCTTGTGCTACAGGGTGTATTAAGAAGATGCCATTATAAAAAAAAAAAAAAATCACAAGCTGTAAATGACACTAACAGGGCACATGGACAGGGATTTTCATGAGGCATCCTGCCCGTCTGAACATGACACAGCCTGAAATGAAAGCTGACAGCACAAAGGGAGGAAAAATTATCACAGAGATACAACCTGAGGTTGTAGCTGCCCAGATCCTGTTCTGACATCTTGAAAAAGCACTGGCCCACAACAGTGAACCAAGACAACTTAATTGCTGTTTCATGATAATTACTGCTGGTTGGCTGTTCTTCCTTCAACACCCAAGCCCCTCTGAGCTGTTCTGTTTGCAGTCCCCTGGGGTCTCCAGCACCATCCCATTATATCTTAGCTAGAACAGGATCATCCCAAAAAACATGGTAGAACAACAGGATCGAGCAGTGCTGAAAACAGTGGAATGAAGCACCCAGAATCCATAATAATTCCTTCTGTGCTGCTTTTGAGCGTCGCTGAACTCTCCTGGCAACTGTTCAAGCATTTTCGCTGCTCAGCCATTGCTATGCAAGAGGCCAAGGCTCTATGGTGGAAAGGAAAAAATACTATAATTGTCTGAAAAGAGGACAGTAAAGTTTAAGTACATCAAGGGGGAAAAAAAAAGGAAACAAAAAAACACCAACAAGATTTGTAAAGGTGAAGGAAAACTGTAAACAGAAGGACTGTTTTCTCTTAAATGAACAGTGTGGCTTCTTACATCTGGTAGAGTGCACTGCAAAAACCCACCAGTTCACATCCCTTCCCAGCAGCAGCAGCAAGACACAGCCAGCACAAAAATTGCCTTTGTTATGGGTAACCCAATGCATTCTGTCCTGCCTGGTACACAAATCCTTCTGCAAGTCTTTGGAGAAAGGCAGCAAGGCTCCATGGATTCTTTGGTTTGACCTAGTGCAGGGTTCTTACTCCACACAACTGAAGCACAGTGCACTGGCAGCACCAGTGGACGTCCGAGAGATGAGGAGTCTCCAGACAGTCATCACTTCTGAGGGATGCACCTTCTGTGTGCCATTACACAGGGCAGTAAACTAAATTCTCACTAGGAAAACAGGAAAGTTGCCTCTTCTTTGCCAGTAAATTGCAACTAATTGCTCAAGTTGCCAGGAATCAAGGCAGGTTCTATACCTCCACTTTGTGCACCTTAAATACACAGCAATGCGTGGGAGGTTGTGTGTAAACCTGTAACACAGTAGTAGAGGAAACAAAGAAAAATGGCTAATTTATTCTAATAAATTCATTCAAGACAAGCAGGTAGCTGCCAATTTCTCTGTTTAAAAAGCTCCTATTAACAGAGGCAGTTTTTCATGTGAAGTGTTTTGATTGTGACTATGCACACTGCCACCTGAATTACTGCAAAGATGAAACTATTGATTTTGCCAGTGTCTGCGTGCAAGGAAGAAAAAAAACCTTAGGCATTCTCTCTTTCAGTCTATCCCTACTCACCCAAGCACTACAGAAGTGTTTCAGAGCACTGAAGTCCTCTTCAGTCTTGATTAAACCTTTTATTCAGTGAAGTTCCCAAGATTTTTGGTGAGAACACTTTTCCTGCATCATGTTCTGCCTTCAAAGGATTGCACAAGGCAACGTCTGAGAAATTCTCCAGTGGCCTTGCAAGTCCCAGCATGTGACAGGATGTCACTTGACAGCAGACACGGCTCAGTCCCACATTTTCAAGCGCTTTAACTCAGGTGGGATGTTTTCATGCTATTGTTTTCCCTTACTGACTGAGGCTGGAACAAGCAAAAATCACAAAAGCAAGGTGCCTGACAAGGCCACATCTTCCATTTCAGTCTCAAAGCAGTTCATATAAAGCAAAATGGCAAAACTACAGTGGGAAATCTGAAACTCATCCCCCAGGTACATCACAGATGCAGGAAACATTCAAGGACGAATTTCTGACAAAGCAGCACAGTTCTGCCTCCTGTTTGGCTGTGGATTTCAACAGTTGTCTGCAGAACTGCTGCAGGGCTGCTGGAGCAGGAGATTTCGAAGCTACCAAGCCAGAGGGAAGCCTGAGTGAGTACCTGAGCAAAAGTCACGGATTTATTTCTTGCCTAAGGCCCACTTGAGCCCTCCAGCTGCCTTGTTTGTCCAGCTCTTTGCCTCCTCTGAGGCAGTGTCTGTCCCCACGGGGCTACAAGCATATTAAAGAGCAAGAGACAAATTACTTAACTAGTGTTAATCCTCCTTACCTGCAAATTAGAGTTTGCTTTAGAGAGATAAAAAGAGTTGCTTTAAGCACAGCTGTGACTGAGATCTGGTGCCTCAGACTTGATCTTGATGATCAAAATCCCTAAAATGTAAGGACAGACTAGGGACACGGAAATGCAAAACCTGGTCAGGGGCTCATTTACAAGGATCCTTAGTTCAAATCATCTCTGGCCCCAATTAGCCCGTGGGCAGCGGAAATGTCTTCAGAGAACATAATCTTTTATCTCTGCCTCCAAAGGAGCACAATTAAAAGAGTTCAGGGTATCTTTGCCACAGTGGGAGCATCAAGTCAAATGTGAAATAAGCAGGGAAGGCAAGCGGATCACTTATGTCCCCTGAGAGAAAATGATGCATGCTGACAGGCTGATAAAACCACTAAAACCTGATCCTGCTCATCACATGGCAGGGTCAAACAAATCCCATGCAAATCTCTGCAGCGCTTTCCACAGGCTGTACAATAGGCAAAGCAATGCCAGGTAAGCATTAAAAGGAGAAATTAACTCTCCAACACCATACTACAACACTTCAGAAATCTTTGGAACACATTTCCCCACACAAGTTTTAAGAGCCAAAAATCTCACACAAGAATTCAAAGAGTGGATAACAACACCACACACGAGGTCAGTGTGAAACACTGAATGAAGATGTGAGTCTTCAGAGGGATGTTTCACTGGTGGGACTAAACTTTCCCATGGCACCGATGGCCATGGGAGCACTCTGGCAGAGTCTTTACTGCCTGCCTGGATGGACAAGAGCCTGTCCTCCTTGGTAACATCTCGACAGAAATGGTGTTTCTGCTCTGGTTCAGATGTGGACATTTACAGAGAAGCTCCGAGGGAGGCTGCCCACCTCTGCGCTCAGGCAGGTGGGTTGGGTCTCTCTTTGCACCTTTACCTCTGGCTTAGACACAGCTGCTGGGAGATCTGTGCTGGCCCACAGGCCCCACCTGCCCCACACTGCACATCTGAACCACCCCCCAGCCCATGGACACCTGAGGTGTCTGTGCCAAAACCACAGCAGCAGTGCCTGGCTGGTGCTGGGAGAGGAAGAGCGTGGCTGTAGTGCCCACCTGGGAGGTGCCAACACAGTACACTTCCATAGCTCAGTTTTGCAAGTGTTGGTGATAATTTTTGGCACTCCCCTTCATCTAGCCCTCACTGTACAGTTTGTTCCCCTGCTGCTGCTCTCCCAATCCTCCTTTCAACTGCTTTCACAGTGTTAGTAGTGGAGTGCATTGGGTCTGGCTGAGCCGGAGTTAAATTTTTCCCACAGCAGCCCTGACAGTGCTGTGCTTTGGCAGCTGGAAGGGTGTTGGCACAGCACAGGGGTGGAACACAAAGCTGTCACATGTCACAGGGACACTGACCCCCTGAACCATGCATGCAGGGTGGCCAGGGCACGGCAAGGCAGCCCATGGGATGCTGGCAGCCTTCACACAAACTCCTGTCCCCTCAGCACAGCTATGGGGCACTGACCACCATGTGAGTACTGCAGGGTAACCAGGATCCAAAACCCCCACCCAGTCATCAGATCTCCAAATACTGCGGGCAGAATTTGCTCCCAGGATTAGCCATATTGCCTGGACTCTGTGCCTCTGGTTTTTGGTCCAACTCCCAACTAATCCACAATGTGTTTGGGATGGAGATCATCTCCTCCTGCACAAGGATCCCACATCTCAGGGCACATCACTGCTATTTTTAAAACAGATGATAAATCATAGTTTGAACTCTGTTCATTTATCTTACCATAATGCCAAAGCCACCCTCGACTTATGTTAAACTGCCAGATATGTGCACTCTACAAACAGGCACCACACACCCCTCATCACCTCTGCAAGGAAGAAACCCATCCATGAGCTTTCAGATTCCAGCTCTGCAAGGTGCAGCACGTAGAACAAAACCCCTCGCAATAGAAGTCATAGCTCTGTTGTATTCTATGACCACACTCAATTTTCAAGGAACCAAATTGCCTGTGAAGGCTGAAAGCCAAGGCCTGCAGCTCAGTTGGAAGTGCTGAAGTACTTGGATGAGAAAGCCCATATGCATCAGAGGGTTCCTCGGACTGCTCTAATTTTTCATAGTCAGACTGCTGGGCAAACTGGACACTGTCACTTTGTGCACAAGTTGCCAGGGCAGGCTGTGTGCTTGGCCAGCTCCTCAGCACAAGCAAATGGCATTGTCCGGACAAGAATCAACAAGAACCATTGAAATTGGTTCTCCTCTTGAAGAGAGAAGGCTCTCTCAGTGCCCTGAGCACCCCAGCAGCCCTGCCACCCCATCCCCAAGTGCTCCAGCATGGAGTGCTCCTGCCTCTTCCCCTCAGGTGGCCTTGGTAGGAGGAATGAGCAGGAGCATCCTCCTTTTGGGCAGATGCAAAGTTGCAGGAGAGCAAAAGAAGAAACCTCCCCTAAGCTCTTTATAAGCAGTTCCCATCAAATCCTTTCCCACTTTACCTAACCTCCCTAAAAATCTTTTTTTTAGACACACATCCAGTGCTCTGTGGCAACATGACACAAAACTAATAAAAAACAACAAAAAAACCCCTCCATTTCAATTAACTTCTTATGACTTCTTGAAAACCATCTGTGTAATTTTGCAGCATTTCCTTTTAATCCCACTGACAGAATTATGTTCATCTGCCTGAAACACTGCATTTGTTGTGACTATCACAAGACCTCATTTAGTGGACGTCACGGCCCATTACCTATTTTTAATAGGGAGTCACTGTCTCTCCAGTCTGTGTGTGCTGCAGCAGACAGTGAAACTCCAGCCCCACAGCTCCTGCCCACCAGCACCAGGCAGCACAGAATAAGGAGGCTATGCTTGTACACCTGAGTACAGGTGCTTTGGAGTCCTGTCCCCTCGTTGCTTCATTCCAGTGAAAACTGGGATGAAAGTTGCATTCCATGAAAATGCAAAAGGGCATTTTCAGCATTTTACACCCACTCTGGATGAAAGCACAATGGGACCACAGCAGCCTGGCACACATGTGAGTACACCTGGAGCCCTCTAAGCCCCACCAACATCCCATGGGCCAGGGCAGGGCCCCAGGGGAGGGTTGCAAGCTGGTGGCTACTAGCAGGGCAGCCCTCCAGCCCCTTCCCATGTGTGCCAGCACAAGGTCTCAGTGTCCCCTGCTGTGCTGCTCTGGGGAGCCAGGGCACCCCCTTCTCCCTGCCCTGCCTTGGCTTCTGTTTACAGAGCAGCCTCATGCTCCAAGGCTGTATTTGCACAGCCCTCAGCACTGTGTTTCCCTGTAGAGCAAATTATCTCGTCATCAAAGTTGGAGAACTGGGCTGCCTCTGCTTCCCTCAGCTTTCCTACTCAAAAGGCTTCACCTCCTGATTTAGCAGAGCTACCTAGAAGGGGCTGCTTTTAATTCTCAGTCTTCTGAAAATCTAAGGTCTAAATTTTAGTCTTTGCAAGAGACTAAGGGCGAGACAATAGTTTTGAAAGAATATTAGTGGAGCAATTGCATAGAGTTGGTCCAACAGCTCCAGGAGTCATTTTGAGCATGGTTAAAGAACAGGGATGGCAAAACCACCACTGCTCAAAATCCAACCTTCAGCTGACAGAAAGAGTTGAAGACTGATGAGGGCCTTCAGCAGGTTATGCCTGTCCCCAAGCCTCCCCTGACACCCTCCTCTCACATCAGGTCTCTCTCAATCTGCCTGTCACAGTAAATATTGGAATGACTCTTTCCAGTGTCTGTCTCCCCCACTGTCACAATGACATAAAAGGCTTACTCACCAACAATTAGGTAACAGTTGTGTTGCACTGTGTAAATATTTGAAACTAAGATTTCTTGGGAAAGTAAGGGGTTGAGGTTATTTTCTTTCTATGAATCCAAATGCTGTCAGAATGGTATGTGATAAAAAAAGTGATAAAAAATTCATAACAGCCCCTCCAGGCTAGAAGAGTGGCTGCTTATTGTATTTACTAAGCCACTGCTTGGGAGCCTAAAGCCTGATTTCACACCAATCCACTCATTAAACATCTAGATCAACATTGTACAGATTAGGGTGAAATGTAAACAGCAACCGATCTGCTGCAGGGATCACAGCACAAAGGAACAAAAGCCCCATATGCTTTTTACTGAAAAATCATCCTTTCAGCAACACCAGTAAGCACCTTGCTCCTCCCTACTGTGGTCTCCCTCCCCTGCTCCACTCCCCCAGGTTTTGCTGAAGGATCAACAACCCGGACCAAAGCATCAGAGCCGATTGGTGACATGATTTTTCATGAATCCACAATCTCATTTATTCCATGGTGCTCTCCTGGGAAAAAATACACCATTCTATTGAGTGTTTTTAAAGTAGTTTCCCTTGCTAAAGAGGAAGGACTGCTCACTGAAAGATGAGCTCTGTGTGGTCTCCCCTGTGTATGTTTTCTCCATCTTAATAAGCTTACACAGGAAAGGTTAAAGCTAATATCAGAGATACCAATTGCTCAAAATCATGATCTGATCAGGAGAGATTATCACTCTGAAATGGCTCATTTAAAAGGAGGCAGCTAATAGCTACGCTTAAACCCTGGAAAATCTTTCAGAACATACAGTATCCCTACACTTACAATGTGCTATTTTGGTTTAAAAAAACAAAACACCCAAAAACACAAACAAAAAACCCCCCCAAAATAAAACACCTCAGCTTGCAGCTACTCAGTTTGAGGTTCAAAGGCTATCAGTGCTCTGTCTTACATTCATGGTTCTGTGCTTTTTAAGCGTAATTTTTTTTTCCTCTTCCATGTTACTGCCTGGAAGACTACAAAAAGTGTAAGAAAAACCAACTTGGCCAAAGTGCTTACACAGAGAAGAGAGAAGCCTTCCATACCCAAGGATCTTCAGGACACTCATGTCCTTTGCACAGAGAGGCCCCTCCTGTATAACTTTTGCATATGTTTGCTTATGCAAGAGGAGAAAGGAAACTGTTGTTTCCATTGCATGTATAGCTACACACTCGATAGAAGATCATGGCTCTTCTGTATCAAGTACACACAAATACACAAAAATAAAGTCCCACCTTGGAGAGCCTAAAGTCTAACCATGGGACTAACACGTTGTAAGCAAGACCTTGATAGGAAGGGATCAGTCCCCTGAACAAAAATCTGCCCCATAAGCATCAGCACCAACACCTGCAGTAAAGCCCAGACGAGATAACGCAACAGGAGTCTTGTGCCATAAAAATAAATACATCAATGAACGCCTCAAAGAACACCACAAAAGCCGGATCATAATCCAGGTTTCCTGGCAACCCATCTCAGAGCCAGGGCTGGCAGAAGCATCTCCCACAGCCACATGGCAGCTCCAATCCAAGGAGCCACCTCTGAGGCAGTGAATCTCCCGGCTGGTGGCCGTGGCCAGCTCTCTTGTCCTGGTAGCCCCTGTCCTCCTGCAAGCTCCTGCTGCAGCCTGGGAAGGACAAAAGGAGAGCACGTGCCAAGAGTAAACAAGGGGTTTTGTTCCAGCCATTCCCTCCCACAACAAAATTTCCCTGAAAACCAGGAACAGCAGCTGTCCTCTGGAGATGCTCGGCAGCAATCTGTCTCATTTCACAAAAAAGCTCAGGCTTTTTGATTCACTTTCTGGGGGCACAGGCCAATACACTTTACACAGAAGAATCCTCCTTTTTCAGACTTGAGTTTCTGAAATGCTGTAAGAAAAATAAAAGGAAAAATAGGCAAAAAACCACAGTGTCCACCATTACTTTAAACTGCAAAACTGAGGCTGTAATGGAGGGAGGACTCCATCTCTTTCAGCTCCTCATCTCAGGCACCTGCTCTCACAACAACTGAGCTTTTGTGAAGAACAGACCTACCCTGGCTATGTTTCACAGGCTAGCAATGAACTACTGGTATTGTGTGAAACAGCAGAAGAAGGACAAGATGCATCTCCCCCTTGGTAGCAAAGACATCAGCTGCTTGCTAGGTATTAAAATGCAGGCCCTCCATGTACTGCCAGAGGTTAAAACCCTATTTCTCCGAGAGTTCAGCCTCCAGGATCCTCCTCCTTCCCTAATGGTATTCATTTCTACATTTGTGCTTATCTGGAGAAGTGTGAAACAGAGCTCATTATGAAGATAAATGAGCTAAAACACAAGTCTCCACAAGTGACAAAAGCAATGGTTCCACAGTGCTGCACAGATCCAGAGCACAAATCCAGGTTAATCTGCCACGTAAAATAATTTGGTGGCAAAATCCCAAGTCATTACATCTCTGGTGCAGAAGAATGGCTGACATGGAATCTTGCAAGCTGGCTCACCAGAACCAGCACTGTGACTGTTGCAATGAACCCCTTCCCTGCCACAGCCAGGGGGGATAAAAGCAGACACCCTTCTGCTGAGGCTGATATCCAGCACACTCACATTTAGCCATCCCAGCCCCAGGCTGTCTAATTAAGTTCAATCACGAGCTGTTCCTACACCTTATTGTGCAGCTCCAAGAAATGCAGGACTGCCTGGCTTTTAAACATGCCTCTTTTTAAAAACCATGCCAGCCATGTTTTTAGGAGAGCAGAGGTACTATTGATTAGGCAACCCAGAACTTTCTACTCAGACCCAGATCTTTAGACACTGCTGAGGTTTCCCTGTATTTCCTCAGAGAAGAAATGAAGTGACACCACCAGAAGGAAAGATGACAAGTGAGGGAAACATCAGGTAGAGTACAACAAAGTTTTTTTCACATCATATGCAAATTTCCCCTCACCTTCCTACTCCTAACAATTTTATCTGAAGTCTAGAGAAAACACTCTCCGGCAACAAAAATACCATTTCCCCCTTCAGCCATTCCCAACCCAGGATTTTTGGTCCTACCATAAAGACTTTGCCTCCCTGATGCATCTGAAGAAGGGTATTTTTTTGGGCACTAAAAAGGCCTGGCTCACCTTCACACTTTGTGTAAAACTCTGCTTGGGTGAGGGCAACTGAGATTTCCCCTGCACCAGTCACTGTCCCCAAGTCACGGGAGGAATGAAGCAAACTCACATCACACTTCCACCTTACAAGTCAATAGAGCTCTAAATTGCTTTTAAATCTGAGGCCTAGTCCACTCTGTGAACAGCAAACCAGCTTCTCCCAGTGCCTGCAGGTGCTCCTGCTTGCTTCCAGGTCAGACTGCTCCTAATTAATATCCTGATTAATATCCCAACCACAGCTCAGCCTGGATCCCTTTCAGGAGCACCCTCTTGTTGAGCTCACACATTTTCTCACTGATGGCTCTTGCTGAGGGCCCCCAGGTCCAGCAGCAGGGAGAATGGATAATTACTTCTGCTACAGCTGCTCAGGGCTGGAGTGTGAACCTTTGTGCTGAGGCCTCCAGGAGTGTATTTTGGCTCTCAGCGTGGAGAGGAAAGGTGTGGTTGTACCTTGTGCCAAGGCTGCAGCATGGTCAGCTTGAACATCAGGCTCCCTCAACCTGACTTCTTCCAAGCAGCCTCCTCCCAGGGACAGGGCTAAGGAGCTAAGAGGCACCCAGACAGCTTTCATCTAAAGGGAGAGCAATAAAACCAGCAGCCACAGCCAAAGAAACACAGAAAAGAGGCACAGCTTGGGATTTACACATTCCAGCAGAACACGAGGAGCTCAGGTGCAAACAGCTCGGGACAAGTAACATATGGCCTCCTAAATCCTGTGTCCAAGCACAGAAAAGGACACACCTTGACTCTGAGGGAGTCACTCTTCACCTGCTCCCCCAGGAACAAAGGTGGTGGCCCACCCTGGGATGGTGGGGGGGCTATTTCCCTGTGTTTAACTGGAGCATCCACAGTGCAGGGCCTCCCTCACAGGACCGGCCTGCCCATCCTGACTAATTCTGGCAAAGGTTTGCGTATTAAAAAAAAACAGCACAAGCTCTGAGTGAGAAATTCTAAGCCCTGATCTACAGATACCAGTTCAACTGGCTGCCACTGGGTGTGGTGGATGCAGGAGGTAAGTACATGCTTCCATGCATTTTGGGCTAATGCTGTGGGAGAAAGAACAGGAGTTTGGGCTAAACACCAGCTTCCAGGGAACATCCAAGAGGATCCAAGGCTGATCCCTGCCTGCAGTGGGGCACTGGGCTGGACAGACTTAGCACTAAAAATGGTCTGTAGAAAGCAGTTCCTAAGTCATGAAAAAAAAATTATACACAAGACCCAGTCCTTCTATTGTTTTATTTTGGGGTTCTTTATTTTCTCTGTATGTGCCCTTATTTGGCATGAATGCCATGACATTCACGTGTTCAAGTCCTGAAAGAATTAGGTAAACACAAATCTTTTGGTCCACTGGCTATTCTAGAGACTTGAAGCACCAATTATCACTGCTGGAACTCCATGCATTTCCCTGCCAGGTCTAGTTATTAAAGAAATTTTACACATTTGATGAAGGATTCCCCCCGCCTTCCAGAAAAAATGAAATCCTCTTTGCAGCTTATGTCATTTACATGTCTAATCTTTTCTGTTCTGCCCATCAGCTCTGCCCAGCATGCCCTTTAGAGCTGAAATCCCTGATCAGAAAAGCCATATAAAATACATTATTTATGATTTAGAAAAATCAGATTTCAAACCCGTGGCTTTCCCTGAGATGCTTTTTTCTTGCTTGTTTGGATACAAAGCTTCAGTTTATAATTTGCTCCTTGCCATTTATGCTTTTGTTATAAGTTGAAAGAAAAAAGACTAAGAAAAAGTGTCCAGTCCTACTGCCTCATATATTGAAACATTGGCTAGAACAGTGCTGGGATGCGTTTTGTTGGTTTGGGTTTTTTAAAATAAACAATCCTGTTGAAGGTAAGCCATGACATATGTTTTGTTACTTTTTTTTGCTTCAGCCATTGTGAAGAGTGCTCATTGTGGCAAAGTCATGAGCAAAACCACCTCCCATGTATCTGATCAAATTTTCCAGTAACTCTCAGGAGAGGCCTCCAGTCCAGGCTCGATGAAAGAGTAAGAAAGATTATTTTGGATACTTGATGGAGGAATAGAAGCACATGTGTGTATATGTGTATAGCCAGCACATGTAAATAAATGAGGAAACACCTCATGTTCTCCATCACAGACTCTGTGTAAGCAGCCTGAGTGTCACTAGGATGTCTGTGTCCCTCTTCAAGCAGACACATGCATACACTGATGTCTAATCAGCAGCATTAGATGCCCAGCTGAATCAGAGCCTGCCCAAGGAAAACATTTTTCAGGAGAAAAGAACATGTAGTTGAAGACCACCTCACAGAGCATCTGAAAACTGGCAAACTTAAAGGTACATGCTCAGTGCAGCTCCTCAGGTGTTCTCTAAATGCTCCCCACCACCACCCTGAAGCTCATTTAATAAGGTGTGGGGGGGGTTGTTGTGTTACATACCTTCTGTCCACTGAATTAATGCAATGATCATTTGTTGAACCATCAGCCCAGGTTCAGACTGTTCAGTGAGTATTGTGGGACCAACCCTACTAATACATCTCACATGTCCTTCCTCATGGGACATGAGGGCTGCCCTCAGGAAGGCAATAAGTCAAGGTGAAGAGCAGGGGGCCAGGACAGCACTCTGCAGCCCAGTGCTTTTACCCCTGCAGCACCTCCTGAAGCCTCATGATTACCTCTAAGCACTCTAATGCTCTGTATCTGAATCCTCCTTTGCTTCAACAACACAAAACTCCTTATCCTGTCCCAAAACAAGGATGGTGGTACCAGTTTCCAGCATATAAGTATTCCAGACCACAAGTTTGCAGGAGGATACGTCAGCGTTTCCCAACCCACCTGTCATGGAGAAAAGCACCAAGTTACTCTGGAAGGTAACTGCACAAGTGGGGTCTTTAGGAAAAGTACTGTCTCCCAGAAATACAACAAAAA
Organism: Phainopepla nitens; assembly: GCA_013400175.1. Classification (NCBI taxonomy): domain Eukaryota; kingdom Metazoa; phylum Chordata; class Aves; order Passeriformes; family Bombycillidae; genus Phainopepla; species Phainopepla nitens. The sequence continues at coordinate 372,127 of VXBQ01017277.1, forward strand.
GTTCTGGTTACAGACTGACTGCTGCCAGCTTAAACCAGTGAGTCATCTCTTCTGGTCCTGTCCTGGGGAAAGCTGCAACAACAAAGTGATCTCCATTTTGCCAGAACACAGCATTCCAAATATGACAGCAGCAAGGTTCACTGGTGTTCTTTAATAAAATTTAAATACTGGTTTTTTTCAGGAACTGTGACTCAGCCAAATACCTCTGAAGTTATTAAACCTGGGTAGCTACAGGGCTCATGCCGTGTCCCACCACGCACAACTGAGAAACACTGTAGCTTTATCTTGCTTATATTCCCTCTCAGCATTAAAAACACACACTGAAAATTGGCTTGCTCAATAGATAATTTTCTTTAACCATCAGACCAAGTTCTATAAATCACAAAAACACAACAAAAAGATCAATAGGTCCATTGAGGTAAGGGAGTGAGAGGGGATGACTTCTCCCAACATATTATCAATATTCAGACAAATTAGCATTGCGTGCTTCAATAGGGCTGGTTCTGTATCCAAGAAGCAGAGTGTGAACCATTGATTTCAAAACTCCTGGCCCAGCACAAGAGAGGTCATGTCCACTGCTGGATGCTGCCATTCTCCGCACAGTGCAAAGCCTTATAAATGCAACAAGCGAAAAAAAAAAAAAAAAGAAAAAAAAGAAAAATCATATACTGGCACAATTAAATCAATTACAACATTAGTGTAGCAGTATCATGACTTATTCTGGAAGGCTTGCAAAGGGCTAAATGTAAAGAACATCTCTGCTAGGAAATTAATATTCAAAGAGGTATTAAAGTAGACATTAGCTATATACAGCAACTCCCCCTGTGCTTATCAGCACCATTCATCACGAGGCAGGCATGAGAAGTTCCCTGCAAACAAAGCAAAAGCAAGCTGGTGCTGCTTATGATCTGATTTGTTTTGACACAAGTGCGTTGTTGAACATTTGCCATTGTGCTTTTGTACGACGAGGCATTTAGTGCCAGGCTGGCGCTCCCCCACCCTCCCTCCCTGACGTGCTGCTGCTCAACCACCAGTGAGCACTCTGAGCAAAATGTTTAATTTGCAGGCACGTACGATTCCCTTTTTGATTATCTATCTCCCCACACAATAAAATCCAGCTGATGCAGAACTCTACAAGTGCTGCCAAGTCAAACTGCAGGCAAAGGTTCATTTAGCGGCACAGAAACACCTCTGAAATTCTCATTTATTGGATTTTGCTGCCAATCACATTAATTCCAACACAAATGTCAAAATAAGACTAATAAAAAGTTGTCTGATTAAAAGAGTGAGAAACAAGGATGACTTGCTATTTATAGTTTAAAACAAAACGTTCATTTAAATTGAGCAATTCTCTTCCCTTTCTGCACCTGCAGGCAAACACAAACTCTCTAAAACGAGAGGCAAATATTTAAGTGAGATAAAGTTGGCAAGAACTAAGTACCAAGAACTTGTCTTCAGCATTTAATGAAAAAAACCTGTCTCCCCAGGCAGATACATGTCTGATATATTCACCTTTTACACCTCCACATCCTGAGTCCACTGCAGCAAAGCTTTTGGCATTTAATCATGGAGTGGTTTGGGTTGAAGGGACCTCTGGGATCCTCCACCTACAAGCCCATAGGCAGGGACAACTTTCACTACCCCAGGTTGCTCAGAGTTCCATCTGATCTGCCCTTGAACACTTCCAGGGATGGGAAAGCCACAGCTCCCCTCGGAAACCTGTTCCAAGGCCTCACCAACCCCACAGTAAACAATTTCCTCCTAAGATCTACTCTGAAGCTGCCCTCCTTTGGCTTAAGGTCATTTCCTCTTGTAGTTTTATCACTACATGCCCTCATGAGAAGTCCCTCTTGTGACAAGATCTCTGTCAAGCTTTACTTTTGACACACATTTGGCCAATGAAGCACAGGCCAGAGAATTGGCCAGACTGGCAGCAACTGGACTCATTAAGCTTAGTGAAATAGGCACTCACTAAAATGTGAGAGGAAGAAAATTGCAAGGGGACAGGTCTCTTTTGCTAAGAATTTACCTGTTTTACCATGTTCCAGACAACATTTTACTCATACCATCATTTTATCCTGTACAGGTTTTCATTATTTTTGACATATATTGAGTCACTGTCTTTGTCAGCTGGAAAGTGCAAGAAATTCCATTCCTGAGCAGAGACTGCTTGCCTCTACGGCACTAAAATCTGCAAGAGACAGCCCATAAACATGGCCCACTCGGCATACACAGAGTGTAAATAAGAGTTAGAAGGATTTTTTTCTTTTGATATATAAATGCATGTATTTGGTTTGTGTCTTATTGCTGATGTATTCATTAAAGGATATTCCCTACTAAAAATATGGGTTTGGTTTTTTTTTTGTTCGTGTTGGGGTTTTTTTGATGGTTTTGTGCCTCACGTTTTCTAGCTCCCACAGAAACTGCCAGGATGCCTTTTCCCAGTGGCCCTAAAAGGAAACTGTTCTAGCACTCGCTGTCTTGCCAGTTTACCCTCTCTATTTCCTAGCCTAAACCAAATCATGAATACCTTGAAGTGGATTTGCCTTCTCAAAGGCATTTCTTAGCTATCTCTTGTTTTAGGATCACAGGGGAAATTAGATTTGTGTTACCAGTGATGAAGACAAACTGCTCACAGAAAATACATATACAGTGTTTCTAAGCTGAGTGCAAAATCCCCATCCAAGTCACTGGTGTGCTTGAGGCAGCTCTAAAACAAACATAAATAAATAAATAAATGCATCATATGCCAAGAAGGGCAATTCTGATCTTCTCACAGAAGTTAACAGTGATAGTGTGGCCCTAATTTGGGATCATCAAGTTGTTCATTTGGCTGAGGGTTTACTTTCAGTAGCAGGGTGAATGAAACCTCAGCCTCTGGAGATTATCCAGTGCCACCCCTGCCTGTAACAGATGCAGCATCTTGCATTCACAGATAAAACCCTGCTGCCTCTGCTCCTCTCCAGCCTGTTCAAAATTAACCCCCCTGCCCTTCCTATTGCCCTTGTGCAGCAAGGATCAAAGCAGGCCATCATCCAGACAGTTTTGACTAAATACATCTTATCAGGGCAAAATGAAGCTTCCTATGTCACAGCTGCACAGAAATAGCTCCTGAAGTTACAAGGCATTCAACACAAAAACCCTGCACTAAACTGCCTGATTGATCCATTGCTGTCTTCACCAATTAACTAAAACCAGAGCTTCCTCACATTTTAATGTGATGCTAACTGTGAATCACAGGGGCTCGAGCAATTCTTAACTTCTCTCACCTTCATATCTTCTCTTAGAGTAACCACTGAAGCAGCATTTGCTATCTAAGGTACAAGGAGCCAAAGTGCTAATCTGTCCCTGCAGACCCTATGGTGCACTTTGCTGCAAAAGCAATTTTCATTTTTTACCTCCAGCACCCTATAAGTGAACAAAACATTTCCAAAATTGTCTCACGGCTCGAAAGACTTGGAGCTGCTGGGCTTTCCACACCTTTCCTTTTACCCCACCCTTTTCCATAAGACACACATCTTTCACTCCAGAGGCCAAGAAAACGCACCATGGTCTGCAGCAAACATTTAGGCAGGATCTCCACCAATGTTTTCTCACAGTCTCCTTTTTGAAATAAGGATGTGATACCTGAAAAGAAGTTGACATTATCCCCACAGTCTTGGGTAGCAGGGAGAGAGCACTTCCTGTTTGCAAGGGCAAGGAGCTCTAAAAAATCCAGTCAACACAGGAACGTGGTGGTGGGCAAGGAAAAGAGCCAGATCTACCCAGCCTGCTCACAAGACACAGAGATAAAACTTTAGTTTAAATGAAGCAATTTTCTTCAGTTAAACATGCAATTACTGTGCTCAATCAAAGTAATAAATTAGTTGGGTAAACACAAAACCCCCAGAAGACTGAAAAATTTCAGTGAAAAATAGTGGTGTTTTAAAAGCACATCTGTCCCCACTGCACTTGCCACTTGATTGTTAAACATTTCACTTCTGACCAAAACAAGGCAATGCACTATTTCATTTTATACCTACATTCCCTAGCTTTTTCCTTCACTTCTGAGAAATACGGGTAGCTCAGGCAACAAAGTCAATGTTTTTGCTTCAGCCTTCCTCCAAGGGCCGTCAGGATGGATGTTCACACACTTGTCAATAATCCCTGCAGTAAAGTCAGGAGTTTTGAGGAGAACAATATATCCTGCTCACGTTTCTGGTGGTCAGACACAGGGGTCCGGTTTTTGTGGGAGCACTTGCCATAACACAGTCACCTAAACCCACTCCTAAAATATTTCTGCAAAAGTCTTACAAAACCAGAAAAATGACATTTCTTCTGGTCTAGTAGAACAAGCAAAACAAAGCTAAAATTCAAGCTGTGTGTAAGCATATTAATTTCAGCTTAATACATCACTTTATAAAATAAATCTTGTCCCATTAAGAGAAGTTGGTAGTGCAAGACCTTCCACGCTCTGAAATGTGCCATTAGGACTGGGTTTGTCAGAGCTAAGTTTCTTCTCACAGACATTTTAGAGGAAGCCATAGGTGTGCTTTCTACTGTGGCAGCAGGAGTTATTTTCACTATAATGCTGTGACAATGCAGCAGCACAGATCATTACTGGATAGTACATTTCAAGTTATTGTGTCTGGGAATAACCAGCAAACTCTACTGCAGAGAGAAGCTTCCACTGGAATTAGGCTGGCAGGAGACTGAACCTCAACAGAGGTGCTAACGCTATTTTCAAAACACTTTCAACTGTGTTGCTGACACATACACTGCAGGTAAATTTAAAACAATGTCTGGGAGTTTAAAAAATAATTATTCCACAGACAGTTGACTATAGAAAGTCTATTGGCTAAAAAAAAGTTAACAAAATTACGCCAATAAAGCAACAGCAGTAATTCCTGTGCCACTGGTAATTGCTGACATGCCATGCCTACTTTATTGACCTGATGCTTCGACATCCAGGTGACAGATCTGTGCCTTGGAGCCACCAGCAGCTGGTGGAGTAACCAGTAAATGATACACAGTCTCTCTAGGACTCTTCAGGATTGTCTTCAGCAATTTTAGTTTTGGACTGAATAGATTAGTTTTGATGTATTTAAAAACATTAAACCTCTGCACTTGATTTTTAAAAGGTCAGGTGTAGGTGTACACCACCTGTGCCTTCCCTCCCAGCAGGAAAACACCTCATGCCAAGTGTGGCTGTAGCATTAATGACCAACAGCAGGGAAACCAAGGCAGGGACCACAAGGTCCTGTGGTGCCTCAGGAAATCCAGGCAGAGCGGGAGATGTTGGTACAGAAGTCCCTGCACACAGCAGCAGCCCTAAGTCAGCAGCTTTGTGTTCAACACTGATAAAAAAATCAGATTGTTCTCACTACCTCTTCACTGGGTCCTTTCCCTCGGCTTGCTGAGCTTGGAAGAGAGTGGGCCCTCTGTGCTATTCAGAGCATGACTGCTTTGCTCTGGCTGGATTTCTGTGGCTCACATAAGGCTCTCCTTTGTGAAGAATACTTTTTATTTCCTTTTTAAAAGATGTTTAGAAGTACTAGGTAGTAAAGGGAGCACAAAGCTCTAATTTAGCCTTGGTTGCAGCAATTAGGACCTGACATATTCAGAGCATGCAAATCAACAGAAAAACTTGTCTCATCTGCAATCTCCACATTAATTTCCAGGAACTGCTGGAGAAAGTAAGAGTGAGCCATCTTAGCACATCGCAGAGAGCTGCTACTGAACATAACAGACACCTGATTTCTCTTTTATCATGGGAAGGTGTCAGACTGCCCCAACCTGGGTACAGCCACCAAGCAGCTCCAACACAAGCCTTGTTCAGGCCCTTTCAAGGCATTTATTTTCACAGAAATTAAAATTGGTGCATCAGATAATCCTTTCTGGTTATCTCTAAACTATCCTCCCTACAAAGCCAGCAGGGGACGCTCAGACTAGAAACAAAAATCTCTTTCATTGTGGCCATAAAGCACAAAATAAATAAAATAAAAATCAAGGTCAGCCCTTTTTCCAGGCTGCTAAACTGAGCCTGCAGATGGAAAAGAACAAATGTCCAAGAAATATTACTCATAGTGCCCCAGATGTAGGAGGAAATGGTTCCCTGCCTCAACAGGAGCTTCAGGATGCAGGATGCAAAGTCACCACCGGCTCACTGCCGTAGGACTGCTACCCTGGGTCCCCTTGCCAGAGCTCAGGGACTCACTGTGTTACCCTGGGTCCCCTTGCCAGAGCTCAGGGACTCACAGTGTTACCCTGGGTCCCCTTGCCAGAGCTCAGGGACTCACAGTGTTACCCTGGGTCCCCTTGCCAGAGCTCAGGGAAGAACATCCAAGGTTGGTTTGAGCCTCAGGGGGCCCCTTCTCAACTGATTCCCCAAACAGTGCAGTAGAGAATTTTGAAATTCCAAAGGAAAAGGGAAAAAAAAACCAAACCAAACAGAACTAAAGGAAACAAAATAAAAGCAATAAAACAAGAAAAGCCCCCAGGCTTGCAGCCCTTTCCATTGCAGCCAGACATGAAGACAAGTGCATTTATACCCCCTCAGCGCTCTCCTTCTGACCTCCTTCCACCAACAGGCTCCTTTTCTGCTTAATTTTTTGTTTTCACTATTTATTTAATTTAATATCTTAAAAAAGCTAGGTCATAAGCCATCTGATGACTTTGTAAATGCAAAGGGCCAATGTTGTGGAACAGACAATCTAATGACATAGTGTTTAGTGTTCCCTAAAGCGGGAGACAGATGAAGAGAAACGGTGAACCGGCAACCTTAGCATAATTAAGACAAGCCTGAGTGCTTGCTGGAGTGCCATTACATTAATCTCACACCAGTGGCACCTGGCTAAAATTTATGAGATATGTAAAAAGGGCCTTTCCCACTGACCTTGATGAGACACTGTTATTTATCACGTGAGGGAGCAGGCAAGGATGCCGGGTGGGAGGACGAGGGACAAGCTGGGGGGGAAATGAGCAGCACGGACTAAAATCTGCTTACACCTGGAATTTTAAACCAGAGTACTCCTGTACAGTAGTTGCATCTGGCAACTATAATCAATCAATACACTTTTGTATTACTAGAACACCACGGAAGAAAACAGCAGAGCCACCCAGGCTTTCAGCACAGCCTTGTGAAGCTGAAACTCAGAGCAGGCAGATTTTTCAAAGAGGCAGGGTTTTACATCCAAGAATTCACTCTCCGTTTTGGAAATTCTCCTACCACAGAATAAAAAGAAACTTGTACACAAAATAGCAATCTCATGTTGGAAGAACACCTCTGCACTGAAATTATATAGTGTATGTAACAGCACAAAGTGAACAAAATTACATGAGTTGATGCATTTTATGATCTTCTAAAAGTACAAAAAAAATGAGGGGGATGAAATTTTAGGACAAATATTTACTTCCTAGAGGGAAAAAAAATCCATATAAAACCTCAAAGTATTATAATAAAACCAACTGAGAGTCCCTAGCAGCCTGCAACAGCCAGTGACTGTGACTGCAAACACTGACTATGTGCAAAGCTGGACCCAAGACCTCAAATTGGCACCTCCCTGCCAGAACAACACCTCTGTTTCCATTTCACAGAACAAACTGAACCCAGGGCTAGCAGAAGATGCACTGCACCAAGTTCAGAATGGTCATTTCTTCTGAGAAACAGTCATTGGAAACTCTTCCTTAAAGGAAGGAAAATCATCAAACCATATTTCTTTAGCATTAATATTTTTTATCTCTTTTTTTCTCCCAGAGAACAAAAGGAGACCTCTTTGGGGTCTGTGTGTGCAGTTGTATTGAAATACACTCACACATTTTGAGTCATTGCTTTGCGTTCTTCAGCTGAAACCCAAGAAACAACAATTTGTCAAAGGCTCTAGTGTGACTGAAAGAAGGTAAAAGGGAGTGTGGTTTTGTCCTTCTGCATTCAATCACAAGCTTGGTGACAGTTACCAGCAAAGTAATAACATATGCTAAAGCTTCTGCCATTTACCCTGCACAACTGGTGCTGCCTGCCATTATAATCTATTATTATTATTATTACAGCAAGGGATCTCTCAGATTCACCACATAGGAAGTTTTGGCTTCTTACCTGCAGATTCTTCCCTGCAATTTGAGCATGGGCACCCTTCCCTAAATAAAGTTTCTTCAGAGGGTATTGCCTGAGGACTTGGAAAAAGTGCCTACTGCAGAGACTTCTCCCCAGCAGGACCTCCTCCTCTGTCACCAGTTCACACCCCAGCTACTCCCTGACAAAAACCTCTCAAACACACCAGCTCACCTTCCTCTTTGCATGAGACACCAAAGAAAGGGGATCCAAAACATCCCTGTGCCTTTGTTGTCAGTGCCAAAATGCAGAGCTTTCATTTTCAAACTGTAATCAAACGAACATGAAAGTCAATGGTTTCCCACAGACCTTGTCAAACACAAGGATGCTGCTCTGATGAAGTAAAGGCAAAGAAACTGTGACCTATACTTTTAAGAACACTAAGCAAGCAAAAAAGAAAAATGTAATTTATTTCTGATGGGTAACGTCTACACCCAGGCCAGTTTGTTTTCTTTTTTCCCCCTGGGGGAATGCCTCTTCATAGATGAAGTTAAAAAACAAACCAGAAACAAAAAAGCACATTATTTTAATCCTTGCAGGAGTGTTATTTCAGGGAAAGGAATAAACTCGAAGCAGCATGGATTTTCAGCATCCCAACAAAAGCACAAACTACTTCAAAAATGAGAATTCAGGAGGATTTGCTGTAGTAGCCCTGAGCCAAGTCTGCATGGCGACAGCCACCTTCTTCCCTATCCCACAGCTCCAAGACTCAGCACGGGCTCCATCTTCCTGGCACAAGCTCAGATGTCTTTTATCAAATAACACTCCCTGAGAGATAAAATCATACTCCCTACCAGACTCAGCATCTCTGAGCAAATAAGACAAGACTTGGTGTATTTCTGTTGAAACTAGAGTTGCGTTGTCAGACACTTCACACAGAGTGTTCCTATCTGATCTGGCTTTCAGAGTCAGTGGATTTTGTTTCAGACAGAAATTTGAGCTCAAATTTCAGGGAAAGGCCCTTAGACATGGCACTCCCTTCCTCCTGCTTCACCAACCCCTGGTAGCAAGGCTTTATGGTTCCCCCTGAAAAATGACACTTACTGTCAGAGAAACCAGCACAGCTTCTTATCCCAGCTCTTGCATGGTTATAATCACAGCTCTGCTGTTAAAATAAAGAGGACAATTCTCCCATAAAAAAAAAAAAAAAAAAGCATAAGGGTTTTCCTTATCCCCTCCCAGTACAAACATCATCATCCAACACCCACCTGCAAAATTCAGCAAGGCCCATCTATTTACAGCTCAAAGGGAAAAAAAAAAAAAAAGCCACAAAAACAAAACCCAAACTGGGATTTGCCAAAGATGGTAACAAGGGAAATGCCATGGGCTGCCCTGAATAAGCCTTCTATAAATATAATATCACAAAGTTACCATGTTATTTCTTATTCAGAATTTCTTAATTCCAGAGAATAATTAAGCTAGGTTTGAAGAAAGAAGTTATGAGAACTAAACAAAAATCATTTAAATATCTAAGCAATTAATTTATTAATGATTTTGCAAGTTTCCTTATAACAAATGTATTTTGATCAAATCCTATTCATGGTAAATTCAGGGAATAACCCTTGTGAACTAAATAGACACGGGGGTTTTATTCAAACGAATATTGCTTCCTTCATGTGACAACAGGAGCCTACAGAAGGCAGTGGGTGTGCCAAATAGTGCAAGGAAACCACAGCTGATGGCATGGCAGGCAAGCAGCATCCTTTCCATGCCATCCTCATCCCGTCTGCCCTTATTCCACAACATCATTTTCACCCCATGGCTCTCTGCAGGGCTGCCTTCCTCCCATGCACACAGCCCTGCAGGGAACACGAAATACCTAAACTCTCTGGTCTGCCCTGGTGCTGCTCTCTAGGCTTTCTCTCCCTGCAGGAAATATTTTGGCCAAAGTCTTGTTTTTAAACTGGTGCCTGAGAGAAAGGCTCAAATGGAAACATTGTCCTGTGGAAAAAGTGTAGGAGAGGAAGATACCATGAATAGCAAACTGCAACAAAGAGGAACTATTTGCACATAAAAGGGGTTATCAAAGTTGCCATTCAATTTGTGTTAATCAACAGGTTCAGATAAGACTAAGTCCTTCTCACGAGATGGGCTCCATCAGACCTTACAATTTAAATAACTTTGTTTATAACTCCTTTTCATCACCACACAAAGACTCCATTTTCTCTCTTTCTTGCTCTCCCTCTCTTTGTTGGTGCTGTTTACTCCCAAGTCTGTCTCTGAACTCCCTGTCTAATTAGCTCTTGATAGATCTGCTGCCCTGTTTCCACAAACATTTAATTCTGCCGTCAGTCCCATTTACATTACAGCATGTTGCATTGTCTTTTACCAACCTAATTTTGTTTGAGCGAATGTAAATCCCATTAAGCAGTCACTATATACCTATTAGACTGTGGCATATAAACTCAAAACCCCTCCTTATTTAGAAGAGCAAACATAAGGCCCAATTCATAAAGGATTTCTAGGACATTGCAATTTGTGCTTTCTCACAAACCACAGAAAATTCTTAAAGGCTGCAAAACTTTTCTTGAGGGTAATACTGTTGAACTGCCCAAAGTTCCAGCCACTGCATACCAACAATAATGCTTTTATAATTCTAATGAGTCCACAGGAAGTGCTCACTAATTAGAGCAGTGATTTAAAGTTGTCATTATGAGTTGTTCTACGTCTACATTGGATTCCACTTCATTTTGTTGTTTGAGAAGAAGACTTGGGTAAAGTGTCCAACTGTAACAAAACAAACTCTGACATAGCCTTCTTTTTCCTCTGCTACAACATGAGGAAAGAAAAGTCTGCATGAAACTCATGGAGGTGATCAGTAAGGTTTTGAAATTTCACCTCGAGCGAGCTTTCATTCAAAATACAATATTAATTTTGCCAAAAACCCTAAACGGCCCAGATGGAGTCAACTCTTGACTTGAGTTTTTCCTCAGGAAATCTTCGCAGCTAACACAGGGGAACCCAGGACATTCCCAAAGTGCCAAGCCCAACATGGTCATTCCCATTTCCCCCATTACAGGCCAAAACAGCAGCAATATTCTGAAATATGTCCCAGTCCACCAACTGTACAACCTCGAGCTGCCTCATCAGTCCTCTCTGCCAGTCTAAAACAGCACTAAGGCAAAGAGTGCTCTTTTCAGAATTACATGGATGCTTGGTGCTGGGTACTGGCAGCAACCTGGAGTCTCAAAGTGATGCCTTAAGTTTTAGCTTTTTTATTATTTCAGACTGTGTGCTGTTTTAATGCTTAGTTCTGGATTTCATATTAAAGATGGGTGAGCTCGCTTCACAAGGGGGATAGACAAAACAATTCCTTTCTAACTGGAGACCAAGGTCATATTTTAGGCCCAAGAGTGTAAACAATGGTGACGAAGAGAGAGAACAAGGAGGATGGAGTTTCATAACCTGAAGCTGTAATTAGACAATTAACTCCAATGTGCGCATGGACCAAAACCTATAAAAGTGTGAGGGGTCATGACTGGGCAGCCATTTTAAGACCATTGCTGGATTGCTTGAGTGCAGCAGCCCCAAGGAATTCTTGCATGGCCCAAGCTGTATCCTTTCAATAAATACCTTTTTATTTTTTTACTCTGTTTTCAGGTCAGCCTTTCTAGGCAACCAAATGACACAAATTTACAGAGAAGTCTTGCTGAACAAGCGCAAAGCCCAAACAGTAGCACTGCTGCTGCCAGAGTAGTCTGGGAGAACTGGTTCCATCAGTCAACACTCTTCTCATAGTGTAGCAAAACCTCCCAGTCAAAACTCAGAAGCAGCAAGAGATAAAAATACTTGCATAGATAACTAACAGGCACTAGGAAATCCAAAGCACCAGAAAAAAACCCGCTCTTCAAAATGAAGTAAATTTTCCTTGGACACTGAATGGATATTCCATTACTCATCCACTTGTCCACTTGGTACTGTCATGTACTCAGTTAGTTGCATGGTTCTTATCAACCATAATGCCCTATCTTATCAAGCACAGCTCCTTCACTGAATAAAAGCTTAGGATGAGGGCTTTCACAATCTCTGCCATTACACAGATGATCTAAAAGGATGAAACAATTACTAGCATGCCAGTAAGCACACAGAAGTGTACCCATTTGCTAATAATTTTGCCTGTGGCTCATATGCAGTCAGAAGTACTTTCTGTAATTACACCAAATGGAATATATAGTTTTCAGTGTCGTTTAAAATTTTTAATTTCAACAGTATAAATAATCAAACGAGTTCAAATAGATTTTTTTTTTTCCACCCATGTCCACACTTACTTTACCCATAGCCTAATTCTGAAGCCAAGAACACGAAAGGTAGATAACATCTCCAGGTGTATGGTAGAAACCTGCCTTTCTGTGCAAATTCCTTTACCACATATGCTTTTTCAGATAAATGCTAATTTCAGATAATGGCCTGACCTAGAGTGACAGCTCACATTAGATGGATCTAGCTGCTTAGCACTTCCCCACTGTTTATACTGCAGGAAACAGGCAGAAGTGAAAAGAGCAACTGGGAGGGAAGGTCATTCCACTTGCAGGATTCCCAGGTGACCCAAACATATGCCACCCCTCTAAAGTCAGCTCCCCCAGCCCCCATGGTCACCTGCTCAGCTTGGGAACAACCAATTACTTCTTAATTCCTACCTGGGGGTTGACAACCCTCCTCACTGTACTGAGAGCAGGGCAGACTGTCATCCTCTACTGCACAAAGGTCTTCATCTGCTAAATGAAATACCAGGACTCTGGAGCACATCAATGTCAGTCCCAATGCTGATCGATCGTTAATGTCCAAACAGACTGGTGATTTGCACTAATTTGTTACTTATAGATTACCAAATCCCTTGGGATGCTAAATCACTGTGATGTACTTCACTGTGTTACCACAGCACCAAGTCTTTCAAAGGTTACCTGACTCTGAAACAGCCTTAAAAAATGTTATTCTTCAGAGACAGCTGGTCAGTCAAGTAATACACACAACAGAGTACACTGGAAATCTTACCAATCTATTCCAGTGCCTCCAAAAGCACACTTGAAAGCCACTTTGACATGTCACCTGCCAGTGACTCCAGTGCAAATGAAATTTGACACCGTGGTCTCACACCCAGAGCTACACATTCCACGCTGAAATACTCCAGATTCCATGAAAATGACAGCCTGCAATTTCTATGGCAGTTCTACAGAGGCATTTAATATACAGCTTAGAAACAGGTCTTGAGTCTGCTTTGCCTCCTGGAGATAGGAACTTTAATATTGATTTTGTTTAAAACAGAACTCAACTAGTGCTATATGCTTCCATTAATGTTAAATGAAGAACTTCATGATATGTTTAGGCAGCTTTCTCCACTAAATCCAATGAAATTCTCACCTTTGGGGAGAAACCCTAATGAAAACAGGAGATAATATTGTAAAAAAAAATCCAAAGCAAAGCCTTCACCTTAGTTCTAATTTGGAAAATAACTGAACTTGAATGGTTCTTCAGCCTGTCTTTTGTTATCATGAACCCCTAAAACAACACAAACTTTCTATAAATAACACCTAGACAATTTGGGGCTCCAGTTAGCTGAAATGCTGCAAGATGTGACTGGGATCAAGACACTGTCCCTGCCACCCCCTGCATATCGAGAGCATCACATTGCATACAGACATCCACACACTCCTTGCTCCAAGACAAACCAAGCTGCTCTCCAGGCACAGACAGTGAAACTTTGCTGACAGAAGAGATCACGGATAAGGCAAGTGGAAATTTTCCCAGTCCTCCCCTGGCAGGGTGATGTTTCCTCCCTCCTAGTTCCTGGTTGGTTACCTCTCCACAATCCAGGACCGAGACAAATTGTATTCTACCTTATTAAAATTGTATCTTTAAACACAAATCTCTCATTTTTCTGGTCTAATACCATGGCATCAATAAAAGCTCATACTAATCCCATCACCTCTTCTTGGACTCTGTACCTGATGTTGTAAACATTTTAAAGGCTTTCCACAAAGCAGTTTGCAGCAAAGTCAGTGAAGCTCTGATAGAACAGCAAGAAATTATAGAAAAACTGTTTTATTTTTATTGGGACCATACCTTGAAATACTAAGTTTCTGATCTCAGAAATGTGTTTCATCTGTCAACAAACATAGCTTTCAGCTTTCCACCTCAGACCTTTCCTGCCTGTATTCTAGAAAAAAATGTGAGGTTGGATTTTTTTCTTTCCAAAAAGCATTTGAAGTTTTACTTCATCCTCTTCTTTTTATCCTCACTATCATCTACACATAATTTATACGTTCACTATATACTATCTCTCTACCATGTATTATTTTTTTCCTTTTACTAAGTATTAAAGCTACACCTTTCAAAATAGCCACCTTTCAGTGATCCCTTATTGCCTCACTTTAAAGAGATTCATGCTATGTATGTGTGTTTTGCCTCTTGCCTTTTTGTGTTTTTAAATCCACATTTGTGCAGATGCAGAGTAGAGGACACTGCAAGGAGAGAACCACACTCTGCAGGCTGCACATGTGCACACTCCTCAACCAGAAACAAACTCTTTGGTTACGCTCACGCAACTGAAAGAGAGGGGTCAGCAAGTGAACAGCCAGAAGGGCATGGTGGGGTGCTAAGTCTTGGAAACCTCTTCGAGGCAGTCTTTTAGCAGATTGATTTTCATGTGCCTTCAGGCTGACACAAAGCCACGCGTGAGAACCCCTCTCGGTTACCCAGTGAACTGGGTCGTGTGTGACAGTATTAGTTAGATGGTCCTTGGATGTGACAGCAGAGAGGGAACCAGCTGTCCAAGGCTAATGTGCCATCTGTGCCTAAAATATTCTGCCAATTGTGTTGGCAGAACATAAAAAGTGTGTCCCTTTATCGGGCTATAAATCACAAGCAGGTCTTGCACGTTGTCAATTAAACACTGATACACTGAGTGGCCCGGATGCTTCTTTGACTTCCAGCCTTTTGAGTGTGACATTTGGTAGTATGACCACAATGGAGGTCATTAGCTACAAACTTGAAGCCCCAGAACAGCCTGAACAACAACCCAAGTGACAGTTCCACAGTTTACTGCCACACAGGAAAGCATTCAGCAGTTCCACTTGGTATTGTGTTTGCTTGGGATAAGGAGAAAAAGAAGCACCCATGGCAAAACAAATTCTAACAGATTCCATTATTGTATTTGTCTTACTTCTGAGAGACTGGGTCGAGTATTTTTCCATCTCTCTAGAGTCAAAGGCAAAGATTCCCATCCTGCCTTCTCACAACTTGTGTTTTGGTGGAACAGCGGGCAGTGAGCTGGCTGGACTCAGCTCCTGGACAGCTGCAAGACTCGGGTAACAGAGCTCACAGGCTCCAGCACATTCTTCTACCAGTCCTTAGTCCATGCAGGCCAGCACACAGGTTAGACAGCCCCAGCAAGCAGGGACAGCAGAGCTCAAGCTGCTGGAAGCATCATTAGCCAGCAGCCTGGCCTCTGCCTGGAGCACAGGCACAGCTGGAGCAGACACTGCTAAGGACTAAGCATGGCATGCACAAACACCTGTCCCTTCACAGCAGCCTCCCAACAAACCCCAGCCTCTGGAGCCAGAGGTGGGTTTATCTTTCATTGCCATGTTCTGGTGTGTGATCACCACTCTGCCCAGCT
The DNA here is from genome assembly GCA_013400175.1 of Phainopepla nitens. NCBI lineage: Eukaryota > Metazoa > Chordata > Aves > Passeriformes > Bombycillidae > Phainopepla > Phainopepla nitens. The sequence goes on from VXBQ01017277.1 coordinate 387,831, forward strand.
CCTAGCACAGAAATGTAATATAGGTAATATGATGCACAGATCTTCCAGAACAGACAAATGCTGTACCCAGGGAACCACCTGGAACCGCCTGGAATGCCAACGCAAACAAAAAAGAACGGAAGACCAAACACTGATATCAGTTTCTACAAGAGAGTCTCCTAATAAATAGCTACTGGCTGGGGTAAAGGAACAAGACACTGCTGTGTTCTCAACTGCCATGCATGGTACTTTAGGTAGATATCTAAACAACATTTAAATTGAGAACGAACTACATTTTATGGCATTCTCCTTGCAATTAACAGTGCCACAAAATGTGGGACAAAACCCTGATCCTTAAGTTGAAAGTATGAATCTGACTTTTTAGCCCATCTGTCTTTTTTTCTTCATTTTTGATTTAATTTGCTGATAGTACAGGGTCATCTCTTTCCCCTTTTAAATAAGGGAACACAAAGGAGTTCAAAAGTAAGTTTGCCATACTAAAGTTTTCCTTTTAACAGCAAGAAATAGTTTGTTTTGTGTAACTGGTTCCCTGATCCTTGTCTTTCTCCACATAACAGTGAGAAGTGATAAAACTCAAACACAGGCATTTTCCTCAGATCTGTGGAAACCAAACAACTCTGCTGCAGATTATTGCAAGATGCCACTTGTATGATGCTTTGTCATGTGCTACCGCTAAAGGGAGGTAGCATCAGTAACTGGAAGAAGCTTTGGTATCTCTTGAGAGAAGCAATTTAGCTTACATCAAAATAAATACAATTGTTAGTGCTTAAAAAATGAATAAAAAAATTCAGGAACAATAAACACCTGATTCTGATCACATTTTTTCTGGGAACTGAATCACCACAGACCAGGCAGTCCCTGTTGCCCAAGCAGAAGGAAAAGCCCCTCATATTTACAACCTGAAGCACCTTCTGCATCATCTGCACAAGGACATGAAAACTCCTGCAGGGAGTTGGGCTTCCATAGGGCAAGAAGGTAAAGCTGGGGGAAGAACTCTGGAGAGACAACTTTCACAATGAAATCTCAAATTTTCCCAATGGATCCATTTCTGTCAATTTTGGTGAGAAGAAAAAAGACAAGAGAAAAAAAATCTTTCAAAGCCCCTTTTCCAGCTGAACTGCATCTGCATTCATCTGTGTATTAAATTCAGAAGTCAGAAAGGAGAGGGTCCCCCCCCCCCCGCAAATTACTGCACCAATACCTGTGAACATTTGCCAGTACCTGCATTGCAAGAAAAATATGAAGACAAAATCATTATTGCACTTAACTGGTGCTTTTCAAAAGCATCATCACCACTAGGAAAAGAAGCAAGGGTAATTTTCCAGGTACTCATTGCATTCATAATTCACTGTGATCCTCCACTCTCTATCTGCCAACAAAACAGGGCTTTGTATAGCCTGTATGAAACTCTCTTCTGCAAAATAAGTTACTTTCATTGAGTTAACCACTCCTAAGGATTTTTAGTATTTCTAAATTGTAGGGCCACAAAAGAAAAAAAAAATTAAAGGAAAATAAACCAACCAAACCCTAAAACTCATCACAGACTTGAGAGTAAGGAGTAGGAAATTCAGTAAACAATAATTCTTGAGAAGACTCTTATCAAAAGGTAAGACCAGGGGAAAGTCAGAGTGCAACAAAATAAAATTTATTAACACATTACACATGCATATTTGGGCCACAAATTCATATATTGGGCACATTCATATTTGGCTTTTCTAACACTGAAGCAGGAGCTGTGGTAGGCATTAATCCTGGTTAGCTTTGCTCTACTTTGGAAAGAAATAGATATGCATGTAATTTTTAGACAGAAAATATATTTAACCATGGAAAACAAAAATACTACCATTACTAGTTTTAGCAGAGGAAGGCATTAAAAAGAATTCTGATTATAGTTATTAACAGCATTAATCACTGAAATGGAAACAGTCACCAAAACAGCTAAGCTAGAGATACTGAAAGCCATTAAAGTAAATGTGTTTTTGTGAAAAAGGTGATCATTTCAAGTGAGCACATCTCACTTGAGAATAGTCAATAACCCCAGGGAGGTGTCTGCATTACTATGAATGGCACCTCTTTGCTTTATACCCAGTAGGCACACTAATTTCTAACAAAACACTGTGTTGAAAGGCTGAATTATTTATCTGTCAGGAGTCTCAAGTGCATCAGATAACACTGTATGCTTGTTTCAGTCATTCAAGCCCAACTCCAGTATTTAAGAAAATCAAAACTATATGCCCAGCTCATTTTGTAATGATTTGCTAAGAGGATAAACCAGTCTGCTCCTTCAGAAGAACCTTCACTTGACCAAATTAAAAACAATGTTAGGTTTATCTACTACAAAATATTGTTTCTATGGAAAAACTTCTTTTAAAAGCAGAGACAAATGGCAGCTGGGCACTGAGTTCCCACTGATACTTGGAGCCTAATTCTCAGCAGGGCATATGGAAACCTTCCCTATGACTTTTTTCACCGAACTGCCAAATACTCCTTTTGCGTTCGTGTTCAGAGGAGCACACGGTTCTTGCATTGGCTACCAACAAAAACCACATGATGTGAAAGGAAAGGGGCCATTACAGACAGTTCCCAACCACAGCTGGCTGGAAATGCTATAAATGTGCACCTCTGCTTTCGTCAGGCATGAATAACCAACAGCACCTGCCTAAAACACGGGAAACATTCACTTGTCATTTCCACATGCTTGGCAGGATCCGGAACCCTTTCTCTGGAGAGCTCAGGTCACAGCTGAGAGCAGAACACCCGACTTAGGCACCAGTGAGCAGGGTAAGCTGACAGACATTTGTGCTGTGTGAGGAGATCAGGCAGTATTTGGGTATAACCCCTTGCCTTCCCCCTAGAGTTATGCTTATCTTCACTTAACTGTATTTACAGTAGTTTCTTCACACACGATATAACCTCTTTGTTCTTGGCCTCACAATTTTACTACAGTAGGTCCTGGATTAGATCAGCCTGGTTGCTACTGGCATTTGATTTACAGAAAACAGCTTTTCTCCCATGCACACATGGCCTCTGCACCTTTTATCCACATCAGCTGCTGGAGCCAGTTGGGGGATGCCTTTTCATCAGCAAATTGTTTCACCTAAGCTGCAGCTTCAAAGAGCGGGTTAATTTGCGCTCTTCAAACATAATCACTTTAAAAAAGGAAAGGACTCATTACTTTAGTGATGTTTCCTGGTCCATTGCACCATTGTTGGAAACTCTGTCAGTAAACAAATTACATCTAACACTGTGCCCTTCTGCTAAACAGATCTCCTGAGAATATCTTGTTATGCATAATGCTTTCTTTCATGCCTCTGTATCTGGCAGAAGAACACAAGTATCTCTCTACAAATGCTGAATACTTTCCTCCCATATTTTCTATCAAAAAATAAAAAAGAGTAAATAAAGTGGGGAATAACTAGCTCAATACTGTAACTTGTCTTTCAAGTGGCAATATCAAAGAAAATGATTTTTTCCTATAGTAGCAAACACTTCTGCTACTTAAACCCGCACAGAGAAAAAGGATCAATCTTCAGAAAGTGCTGAGGATCCCCTGCCTACAAAACAAATAGAGTACATACTTTGTAGATGTCTCCACATGTGGGGGTTGCAGTATTTGTGACTATTCACACACTAACTAGGTCCAGCTACCAGGTTAACCTGAGGAAGAAGCTAAACCCCAAGATTACAAGCAATTTTCCTATTAACTGACAGGAAACAGATTTGTTTCTGGGAAATCACCACTGCAACCCTGTTTGAATATGATTTTAAAAGGACAGATGGAACTTGCGAAACATACTGAAAGCTTTGTTGGCAAAACAGTAATTCTTGTGAATTAAATCCATCACTAAATTGAAGGCTTCCCCTCCCCCTTAAGTTCTTCGCTCACCTCGAGGGTTCTTCAAAAATTATTTAATTTGTGTATTTCTTGCTGTATCAAAATTATAGCAATTAGTGAGAATTATAATGGACAAACAATTTGCTTTGACTGCAGTGGACTTAGACCATTGCTGCAGTTATGGTAATTTAAATGGATTATCCCATGTGGAGTTTTACATCAGCTCAACCATCTCCCCAAATGTCACCAGACAGATGTTGCAGCAGGAGGTTAACACATCCCATACCCAAGGCAACAAGAGACAGCCCTGCTGATCATCCTGCCCAGCACAGCAGGGCTCACCCTCCATGACCACACTGGTTCCCAGCAGGAGCTGAGGGATGTCAAGTGCTTCTGGACATTCACCCCTAACAGCCACCTATTAACCACGAGGCACTGGAAAATGTGAACCTGAAGAGTCTGTAAGGCAAGTGCATGATAATAACACTTCCCAAGACAGCTCTTTTTTTTTTCCCCCAAAAACAAACATATTGGAACACCTCCCCCCCCCGCCTTTGCACAGCATGCTCGAATTTCAAATTAATAGTATTTGCCTTCAGCCACTGCTGGCATCACATAAAACCAGAGTGTATGCAAGGCAAGGATGGGGGAGAAGGGAGAAATCTCCTGAGGAAAGATATTATACACTGGAAAACAAAATGATTAATGCACAATCTAGGTAAGAACAAACTTATGAGGAAGAAGAATTACAGAGCTACAGAATTTTCACTAGACAACAGGAAAGTAATCCCATTATTTTGTTTCCCTATCCTGTGAGTGGATGTACAGAGGCAGAACAGGCATCCCTTGAGTAATCTCCCACACCTGCAAGAAACCAGGAGGAGTTTGGAAACATGATAGGCAATTCTAGGCAGAGTATCAATACGAGGAAAACCTGAATTTCATCTGAAGCCCTGCTTTAGGGGTTTGACTGAGACCCAGGATTAGGTCTAATGCATGGAAGAGAACCCTGCCCACTTCTCTTGACTGAAGCAGAAGATTTCAAGAGAAAAATCAGTCATCAAGAAAACAAAAGGTCAGAGGATTGGACAGGACTACCAGGAAAGGAATGGAAGAACAGCAAAGCCCTGTCTGTGGCACAGACTTTGCCATACTTAGCAAGTAGAGCACCAGCAGAATAAGCATGCAGAAAACAATGAACACACCAGTCAGGAGCAGAATGCTCCCATGGAAGGAACTAGAGAGATAAAATAAAACTTCCAAACAGGCAGAAGAGCCTTTTTAAAAAAAAAAAAAAAAAACAACCTATATTTAGTTTGTATTTATTATTATAAGTCAGCAAGGACATCCAGCAGGTCTCTACAGTTACTAGCAAAGCATTGAGTGACCCTTCAGAGTCCAGTGAAATCTCTGGGAGAGTTTGTTTTCCAGCTGTCCTTCAATTCCAAATGGGTAGCCCATGGTAGACTTCACAAACACTCACATGAATTCTTACAACTTCAGCAGGGCCAAAACCCTGGAAGAATCAGCACCAGAGTGACAGGAACTGCCAAGACCCTCCAGCTCAGAGGCCAGCACAGAGCTGCTGAAATGGAAAGTGATGTTCACAAACCACTGTGCAACCATCTGAGTGCAATTCGTGCTCCAGTTTGTGAGGCAAGCCAAGGGCTTTGGAGAAAGCGAGCTGCTAAACATTACTATTATTACATCCATCTATCCATTATTACACCCATTATAATATCTGTTACAGGGGTTAGGAAGGAAAAAGGAGAGATCAGCTAGGACAGAGACAGGAAGGAAAGATGGAATTATACCCCAAAAAGACCTTTCAAGATACAGTGTTCTGCCAGTAACTTTTAAAAATGAGAGTATAGCTTATTGACAGGTCTTACAGCAAAACCCACCCATGCTAAATGAGAAAGGGCTTTCCTTCCCACTGTTTTACATTGGAGTGGTTACAGGATCAGAGGGCGCTCTCAAAGGCTGTCAGGACTCCATCCAGAACACGGGAGCACTGGGCTGACCCCCTTGCTGACCTGCTCTTTTCCTTTTCCCTTTTTATTTTTTTGTTGATGTAAGGTCCCATCTGGATGAACTTTTGGGAAAGACATCTTAAAAAGGCACTGTTAAAAAGGAGCAAAAATGGAGATAAGCAGCAGATGGAACATTTTGTCCTGTTGGAAGAAACAAGGAAACAAATGCAGCATGCACACAAGTGTGTCCTGGTATCCTGGTGTGTCCTAGATCATGATCATCAGCTGCTTTGTTCCAGCTACAAAAGGTGTGTTTTGGAGATGGCTATTTCAAGGAAGGCGCCAATCATTTTTAATTGTGTCGGGCTTATTTACTGACTTTGTGCTTCATTTGTTCCTTGGACAAGTACACCACTAGAAACAAGAAAATTTTTTAAAGTGCTGTTTTTCTGATGCAGTGGGTAATACTGCGTGTTTTCCTAATGTCTCCATTCAGTCCTTCTGACAAGACACATTGACGTAAGAGTAATCAAAACACACAACGTGTCCCTTAACCACTTTGACATCCGTCCTCAGCTATATCTCAATATGTTGTGAGCCAAAAACGATGAATGCCAGAGCAGTGAATGCTGAACAGGATATCTAATACTAGTAGTGAAAAGCAAAACACATCTGAATATGAATTGGTATTCTCAAATTAAACAGCTCTGATTTTGATAGCTAGTAAACATATTTATAATCATTCAGATGCTAAAATATGTGCTTCTAGTCCTCGGATGAATAAACACAAAAGCTGTGCCTGTTGATAAGTACTTACCCGTTCATTTCTTTAGTTGGAATACAAATCTTACTTTTAACTTTTTTTCTTTCTTTTTTTTTTTCTTTTAATTAAAGAGGCCTAAGACTCCTTCAGCAAGTCTATATCATTGTAACACCACCACTGACTGTGAATGGTGCATGAAACCGATGTATACCATACCACTGGAGTTTTTCTGACAGAAGCATTTGACACAGAAATAAACCCTCTTCAGTGCATTTGCCACTTGGGTTGATCAATAGCCTGGTTAATTTCTTTACATATTTTTTAAATGCGGATATATTCCCAATTCACCATTTTGTACATGTACCATGTTTTAATTATAGCTATAAATTATACCAGTTGGTGTGGTTAAAAGCTTGGGGGGGGAATAAAAAGAACCAAAAAATAGAAAAACCAAAGAAAGAGGTAGTTAATCACAACTTTTAAGGGATGTGTTTTCAGTGAATAAATGGCAGAGCAGGAAAAAGGAAGAGACTATACAGTAATTTAAACGTACAAGCACTTGGAAAAAAAAAAATCACTTGGCATGAAACCACCTTCCTGGGAGTTTGAACAGGCTGAATTTTACCTCGTGTGAGTTTTGGAACTGACAGAGCTGACAAGGGAGGCAAAATATAGCAATCTAAGTATGCATTTCAACACAACAACTTATCTAAAGAATAAAAAAACCTGCCTTTCCAGTTGGTTCCAAGCTCTTCTGCGAAGGCAAGCAGGGGAAGGAAGATGTTCCTGCGTGGCCACCACTTGCCCAGCAGCACTAATGCTGCTGAAGGGTGCCTTCCAAGGCACTGGACACAGCCAGGGAATGCTCCCAGAACTAGATCAGTGCATCAAGAGGAGCTGGTGAGCACTCACTGACAAAGATCTAAGAGCAAGAGAAGTGCTCTCAACCCCCAAAGTCAGAGGCCCTTTACCCAAACAGAAGAACTCCAGAGGAGCTAAAAACCAATGGTACTTTACAGAAAGCGGCCGAAGGATTCTCTAACCACTGCAACATTTCCTCACCACCCCCACAAGAGCTGAGGTGATTTACCTTCCTCCTCAGGGAAACACTTAATTGGAATTAAGGTACCTAAAATTGTTCCTAAATACCCAACCCCATCTGAATTCCTTGATCTTTGGAAGATTTGTACATGTTGCTTAGCATTATGTATTAAGTATAGTCCTGCCTGGAGGTTTCCAAGTCAGTCTCACAAATACACACAGTATGCAAATCAATCACTCAGAAATAAATAAAACCACCAAATTGCCTCTACTTCATTAGGGAAATAACTATCAATCCTTGAAAATAGTGTTTAGTCCTTTAATTATTTTTTTCTTTGCCACATGGTTTTGGAGCCTTTCATTTTTACTTCTATTACATGTTCCCTGTGAATGTGATGTCCAGAATTTACCTTCAAGAAATGAAAAAAAAAAAATCCAAGCACAAAGATTCTCAGATAAAACTATGTAGGAATAAGTAAGAGTCAGTGACTAACTAAGAGATACTTGGAATAGAAATGGGAAGCTTTAACAACTGAATACTGTCACTAAAAATCAGTTGTTGTTACTTTTTGCCCCCCACACACCACTTGAGCATTCGTGCACATGTCTGCAGTCAAGAATATGTGAACACACACAGCGCAAAGGGGAAGAGCACGAATTTAAACTGAGTTTTTTGAAACAATCTCCCACTCCCAGTCCATGCACACCAAGAAAGTGAGTTTTCTCTGCCAGGAAAACTCACACCAATCTCAGGTTTGGCCCCAGCAGGGCTTCTTCCTTTAAATAAGAGGCTCAGCAGAATCAGAGCTGATGTAGAGACAAGGATGCTTTGCAGACTGGTTCTTTTTTTCTTCAAATTGCATGATTAATATGAACATGAATGCAAAACTTCATAATCTAAATTAAAATTCAAGAGAAAGAGGTAAAATGTGACACCCTGCATTTTAAAGCATAATGTTACGCACAGACTGGACCGCTTTTACCAACCAAGCAAGACATGACATGAAGTTTAATAAATATTCAATAAAAAGGAAGAAATATGAATTTGATGAAGTTTGCAGGCAATTAGAGCAATTTATTTCACTATTAACATGACAGACTAAATGGAAATCAGCTCTGGGTGAAAATGCAGTTTTACTGCCCAGCATTCAGATTGCTGTGTAATTAAATAATGGAACGGGTGAGGGGCATCCATGACCGACTTCTCCAGCAAGGCAACCATCCATCAGAGCCCTGCCTCCTGCCAGCCCGGAGCAGAGACAGCATGTGAGGGGATGTGTGTGTGCCTGCCTGGCTCTCACTGCAGGGAGGATTTCTTTCCACTGTGCAAAAACCATTTCCCACATGGCCAGCTCACCCCTGCTCCGGCTGCACCAAAAATGCCAGCTGAAGTTGTGGCCTACCACGTTTAGCTCACTGCTTGTTTTCTTCATTAAGAAAAAATATTAATCATGCATTAGGAAAGTCAATATTTTATCCAATTTCTGGCTGAAACTAAAAAGCCATGGCATTCCTTTCCCCCGTGGATGCTCATTAAGAAATCAGGATTCTCATATATCAGATCCTCTAGAAACAAACAAAAAAAGTCTGTGCTCAATTCACCACATGCAGCTCTTCAGCCTGCCAGGAGACTTGAGGAGGAGGGCTGCATGCCAGTACTTCAGAACATGAAGACTGTTCTAAATTTGAGCACATGTACTCCAGGATTTCAAGGGAAAAAAAAAAATCATCACTATTTCACTATTTTATGTTAATCAATGCCTAAATATTTTCTTACTCCTTTGACAGCAGGTGCTGCTCTCAACAGATCCAGCAAGTCCATCTCAGTTGTCAAATTGCTGCTCCTGACAGACTCTCCAGCAGTCAGTTGTGTTTGACAGATTGTAGATCTCTTTCTAAAACAGCCACTTTGTCTAGCAGCACATACAGCGATAGATGTGCAAAGCATCTGCTCTAAATTACTCCTCCTTTTGACTAACTTCCCCCAAAAGCTGCCTTTTTGCAAGAGGACTTAAAAAAACCAAACAAAACAAATCTTTAGACATCAAAATATGTCTGTTTGCAGGCTTACATCATCTACAAGATCTAAAGCAGGCAAGTTTGGAACACCTGAGTTATAACAAGCTTTAAAGGAATTTCCTTTCAGGACACTGCAAAGAAAATCTTCCAGTGGCTCCAGCTGGCCACGAAAAATTGCAGATCCTTTTGAAAATTTATTACTAAATTACTCTTAACTTGCAGCATATAACATACAGCTTGACTAGTCCTACAACTTCAGAGCTGATCCATCCACTAACAGCCATCACCACGGGAACAAGAACAGGCACCAGCAAAAGGGAAAACATTTCCTTAGTCCTTGAAAACAGTTTTGCCCACTTTCCCTCAGTTGCATTTCATCCATCAACTTACTGCTGAACCAACTGGGACTTTGCCATACAAAAATCAATGAATTTCCACCTAAAATTAAGAACATTTTTATGGATCAGAATTTCAGTTTGAATAAAGATACCCATCTTTGTTCCAATTTTAGGAAACAAGCTTTGCAGATCAATTTTAGGCTCAGTTTCAAAAGGAAGAAAGAGGGCCCTAAAAGCTTTGATCTGCTAGAGTTTGAAATGAGTATTCCGTAGTGTCAATATTCCCATTTATCTCACCACATGACTACAGATTTTCCAGAAAGAAATCAAGAAAGGGAAGGAAAAAAGAAAGCTATCCCAATGAAATCTAGTCCAGTAAGTTCAATTGCAGCTATGCACGTCGCAAATTCACTTATATAACAAGTACTCCAGCCAAGTCAGCGCAGCAACAACTCTCAGCTTTCGAGCAGACACAGTGCAGCACCACTGAGTGACAAGCTGACATGGCTGGTTTAATATATGTATCAGTATATCCAGTGGCAAAGGACATGCACATAAACCAAAAGGCACATTTGAACAGCTCTGAGTCAGCACACTGGTGTGTATGAACACGTCAGGCAACATCCTGCCCCTACTGGAATCAATGCAAAGCTTGTCACAGTCTTGAGCATGGCCAGAATCAAAGCCTGGCATGTGCTGCAGAGGCCAGCATGGTCCAAAACCCTCCATCATCTCCTGAAACTGGACAGGCTCCTTACAAGAACCACTTGAACTCAACTCACTAAAGGATTTGAGGCACAAATTCACTTGTGCAGGATCCATAATACTGCTTGTTAAAGTTGTGGTCTACTTTTAAAGGCATGTGTGGCACTACTGTGCTGAATTAAGCACAAGAACATAAGAGGGCCAGCCATCCTCTGCCTCTGTAGGAATATCCTGATCCTGACTTGCAGCTCCACTGCCTGCCAGCTGGTTCATGGCTCCCCTGTCAGGGCATCAGAAGGCTGCCTCAGTAACGAGAAGCCTGTAGCTATTAAAGTTTCATAGGGAATATGCATTGCTGCAGCATCACAAGGAGTTATCGATAAGAGGAAACCAAAAAGAAAGCACAGCATCTTTAATCACCAAGATTCCCCTCTCCCCATATTCCCCAGTTGAAAAGGGAGAGCTGCTCATTAAGACAAAGGCCACAGGGCACAGGCATGACCCCAGGCAGGTTCTCCCACCATGCCCACAAATTCCACAGGCACGGCAGTGATGGACACAAATTCCACACGTGTGGCATTAAGGACACCACACACAGCCCAGCATAATGCCATGAGCCATCATTCATAGGAGGGTAATAAAATGCTCTGCCTGCAACAGAACAACAGGCACCTGCTCTCCAGGGTCCAAACAAATCCCTCCTCTGCTTACCAAATTTTCAGAAGACTACAAGGGAGCAGCACAGCTAATCTATCCACACTGCACCTTCTCATACCAACTGTGTATGAACAGAACGCATCAGACATCCCAGGAGTCACCGCCCACTGCTATTAACAGAACACATCAATAACACCATTTTAGTGCTTTTTCAATTGGCATTTCTCTATGTGCCAGTGTGTTAAGCAGCGTTAATCACGTGGTTTTGCCGGGACATCATGTTTACAGTAGCATCTGTTGAGCTGCTAACCTGCAAGACCTGCCACATTTGAATTCTTTTCTGACAACCTTCGCACTTAAAGAGCTAAAGGTGCTTCACTGGAGCCTCCACAAAGTTTCAAGGACACTGTGCCTTCTGCTCTGCATGCACCCCATGTTTCCTGGGGCCACAAGAAGAACTAAGTTTTTTTACCAAATCGCTTGAATTTTTAAAATTCTTTCCTAATTTGTTCTGTGTATGGTTTCTGGAATGGATTCACAAGTTTCTTTCCCCAATAGATAAACACATGTGGTTTTGTTAGTGAGCTCCACGTTTGCCTGTTACAAACCAAGTCCCTCAGAGCTGCCCCAGCCCAGGGGTCACGTATGGCCACTCTGTTCTTATCCATGCAGAAGTGCCCCAAAAATGCCAGATCCTCCAGGGCCCTTTGTGGGACAGTGACATGTAGCCACAGTGATGCTCCCTTTAGAAGTTGGCTCTAAGGTGACATTTCATGCAGGCCAAGGCCCTGCTGATCCCTCCAGAGTATCATCCCTGAGATGAGGGTGCAGCTGGCTGCAGAGTGGCTACCATTTCCTTTGAGGTCCCATTGCTCTGAGCAGCTCTTTCACAGGAAAAACAGAAGAAAAAGGACAAGGATCACACTTGAAGGAGATACAGAAAACTCTACCAATGCTCCCAAAGGTGGTGGAGGGTCATGGTTGTACCCAGACATTTTGGTGGTTGTTGCTTACACAGCAGTGAGCACCTGCAGGGGCTGCCCAGGAATCCACCACAAAACATAAACATCACCAGCAAGTCTGGCAGTGTCAGAGGATTCAAACCTCTCTCTCTCTCAGCATTTGGAGCGGAAAACACTTCCAGAGCAGACCTGGGCACTGCCCCTGAGGCAGCTTCCCAGTGACAGAACCACCTCATTGCCCTTCACAGCAGCTAGGTTGCTGCCACCACCCCCAGAAGGTCCAGGAGCACCTCTGCAGCAAAGTGGCCCAGGCTCAGGGTCCTGGGAGCTGGAGATCACCAAGTCCCTTTGCCAACACTGCTCAGGTGGTGGAGATTATTATGAAGAATAAACCCCCTGGTCATATGGATTAAAAAAAAAACACCTCAATGAAAAAGAGCTAGCATGTCTTCTACAAAGGAAAATCCTGCCTCGATAACCTGGAGTCATATAAGGTAGTCAACTGGTGTGTGAATAAAAGGGATTTTCAAAATAATTGGATTTTCAAAATGTCTTTGACAAAGCCCATGCAAAAGACTATTAAAGAAACTAAGCTGTCATGGGCCTGAAGAAAAGTCTTTTTTATGGACTAAAAGCTGGTTAGGAAGCAAAAGGTTTGGGGATCAAGAAAAGCCAGCACCAGGGTCCCCCAGCGGTACATATTCATGAAGATTTCATTCAGTACCTTCATCACAGGCCTGGAGAAGGGGGAAACAGTGGAATCTCAGAGGCTGCAGGTGAAACTAACCGATGGAGGTACTCAGATGCCACAGCAGTGGTGAAGAACACCAGCAGGAAGTCAAAAAGCCAAGAGAGCAAGGAAGGAGGAGGCAGCTGAGCCTCACTGGATAAGCTTACATGTAAAGGAATAACCTAAATCCTGCCTATGTAATGCTGAAGTCGTGAGAGTCACAGCTTCAGATCTTGGAGTCATCACTGACAGTCATCTGAAATCGCTGGCTCATTTGTGGCCTCCAAAAACAGAATCAACACAATGCTGTGAATCATCTGGAGGGACACTGTGAGAAGGACAGGTGTCTCTTTGCCGCTTCACAAGTCCTTGGCATGTCCCCATCCTGTGGGCACTGCCAGTCTTGGGAAGGCTGCAGCTCTTAAGCAAAGCCAAGGAACACCATAAGGCCACCTTGCCCAAGGGTCCAGACTACTCAGTTTGGGGGCAGAAGGCTGAAGAGCTTGCAGTTCCAAGGTTTGCAAAAACATAGATGCAGTGGATTAGCTTAAAGAAGTGCAGTTTGCCAAATGCTGCAGAACAAGAAGTAGGAGCAGCTGGTAAAATTAGGAGGAGATTGATTGAGAAGAGATAAAATAAAAAATTTGCCCAGGAGGTGGTAGACACCTGAAACTTGCTGTTGGCACAGGGCTGGAGAGGCACTGGGCAACTCATGGACAATAGGAAGGCAGGGACCTCACATCCCCAAAACAAGTGTGGATAGAGGGAGATGCTGTAGGAGAGAGAGGCCAGGCTGCCTCCTCCCCCACCAAGCACCAGTCCCTTTTGCCATGCAGAAGAGGCAAGAAGGCAAAGAGGCAGAAAACTATTCTCACTCAGCAGGCACAGTGACATTAACACAACATGCTACACTGAAGAACCTTGTAAGGTCCTTCAAAAGGCTAAATTAAAAAAACCAAACTAATTTTTTAGAAGTTATAGATTTACATATATCTATTTCAAAGACTTCCCTGCTAACCAAGTCTTTTCTAAAGCCCTGGAACATTTTCCAGTGTTAATGTGTGGACAGCACACTAGCGTGCTTTAAAAGCCTTTGGGTCACTGAGTAGAAGGAGGTAAAGGAAAAACAATGGGATAAGAAAGAAGAACAATGTCCAAATCATTAGATTGTTCCAAATGCTCAGCTGAAAGCTCCAGCCAGGTCTTCAGTGCCTTGAGTGCTTTCCCCATCCTTGGTGTGTCAGTATAAATTATCATCAACATTAATTCTTCTGTTTCTTGCCTTTCTCAACAGATGTAGTAATCTCACATTTGGACACTGGCAATATTTCTAATTGTGTAATGGGGGCAGAGATAGAACTAATTAATGATCCAAGTTAGATAGAAAATCTGAGTTAGTTTCTTACAGGTTTTTGAGGGGTTACCTATGGCTGGAGGTGTTCCTGCAGACTTCCAGCTCTGTCACAGGATGCAGTCAGGCATGCCAATGAGAAAATGGGCATTTTTGGGAAAAGAACAGGCTGGATTTTGAGGCACCCACTGCCACAAAAACTACTTTTTTTTGTGGCAATAGGCCTCAGATAGTAGCTGGAGTCAATGCAAAGCAGTACTGCCAGAAATGAAATTTCCCTGCCGGGAGCACAGCAGAGTGATTCCATTTGAGTGTTTCTTCCCTCCCATGACCACTTACACCCTGTTTTTCCTTGCCTGTTCACCTATCTTGCCTTCCAACAGCAAGAACAACCGAAAAAAAAAAAATCACACATACAACCAACCACAGAGTATTTCAAGGAGAATCAAAACAATCAAGGCCACCCCGTCTGCAGGCAACCACATAACTGAGATGAGCTCCAGGTCTGATGTGGAACTTATGCCCTGGACCTGTGTGGGATGAGCACAGAGTACACTGCTGGCTTTTACAGGTATTGTGAACTGCCATGAACCATTGGCACAATGGAAAGGGAAGCACAGCAAATTGGAATAAAGCTTGTTCACAGTCAGGATTGGGATCACAACCCCTGTTCTACTCTGGAAGTTTTAAAACTTGTTAAATTAATCCATCATAAATTATGTGTATATAAGGTTAAATGTCCAGCAAAATGAGACTATTCAGCTAATAATGCAGTCTTAGATGGAGCTGTTAAGGGCCATAATTCTCGATGAGATGATTATGTCTCACAGCTTTTGAGATTATTAACAAGAGTTACAATTCAGTACCTAGTTATTTTGGGTGGTCTCAGTTTGGGTATGAAACCTACTGACAGAAACATTCTTTTCTGAAAAAGGCTGTGTCCTGCTTCTGAACTCCCATTGTCTAGTGTCTAAATTCACTACCAATTTCTTTTTTCAAATATCTGTTGTATTTTTGCACATCTTTGCAAAAAACAGCTACCCAAGCCCTCTAGAAGGGAAAGATGCACACACATAAAATGCTGCAGTGCTAATATATGACCCTACATCTGTGATAAAGCTGATCTGGTATAACAAGGAAGAACTCAGTATGATTCCCTCTCACTGAAGCTGTAATTGTTCATCAATCAAGAACATTTAAACAGATATTGGAGCAGCATAAGACCAACCCAAATGCCATTTTTCCTTGTGACCAAGAGGAGAAAGGATTATCCATGGTGCTTGTACAGCCCAATCTGCAAAGTACAACCACCATACAAGAGACCAACCCCAAGGTCTTCTCCAGCCTGCATAAAAGCAGGGAGTCTCTGGCCAAGCTGATCTCAGCTCTGCATCCTGAAGTCAAATTCAGCTCAGGTCTGTACTCACCCTGGGAAATAGCATTTAACCCTGCTAACATAGTGCCACTTGTGTACGCTGGTCAGCAACAAACTGAATCAACTCTCAAATTGCACAAACCAGCTGGCCTCAGCTTCTACAAGAGATGCAAAGTCCCCTGAGGCATCTATGTATATTTTAGCATCTAACTTCTCTAGTTTGGGTCTTGAATTCCTATTTTTACTGTCATGACCATTTTTTCAATAAGCAAGATCTGTTGGCAAACACTGCGCTCACAGCCTTGCTCAGCAAACGACTGCATTTAAAATTCACCATGCCTCACCTTGGAGGAAAACATGACTCAGACACCAACACCACTTCTGTGGGTGGAAAACAGCTGGCTGGCCTGCTATGACAAACATCCAGAATCCCCAGAGCTACCCTTTCACCAGATTCAACCACTGAGTATTTGCAGCAAGAAAATACTTCCTCTCATTGTCAGATTTCTCCTTCTCAGTATACACAAGCTGCTGGTAACTCTCACTCATGCTGAGACAAGCTCTCCAGCAAATTTACCTCAGAGTCCCCAGTGACTGTGAGCAGGTTCCCCATCACTCTGGCCCAGAACCACACCCACACTGCCCCTGGCTTCTGGATAAAATAGTTTGTCAATTTAGTGCTGAAGGAAATTCCCTATTTGAAGTCTGTAGTGTCAGATGATGGACAGGAACTCAGCAACAAATTTATCCTGACAAAAATAGGGTAATTTTTAGGTGTCAGGAACAAATTCAAACCTAGATGGTTTAGTTTTAAAAATACCTGTAAAAAAATAATTTTTCATTCAGCGTTCCAGCTTGTCCTCTCTCTAATGAAGAGCAGGATATTTTTCTTTTTGGTTTGAAAGTGGATGTTTATGCTTAACAGGTTGTATAGTTCCAGGCATTATTATTTTTCAAGCTACCAGCAGCTTGAATATGCCGCCTTCTTTAACTGTGGCATTCCAGAAACTTCTAGCTCTAATCTTATATACTGAGACAAAAGCTCTGTGTCTATGCATTAACTCCAAGTTAAAATACTGAGGATCTACAGAGTCAAGGAGTGTTAAAATCTAAGGTTACCATGTCATCTGGTCTAATTAGAGACAGCTTGTTGCCTCTTTATAATTAGGTCCCTTACAAGACACATCTGGTTAGTTGATTTTTTTTCTCTTTAATCACCCCTTCATTTATACTACATATATCTACACATATACATTCAAGGTGTGGGCTCATCCACACACATATGTAAAGGTCATATTTACATTGTATTCGACACATCATAGCCAGGATCTCACTGATCCTTAGGTGCTTGCCACTGAGAAGCTGGCTCTGCAATGAGCACTGAGTTGTCTTAGGTAAGGCAGAGAAATGCTGGCAGAAATGACACATTATACCTCTGCAAGCTGGAAAAGATGAATACACAACTACAGATTGGGCAAGACAAGATTGAAAGCATCAGACCTCTAAGGAACAGCTGTAAAACACAAGGCTGAAGAGGAAAAACTTCTAATGCAAACAGAAAGAACAAAACTGAAACTAACCTGATTTTAAACCCCCCTGAGTCACCTCATAAAATTGAACAGGGTTATGTTTGCACACTTCACTCCAGGCAGCATCGTGAGGACAACAGCAGCCACCAGGATTTATCTCCTTAAATCCTGCAAGATTCATCCCACTAAAGCCCATTTAGCCAAAGCAAAACAAGCAAGTTTTTAAGAGTAATGAGCACTCTTCCAACCCCCACCCGACCCTGTCCTTCAGGTTTGCTGCTGCATTTCTCTCCATCACACTCAAGAGCGCCTAGTGGTGGAAAACGGAAAGCGAACAGTCAGCTAAATCAACAGCTACCTGTCATTAGGGAGCTCAATGACACTCCCTGTCACACAAGGAGTGAGAGAAGACACATCTCCATGGCCATCCTTCAGCCCAGCAGATGCCAAAGTCAGCAGATAGCTGCAAGGATGGCCTCTCAATTCTCTTTTGATCACAGATCCGAGCTGGGAAGAGCAGCTCTGCCCCAGCACTCCCGCCATCAGATGCGGGAGCTTTGAACACTTGGTCCTTTGACAGCCCTCATCTCTCTCTCTCCTATAAAGGATGTGAAAAGATGGATTAAGACAGACCTGGTGCCAAGCTTTATAATGCAATTCTAATGACATATGCTAGAAATCAATGCTTCTCCAATGCCCTGCCATTTCCCTCGACTTGCCAGCAGAGTGGAAAGCAGATACTCAATACTTGACACAGATTACTTCTGAACACCAAAATATATTAACAAGTATATTCTGTTGGTGTAGGGTACATAGACAGTTTGCTATAAAAGGAACACCACCATTGAGCTAAAAAAATGAGAAGACAGAAAGGAAAAAAAAAATCCAACCAAAAAAAAAAAACAGCCAGCTGACTTCCACAGTCCACTGTTAAGTTCAAGTGTTTCATACAGAGGCCTGACACAACCACAGATGACATCAAGGAATTCTTGGCTGGCCTGATTGAACTTGTTAGTACCTTTATTTCAGCACATGTAATTTGTTCTTCCCCCTCTCAGTCATGCCCCTTGCTACATGACATGCTTTGTCTCTCTTCTAAGAAGAAGACAGAAGGGTTTTTCTTTGAAAGAATGCTGCTGCCAGCCCTAAGGACAGCTCATCTACTCTCTGGGGACCAATACATCAGAGAGAAGATGAAAGGAATGCAAATTTTCCTTAACCTATCATCCCCTCTGATTCCACAAATCCAGAATGTGCAAACCTTTTCATTTTTCTATCTAATTTGGGGATAGAGCCACAGGAGTCCATCACATAAAAGCAAAGGCAGTTTCTCCAAACAGGATGCCAACTCCCATTCCAGCATGAGGGCTACATTAGGAGAACTGCTTCACACTCGCTGTATTTTGAGACCACTACCGAGTCAAAAACACAAACAGGTGCACGTTGCACAGGTGTGCACAGTGTTACAATTCACACAGAACAGAATTAAGCCATCCAAGAGGTTAATTCACAGAGTAGTGGGCAGAGAGGGAAGCTGCTGGTGCTGCTGCGGGCAAAACTCTAAGTCCTACCCACAAAACTACTTTGTCAAGATTGGTAGCAGTGGATCACACACACCAACAGGAAAGAGATGTGGAACACACCAAGAAGAACATCAGCACTGCTGACAGCAGCAACTAGGGAAAACCCACTGGCAGAAACAGCAGCTTGGCTTCTGCAGCTTACCCTCTGCTTTACATAAAATGCCACCTTCAATAATAGTTAAACATGTATGATTCCACATCTATACACATACCGGGGCAGACACAGGTAGCTTTTTCAACTATCCAATAAACTGAGGCAGGAAAAAGAAAATAAATATGCCAGGGATGGGTTGTTTTTTGTATATTTCATAACTGTGCTTTTGCCAAGGATATTTATGCCTGGCAGAAGGGAGGCAATGCAGAAACTGAGAGTGACTTCACTGATGGAAGCAGAAGAAAAGTGCCTCAATATTCAGCCTCTTGTCATTACATCCCATTAAGCCAACCTGCAAGTGGAAATGTAACAGCAAAACTGTGGCTTGATACATACATTGTATTTCCTTTCATTTTATATATTCATATACAGCTAAGATTATAAGGAAGATCTTTCTCTGGGACTTATTAACATTTTCACTAGGAAAATAAGATGATTTGTTTGAAATAGTTTTAGCTGATCAGTATTAGTGGGAGAGGAAAGGAGAGGCTCTGAACAGGGCTTTGCACTTCCAGTTTTCCTTTGAAAATCTGACATCTGAAACATCACTCATCTGATTGCCAGGAAGTAAAGGTTCTATATGAAATGGTGCAGCTGTAGGATTACTGTGGGAAAACTCTACAGCAACTATTTCTAAATAACAAAAAGCTAACACCACTGTGCTTTATAACTGTTGATATACACTGAATATTTATGGAGGCACTCATCTACAGATTGTGCTATCCTTTATGGAAAGTGGGGGGTGCAGCAAGTCTGAAAAGGAAAGATCTTTCATTCAGAACTAACTCTACATCCCTAAAATACTTGAGCCCCACTGTGGGACACATTTCTGATGTTTTTTTTTCTCCTATGCTAATTCAAGTAATTTGCCTAGTACTGTATCCTTGGGCCTCATTCAGTCCATCAAACTACCAAACAGACAGACGTGGAAGGAAAGCAGACCCAAAACGCATTTGGGATCTCAAGATGTAGAGATTCACACAATCCAGTCAGCTTCAACAGGAGTTGGCCACACAGACCCTCTGAAAATGCCAGACTATGCCACTTGACCCCGTTATGGGAGAAAACAGCAGTCCTGTCTAGAAATATAAGAACAAGCATGAACTCCATCTCCGTATGAGAGATCCTGCTATCACCTTATAATCATTTAATCTTCACATCTTCTCTTATTTAAGCATTCAATTCACAAAATACTCCAGTATGTAAAACAAACAATAATCCTAATAATAATAATATTAATTAATACTGAGAGTAACTCCATGAAACTTGAAACACAGTAGGCCCACCATTCACTAACTTCCAACCCAGAGCTCAAAAGCACTAATTAAGAATGTTTGAAGACCATTCTCTCTAGACACATCTCTCATGATAATGGCATCTGCTACTTGGTCTGAACATACACAGATATTCCCCATGGACAAACCCCCTAGGAGAAAAAAGTGTATTTCTCAACACCCTAAACTGGAGAACTAGAACTACAATTTCTAGTCAAACTATAAACCAGACCGGATGATCACTGACAAGCTCAATCAAGGTTTATACTCACTGTTACCAAATCCCAACCACACTGACACTAGGGTTAATCATCCCTCTGCACCTGTTTTCTGCTTTCCTCTGCTGCCTTGCTGAGTTACAAGCTCTTTGTAAAGGCCTCTAGTCCCTCATTAATTGCTTGCCCTGCATCCAGCAGAACTCAACTTCACTTCCATTTAGCACTGGAACCTAACTTTTATTCCAGTGTGTGTAGATGTCTACTATAGTTACCTAAATCCTGCAGGCAGAAGGAGTCACTTCTCCTCTCAGACTCCTTCCCTTACCCAAAATTCATCATGAAAATAAAGAGAAAGGTAAATTCTTGAAAAATTAATCTTTAAACACTTACAAAAAATATAACGAAGATATCTTGGAATGTTAGACTTAAACCCAGTTACCCATGCAAGCACACATATGCAGACCTTTGAGCTTGTATCATATTCATGGCATGCAGCATAACCACCAGGGAAAGCTTTATTAGATGAAAATAAACCTGTTGTAAGAGATTTCCATGCAATTATTCTGCTGCCATTGTCCTGGCCAGGCACTGATGCAGCTTTTCAAATTAATATGCTTAGTTTTCTGAGCAGGAGATCAGAATAGCTGAATTCTACGGGGAACTCAATTACCAAAGAAAATGATTGCTTGAGCATTCAAGAAATTGGAGCTACATCTAATTGTGAATAGTAGATTATTATCCGGATTATGGACGGCAGTTTGAAATCAATTCAGACACGGAGCTACATATGCCTCGAGGATGGTATCTGCAAGATTTGTAGGGCTCCTCTCCAGCTCGGAGGGGCTCTCAAACAGAAAACTAAACTACCAGTGCCGGTTTGGCTGCTTCCAGGCAGGAATGCAAAAAGCCTGTATCCCTGCTGAGAAGTTAAAAAGCACACAACAACAACAACAAAATCACCAAGGGAGCTTCCTTGGAATTTGTTCCTTTCCTATTCTGTATTCCTTTGGTGTGGATGAGCATCAGCATGTTCCTGCCTGGTTGGCTATTCTGCTGCTTGAAGATTGCTGGTGCATTCAAGTGGTGGCTGTATATCAAGAGAGGAAGGTGAAGGCACCCTCCTGCCTTTGAACTCTGCTATAGCACAGAGATCAGCTTAGGTGGCAAAACAGGAGGGCAAGAAAAACAGTGTTTAGGCCCAAGAAGTTCTGATTCTTCAGGAAAAAAAAACCAGGACATTTTTTAAGGGAAATAGATCTGATGATTTTGCTCAATTTTTTTCTGACTGTAAGCAAGCACTACAGGAGAAAAAAAGATTACAGCATTGCGGAAACATTTGAGAATTACAACAAACATGAGAGGACACAGAATCTACAGGATGCACACTGAATAAATATCCGACAGAAACGATGCATGAGGTACACCTTGAAGAGTGACATCAAAATGGTACAAACACTAGACAAGTTTTGGGAACAGGGATGGAGTTCAGCCAGCAGGAATAAGGCTGTAACAGCAGAGTGGCAGCATGGACAATTCCAGACCTCCAGGCCCTTATATGCAGATTTCATGCAAGAAAAATACATCAGTGGCATTAAAAAAAAAAAGTAAAAAACAACCCGGGAAATTAGAAACTGATTGGAGGAGTGAATTTGCTGCACAGGAGAACACAGTGAGAAAGCAAAGAAAAAATTGCAAGGAAGAAGCGAGGAAGCGGGGGTTGCTTGGAGGTTTTTTGTTTGTTTTGAGGACGTTGTTTGTTTGGGGTTTCTTTGTTTTGTTCTCCTTTGGGGGTTTTGTTGTCATTGTTCTGTTGCCGTGGATTTTTTTTTTTGTTTTGGTCATTTTTTCGTGAAAATACCACAAGGCTGCTGCGCAGTTTTGCCAGCAGGGTCTCTCCAGAGGTGGAGAAAGACCTGTGTTAGTGCCTGGTGAGGTAGCCACAGCAACTTCCTTCACACAGATGTTTTGAAGAAGAAAGAAGCTGAGCTACAGTTATGCAGAGTAAACACTGAGCCCGCTTTCTGCGGGTAGATTCAGGAACTGAATTTATTTAGAGTCAGATAATAAAGTTTAACAGGACATTTAGTTGTTTCCTACATATATATTACCAAAGACATAGAATAAATTTCCGCAAAACAGAGAAACAAAAACCCCGAAACTGAACTTGTTCAATACAGTGCTGGCACCAGAGCGAAAGCAATGTAGGCAATGAGGACACTCAGATTGAGCACTGAGAGTTTCTCAATCTCCCACAACTATCCTCCCAGAGCAAGAGGAAAAACAAAAGTGGCAACCTAGCACTCTAAAGCAAGGCACAGTAAATTTTGCAGAAGGGATTACACAATACAACAGTTTGTAAGGACTGGGGAGAAAACTGGACAACCTTCTGCTGCCCATCAGGTGACAGCTCATATTTTTCCAAATACAAACACTTTGACCACCACCAACCCCAGTGCTGTTCAAAGAAAAGGCAACGCTGCCTCAATGTTGAAACCCTCAACTCCTGCTCATGCTCGCTCTCCTCAAACATGCCTTGAGAATAACCTTTCCTCCACCACATTTCCCCATCCACAGCAGGTCAAGATGCAAATGCACTTTGGTACAGAGTCACTGACTCGGGTAGCTGGCAGGTAGCTGAATACCACACAGCTGCTCACTCCCTCTGCCCCGCAGTGGCACAGCACAGGGAACTGAGGGGAAAAATGTAAAATTTGTAGGCAGAGATAAAGACAGTTTAACAGGACAGGGAAAATAATATTAACAATAAAGATAAAATAATATACAAAACAAGTGTAGCACAACACAACTGCCCACCTCCTGCTGACCAATGTCCAAGCAGTGGCCTTGGCCAGCTTTCCTCCTCGTTTATACACTGAGCATGGCTCTGTATGCTGTGGGATATCCCTTGGGTCAGCTGTCCTGGCTTCTTCCAGCTGTGTTCCCCCCAGTCTACTCACTAGCACCATAAGAAGCTGCAAGGCCTTGACTTCATGTAGGAACTACTCAGCAAAAACTAAACAATCAGTTTTAAGGTGAGTTACTCTCAGCTTACATCCAAAACACAGTGCTATACCAGCAACTAAGCTGATGAACCCCATCCCACATGAAACCAGGACACTTTCCAGACTTGCCTTAGCAGTACCAAGACAAGTTGTTAGTAACCCATTCCTCCAGCCTTTAAAACCCTTCAGAGAGAGCTCCATTCCTTTTACACACCTATAAAACATGCATTGTGACCAAGCACATTTTGCATGCACTCTGATTCCAGGTGCTTTGGCCAAACCATTTCAGCTGTATGGCTTTCTGACACAGAACTGGTGTTACTCACATGTTTTGAAGGTTACTGCATTGCCTGCCATCTCTCACTGCAGAGAAAAATTACTTGAGCCTTGACACTTCAAACTGAGGGCCTTTTCTCCAAAAACACCTGCCCATGAAGTTATTCCATAGCAAATGTGTAGTTCGAGTCAAGTTGGTTTCATTCGCTGGGGTTTGTTTTCTGTTTAATTGCTGATAGATAAAGCTAGAGACTAGGAAAAGGATTCCTCAAGTTCTGCTTTTATTTCTACCACTGCCCCCAGTTTCATCAGCCACGAAAGGAGGAAGAAAGGCTTTCACTGGATGCATAACCAGCTGTGTGACTTTGGAGCAATCCCACCAGAGCATCTCACATCTCAAATCCAACAGGCTCTTTCTAGTCTACATTTAATTTTTAAAAAGTTATAAATGTGCCATTGTCTGGCTGGAGCTTAAGGGGAACACAAAGGAACTCATCGGCAATAAAGTGCCAGATGCTTCCCTGTGGCTAAGTTTATCACAGTTTAACAACAAACACTTTTTATATAATTTATGGCCTCTGTATGTTAATCCTCTTCAGGTAGATACCTCCTGAAGTAGACATTTCTAGTCCTTGTGAAAGGAAACATAACAAGGAAATGCTGTTTACCAAAAAACAACCATATGTATGTATTTATACATGTGTGATTATGTAGATGAATATGTGTAAATCAATACATGTACAAAACATGTAGGCATGTGTGTATAAATATAAACATATACAAAACAAATGACATATAATAAATATAAAGAATAATCCATAATTTAAGTAATAAGACATTAATAAAAATAATTTTTTCGTAAAATGTATAAATTTAAATTTTCACAGATGGCAGCCAAAAGCAAAAGTTTGAGGCCAAAAGTCTTTCACACAGTGAGGGCTCCTGATCACGAAGACCCAAGACTAAGGAAAACCTCCTTCTCAGAAGGCCACAGCCTCTCTGAGCTAAGAGAAAAGGCAGCACACCTGGGACAGGTCTGGTAAACCAGTACTGGGATGGAAGGCATTTGCTGTGGATTGGAGTCAAAGATACCACACCATGACAAACTTGTGGATCAAAAAGAGTGGCCCTTGAATCCAGTCTGAGCCGAGCATGCAGCTCAGCAACAGTTAATTCCCACACGGCTCAGCTGGATTTGCAAACACACTCAGAGCTGAGCACAAGCCCAAGTGCATTCCTGACTAAGAAACGCAGACAATCCATTATGGGAAGGTTAATAAGAGGTTTGAGGCAGATATAAATATGGGATGCCACAGTCAGACATCCCTTACGCTTCCAGCATCCATTGTCACTGTCTTTGCCAGCCACGTTACAAGGGTTTGTGCAACAGCTTACACTGAGCTCCCCTGACAGTTACAATTGCTTAGGAATTACATAATTAGAAACTGGAGTTAAGGCCTGTTACACAGTGATCATCTCATGACCAGAGCAAAACTACAGTTGTCACAGGTGCTAGCCTACAAAGGCTGCTTATTTTTAATTTCCATCCTGTTATATTATTACTAAACACTGCAGAATTCCACATTCCACATGCAAAATTTCCACTTGGCTCTACCCAGGGTTTACTTTTCAGCCTCTCCAATTCAGTTACATTGGGACTGTAAATTGAATTTCAGTTTTGACTTAGGCCCAGAAGCACAGACCATAACACTCAGGGACAAGCACAGCTTCTCCAGGGGAGAGGAAGAATGAGGGATGCCATCAATTGAGCCTGCTACCTCCCCAAGGAAAGTCCTCAAACCACAGCAGGTGGAAGCTTAAAATCTACTTTCCAGTCATTTAAGCTTTTGCCTCCTAGCAAGCTGTCTTCACAACTTCAAAACTGGTTTACCCTCCAAAATGACTTGATCCTTGCTCTTACTCTTCTCACACTCACAGACATGAATCAGGGACAGGAGGTTTGCAGTGTGGGCTCCACAAACACAGAAAATACAACTCCACAGTGTTCTCTGACCCTTCTTACTTTCTTTGGCAACTACAGTGGGCCAGCAGTGCTTACAGTGGGCCAACTGTACACAGGCTGTTATGAAGAAAACAAAGGAAGGACTAAACATCATTTTTATGACACTATTAGGTAATAGAAGGAGCTGACAAAACTTTGCATCCTCCAGAAACAAATTAGGTAGCATCTATTAGAAGCAGTGTAATTTTTTTCCCCAACTTTAGTAATCCTGAGCAGTTTCTAATCAGTTTTTCTGGTGTTTCATAGAGCAGCAGTGCAGTGCAAGTGAAGGAGCTGTGCCTCATCTCACTGCAGCTGACAGAGCAAGAGGATTAATGCACTGAAGGAACTGCAATCTCCATGATGCCATGAAACTTCTGGTTTCCAGACTATAAACACTGTAAGCCCTCAGAGTGTCCCTAGGATAGAACAAGACACAGGATTTGGTTCCAAAGTCACGGGTAATGACAGCACGTCTCAGGAGCAATATTAAACTGTAAACCTTGCTGGGAAAGGCAGTCTCTCACTATTAGAGCTCAGGGTGAAGCCTATGGCCATATTATCTTTTACGTCAGCTTCACAGGTTTAACACTTTCCTCCAAGCCTCTGGTATTCTGCCTCTGAGAGATACAGGGGATTTAACAGACTTAAATGTGATACAGGCTGGCAAAAATCTTATAATCCTTTTTTTTTTAATAAAAGAATAATGTCTAATAAATAACAGAACCTTAGCATGAATCTTTGAGGAAGATGCTAACAATGCCAGGTTATTTCCACAGAAATGGACTTCACAAACTCATGGAAAGCCACATAACAGTACACATCTATACATAATAATTATTTCTTTACCTTACTAAATGTATCTCTCTAAAGATATTCCAAACCCAAGGTTACAAATCCTCTCTATTAAAACATTAACTGACTTCAAAAATTTTATTTAACTAGCAGATGATTCAGGAGTCTCATCAGAGTGTGGAGTGGAACAGGAACCATGTGGCTCTCAACAAGATTAAAGAAAACCAACAGAAATAACTGACTCTTACTAATGTTCTGCTTGGAAAATGGTATGGACCATGGCTCATGCAAGAAGGGCTGGCTACAAGTTGGCTACTTGTTCATCCCCATTTTTCAGTCCTCCCACTCCAACTAATTTGACTAGCAATCTTTATAAATCAAATAAATTACTGCAAAAGGAGAATATTTCCTGTCTCAATAAATGATAGCTGAAAATTTCCTAATGGGCCTTATATGTGGGAAGAGACTAACTTTGTACAATGTGCTGCACGGTTTGTTATCTACAGCTTCTGCATCTTAGAAAAAAGCCCAATGGGCAAACACAGCCCAAAAAATAATGGGAACGTACATGGTTGTTTTATCTTCCCCAGCTCTCCTGAGAGTAAGCGAAAATTAATCTTGCAAATGCTTTCACACAACTTACCTTGTGTGTGAAAGCACACGAGCTCCTGAAAGGAATACATTAACCAAGCTGAGAAAAGTCTTTCATAAGTAAGAAAGACTAAGAAAACAAAAGTGTGGCAATTAGCTGCCTTTATTTTATCAGCAGACCAGATACTACTCCAATTACACTACAGTTGACTTAGCACCAGCACAGCCCCTTAGAAAGCCCTTCCTTTTTCCACATCATTAATATCGCTCATGTCATGTGCCAGCGCACGGCTCCCATCGCAAGATAAACAACATTAATGCAACACAACAGCTACACTTAAAATACACATTTATTGTCAGATCAGCCCCACTCCCTGCTTGAGTCACACACAGTCTAATCTACCAGAGCAGCTGCAGACAGTGCAAATGCCACAGGAGCCAAAGTGGAGCACGTCACTGGGCACTGACTTTTATACTTACAGCAGGCATAGACATTGAAAAGTTTGCTTGGAAGTGGTCAGAGACATTTGTGTGACTGGTGCGAGGTACAGCTCCTCCAATTACATTGCCAATCCCACACTCACTGAATTAAAACCTCCCATTTTCAACTAAGCAAGGAAGATTCAGCAAACTCCACAGAGTGCACAGTGGCGGTAAAGAAAACCTACAATTTTAGAGCCTCCTACCAGGACCAGATGTCACCATCGAGAAATTTGCAAAAAATTTCATCAAAACATCTCAAAAAGCATCTGCAATTAAGAGAAGAGATGCAAAGAATTACTACATCCCTCTGATTAATGTCAACTGGAGGCAGCTTAAATCTCCATGCACTGTCTTCAAGAGCTACTCCCACAATTCCTTCTGAGCTTGTATTTTTCTGTTGCCTATAGTAAGTGTATTTGTTTGGAAGTGATTTGTTTGAAGCGACTCTGGGTTTGTACATGTGCTGAGGCTCCAAAACATGGGAGGGCCATACTCAGGCAGGGATGGTATTGCATCATCTCCTCTCACTTCCAAGTTACCTTACCCATGACCCCAGACCTCCAACCCAAACAATCAGTGCCAAGTACTCTCAGCACTTCATTTTGGCTCTGGGTCAGGTTTGAAAGCAGCATGCCCCTATACCCTGAGCTCCTTTATTGTTCAGTGTATCACTTGGCGTGATAGCCTCTCCTCTCAACCTTGTTCTCAGGCCTTCACAAATGCTTCATTAGCTCTTCTAAAATAGAAATGGTTACAGTAATACAGCTGTTCGCCCAGTCATCAAGCTGTGTCGACCTTCCAAGGTACACAGCCAGCACTGGCCAACAGATCACATAACACACAATGTGACCTAAGCCAGGCTCCGAGTTTTGCCTTAGAGAGAAAAAGAATCTGTGGCTCAGGCAACTCCACTTCTTCACATCACTGAACCTGTTCTCCACTTCCCGCCCCCACCCCCACTAAAATCTACTTTATTCCTGAGATATCTTCTTTGTTACTGAGATTCCTCTTCTGACTTTCTTACTCCTTTCAGTCTTTACCTAACCTTTGGCACATTCCTGAAATAGTCATTCTCTTTTGAGGTGTGCTGCTAGAAGAAGATTAGCAAATAGGTTTTGGAAGGAAGAAATCCCTACATACAACTGTATCATCACATAGCAAAGTGCAGCAACAACTACGAATGACTGAGGAAGGAGAATACACTCCTGCCAAATTTCCTAATACAATAAGAAAACGGTTTTTTCCTAGGTGTAAAGACAAATGACTTGTCAAAAACTGGAATTTCTGCCTAAAATCCTATTTTGGAACTTAATGAACTAGAAATGCCAATGTTCCCTGGAAAGAAAAGAAATGAGCCCCATCCTGAAACAGCATCAGCATCCTCGCTTTGCTGCGCTAATCAGAACCACCCAGGCTCCATCTCCTCTTCAACCTTTCCTCTGCAGCACTGTTCTGAAACACTAATATACAAGACACTCAAATTTCATGTTCTTTCATTAGTAGCCAAGAACTGACAACAATTAAAATTACTGTGCCACAAGTAATACTTAAAAGGTCTAAAAAGCTATTTTGTTTTCTACAGAAAGCAATGGGTGAATTTCAAATCGAGTGAGAAGGATATGACGATGCCCATAGCCACTTCTCAAAATGATGGCAGCCTCCAAACCTCTCCCCAAAATTCACCATTTAATCTGTTAATGGTGTCTGAAAATGGATGTGTGTGTCAAAAGGAAACTGAACAAGTGCCTCAATAGCATTTGGGTAAGAAAACCTTTTTCAGACACTGTCCAACCCTGCAATCCACTTTATGTCATTAGGAACTATTTCTCCTGGGCTCTGCTTGGAAGATAGCACAACTAGGAGAGGAAGTGACCTGCATTAGAACAACAAATATACCTGGTGTGAAAGTAGTAATTTTAAAAGCCTCTCAGAAATGCAGAGCATTATTTAGTCAATCATATACCACAAAGCTGCCCCCCAGAGCTGCATGTCATTTTGATAAATTAACTGGGAAAACCTGAAGCATAATAAAGTCAAACACAGACCCCAGACTACAGCAACCATGCTTGAATGCCACATAAAATACTTCCCACAATAAAAGTCATGCTTGCTACTGTTTAACGTTTAAAATAATTTTGAACCTGATCAAGGTCAGCAGTTGCATAATGTGTTCAGCCTTCTCTGCATCTGGGTGCTCAGAAAAGGAGTGATACTGTAAGTGTAAATCTCTGGGGAATACCTGCCTCACACTGCTTGGGATTCAGCACATCTGCAAGCTGCCTTGCCAAAGAAGAAGGGATAAATTTTCAGGGAGAATTTGGGAAAAGCACAGCATTTTGTTCCTGTGAATTTCTCCACAGACTGAAGTAAAGCTGCACAACACAGGAGAGGCCAAGATGTGCTGCAGGCAGCTTGGCACCAATTTAACCTGGGGACAGAGAGAGATCCTGCAAGGAGAGCCCATGGTTGACCTACAGATCCCATGGTGGTCAGTAGCCCTCCACACACAGCACCCTCTTTCTCTCCAGGGGCTAGTGAGCCCAGAACTTTGTGGTAGTCAGAGATTGGCAAATCCTCTGGTCCTTGCCAGGGCACCATGCCATTGATCTGACTTCACTTACAATAATTGTACGACTTCTCTTACAAAGAAATCCTTCTAGAAGTCCAGTTCTGGTGCCACCTCTTAATCATGACTATAACACAACTCCCCAGGTGTTGCTGGTGCTTGTCAACTTCCAAAACAATTTTTCACGTCTGAGCAAAGTTTTAGACCTCAATGCAGCACTGCCTCATGAACAGGGATGTGCTGCCATTCTCCAGGATACCACAGGGATGGCTGTGCTAGATGGGGCACTCCTGCTGGAAGCCTCTCCAAGAGCACAACTGGTTTCCAGTGATAGATACAGGCATCTCTAACTTTCTGGAAGATGGCATTTCTCTGCCTTCTGTCTCTGACTACTTCTTAGGCAAAAATCAATAAAGAAAGCATGTCACCCTAAGCCTAACAGGAGCTGCCACAGCTAGCGGTTTCTCTTCCCATCCTTCTTTCCCCATTTGGCTGCCATGGGTGCAGCACAATGGGAGGCCATCAGAGGGGAGAACAGCCCCCACCTCCTCTAGCCATTCCTGCTGGCACATTCCCACGCCCCCGGGACCAGGAGGTGCCAAAGGAGTGAGCAATGCTCACGAACTGCCCTTTGTAAAAACATAACCTCGGGGAGGGGAAAGGAGAGCATTACTTTTCACAGAAAGTAAACACCGTGACTCAGTTTTATTTCCCAGGCATCCTGACTAATTCAGTCCTGGAGGAAGGGAAAACACAGGAATTTTTTTTTCTACCAACCTTTCTAAAAGAATCCGGTATTATATCTGCCAATTTTTCTTTGCCTAGGTAATACCTCTGACAGCAGCACCATTAATCTTATATGAGCCCCATCAGCTCTAGTAAGGCCAGTCTGTAGGACTCTGCCCATCACAAGCAGCTGAACTTCAGACACGCAAGGTACATTCAAAACAGCACAGCCACTCTAAAGTCTACAAAAAGTTCACTCTGCCTGATCAGCACTCCTTGCTGGAGGCTGCTGATTGGCCTCACTCAGCTCACCTCCTGAAGGCTCTACCATACACCCTGGAGCCAGGCTTCTCTTGGGTTTGGCTCAGATGGGCCTTAAACTGGAGTCCCAGTTATCTCATTTTTCCACTTGACTGTGCAGTGCAATCAAAAACTGCTCTGTTTTATTTTGCATTAGACTTTGGGCATTGCCTTCCTGCTTCTGGTACAATAAATTAAAAAACAGACAGGGAAAATAACCATCACTGCTCTCTGCAGAGCACTTGTGGCAGGCAGCTCATAGTAGGCATCAAGTTTTATCGACCTAATGTTCACTTCCCTCTTTCCCAAACCCTCAAATACTGCACATTGCTCTGCTTTCCTGAAATTCCTCTCAAGAGTGCTGCTTCTCACCTCCTCCTGGCCCTTCCTCCCTCACCCCTGCCCAGCAGGCCCCACAGGCTCTCTGGGCAGCCCTAGATGGAAACAACTCTTCCTAGCCTCCAAATTTTAATTGCTTGTCGGTTCAGGGGTCCACACTGTCCTGTTTGCTTCATTTATGCCAGTGCTTACTTTCCTGTTCTCTGGACTTTAGTGCTGTGGACAGTGAGCAATGCAAATTCTACCTTCTCCAGCTGGTCCTCAGTATTCTTTCTACTGCTGGAGGCATGGTCAGCCTCCTCCTAAGGCAGCAACTTCTCTCCATTCCCCATCACCCTCAGGCAGCAAAATGAGATCCTCCCCATGCATTTACAGAAGCCAGTCTCTAATTTACATCTACTTACACCAAAATTAATACCGGAGCATTGTGGCTTTTGCTTATCCACAAATATAAGCAACCCATCT
Organism: Phainopepla nitens; assembly: GCA_013400175.1. NCBI lineage: Eukaryota > Metazoa > Chordata > Aves > Passeriformes > Bombycillidae > Phainopepla > Phainopepla nitens. Next base: position 419,883 of record VXBQ01017277.1, read on the forward strand.
CAAATATCCTTAGAGCACTCTCCAGTAATTACAGGGCACTACAATAAAGCCAAGGGGAGACCTTTTCAGGAGCATGGAGTGACAGGACAGAGGTGAGGTCTAGATTAGCTATAGGAAAGAAATCCTTCCCTTTGAGAGTGCTGGCACAGGTTGCCCAGAGAAACTGGGGCTGTCCCTGATCCCTGGAAGTGTCCAAGGCCAGGCTAGACAAGGCTTGGAGCAACCTGGGACACTGGAAGGTGTCCCTGCACATGGCAGGGGGAGTTACTGGATGATCTTTAAGGTCCTTCCAACCCAGTCCTATGATGAACCTATTAAAATAGTTCTCTTGTCTTTTTTTGGAAATATTTTCTTTTAGCCCTATGAGCCTTACATGCAATCAATACTTCCTTAACATAAATATGCACCCAAAGAAAGAAAACTCCTGTTTTCTGAAAATCAACATGCACATCTGATTTCTTTTCCACCTCCTTGTTCTTCTGTAGCCTGGACGTCAAAGCACCTAGGAAATGAGGCTGTTGTAGTATCACAAATAGCATCAGGAAACCTGAGAAATACCAAACACATGGGACTATTTACTCAAAAATTACTCTGGAAATGCCATTAATCTCCAGCGGTGCTTTGCCCAGTTTAGATTTTTGCAACTGCTCTTGGTCACAACTGAGACTGTCTGAAATACCTGACACAGCATGAGCATACCCAGCAGCTTCCTGCATTTTGTTTTAATGCTGCTAAATGAACTAGTAAGAGGGGTGGGGGAAAAAAAGGGGGCAAAAAAGTGAAATTCATCTGCCCAGAGTTACAAAAACTCCCTTCTTTTACATTTTAAAAACATAAAAAGTCCCCATACTCTGGTTTCTGTTCCCTGGCCCCTCAGCTGGAGTTTGACACACAAATGCCTTTCACGTGGCCCATTTTTCCTAGGGGAAGCTGTTCCCTGCACAATCCCCAGCCAGGGGTGCTGCTGGCCAGCCCCTTGCCCGTGAATCGGCGTCTGTGCCATCCAAATCAATAGCGGTCTGTGCACACACAGAGCCCGTGCCAGTGCTGGCCCAGCCGGGGCTCAATGATCTGCTTCAGCCCTGCAAGGGTTTCACTCACCACTGAACCCCAAGCAGGGTAAAATAAACCCTGGTTCAGGCAGGGAGGAGGGTGGAAAGCACTACACAAGTGTAGGCACTGACCCGAGCATCCTCAGCAGTGACAAGGGGTGCCTGTCTCCTCTTCTCTTCTGGGCTGCTTTTCCAGGGTTATCTTGGCTAGAGAAACCCAGTTTGCAGAGATCTATCTCTGACAGCACAAGCAGCAAGCTGTGCCTAATATTACAGAGCTGGATCTGCTGTTCTGCCTCAGAAAGGTCAGTGCTATATGGTGTGTCACAATGAGTTCATTGTTCCTGCTGTTGAGTAGAGGCCACGCTTCAATTTTGGTATCGATGTAATGATGAAAGGGCCATAGGAAGCCACAAGAATTAATCAACCAGAACACAAGGACCCTCATAACCTGCTTTCAAACACTTTGACCTCAAGGACATCCTAATTCTTGCACCTGGAGCACTGCATGTCTGATAAAACAACCCAATTTTTGGGTCTGCATGCAGAGAAAGGCAGCAATGCTCTGCATGCACATTGCTGTGCATGAACTCACCCACTGAACTAACATTTCTTTATTAATATTCATCCCTTCTCCAAGCACACTCCTTCAGGGTCTTTCAGCCATGCACTGTAGTCAACAGGTCTTATCTTTTCCTACCTGCCTGGTGGATTAAGCACAATCTTTTCCATAAGACAGAAGCCAAGTAACCATGACTACACTTAGAAACAAGTCTGCGGCCTTCAGACTTTTCCACCAATCTGGAAAGGCTGCTCTGGTTTATAACTGTTAAATTGCATTGCTCTCTAAGTCTCAAGTGTAATTAATTACAGAAATGACCTTCATTTCACTAAAAACAACTTTAAAAATGTTTCTAAGGCAAATGTCAGTTGAGCCTCAGGATGCAGCCAGTTTCCCTAAGAAAGCAAAAAGATTTATCTCAAATATTTTTGAGCACAAGTCTCACTTTTGCTTTTAGGGATCCTATTCCCCCATGTCATAATCATTGCCCCAAGACTCCTCTACCTTGGAGATGGTGAGAAGAACTGCAGAAACAACTGAACTCTGTCAGCAGCAGAACAATCTCTCTTCAACCGGAGGTGAAGCCTTTGGAAGGTCTGAAGGGAAAACACATTCATGCTCTTGAAAACAAGAATGAGATGGAGATCACTTCTGCTTGTTCCAAATAACACAGAATGCTGAGTGCTGTGGCGCTGGAACCGCACACAAAATAAGGTGCATAAGTCAGGATTTGAAGGCTGACTTGGCTTAAGCTTGGCTTAAACTACTGAATAGAAAAATAGTATCTTTAATAGGCTTTACTGAATCCCAGCTACATTATTCATCCATAGAGTTTGGGCTCAAATCTCTAAACCTCTTTAGCAGCAGCAAGATCCCTGTATTTGTGCAACAGCTTTAAAAAGCCAACATTTGTTTGGGCTTACAAAAATACTTAAGCCTGTTCTTCAAACAGCAGTTGATGAAAATAGCGCTTCTCAATTAAACCAGCATATATTAACATTTATTAATTTCTTCTCCCTCCTTTGGCTTAGTCTCAGGGTGACAAATAGGCCACAAAGACATCAGCCAGCTCCTGATGCCTCAGGTGCAGAAGAAGCCCAGGAGGTGGAGGCAAGCACCTGCCTTGTGCTGGAGCCAGGTTCAGCCAGGACACGGGGGACTCCGTGTCCCCCAGCAGTGGGATGTCACACACCTTAGCACAGGCTGACTTCTGATGCCCTGAAATGCAGAAAGTTGGTCACCACACTCAGAAAACCAGAAATGGCACAAGGGGCATTAAGATATTCCTGGCAAGTAATGAGGTGCAAGGGCAAAAGCCCTGCAGACACAGAAATTACTCATTTCTACTCCATCAGGTCATGGAAACATGACAAAGCCAGGATGATCAGCTGGAAAACAACAACAAAAAAAAAAAACCCAGTCTGTAATGTGCTTTAGATCATGCCTCACACATTAAAATGCAAATGTAAAATTTGGCTTTTCCTTTTCCCAGTGAAGAGCTTCAAATCCAGCCCCAGTGTTGCCTCTGGTTCACTGCTGTCGGCAGAACAAAGATGCTGCAGTGTGTAGTACCTGAAATGCTCCCACAGCATCAAGTGACTGAAAGGAAAAGGTGTTTCAGGAGAAAAAGGGAATAACATATTTATTGTATAATGACATGGTGTATATACTGAAGAAGAAAGAGAACAGCACTTCTTTCTTTCTCCTAAAGTCAAGGAGGATAGAAACCCTCTCTCCATCAAAGCGAGTAGCCTTGCTTTCCAGACAGCACCAAAAGCTGCTGTCAATGAAAAACACAGGCTTCTAGATGACCAGAATATATCTTGTCCTCCAGGAAAAGAGAGTGTCAAAGTTTTAAGGTCTTGTTGAGAGTCATGAGATCATGTGCTCCCTTTCCTTGTAACTACTGTGAACTGTAAACCTGATATAAAGCATCATCAAAAAAAAAAGAAAAAAAAAAACAAACAAAAAAAACCACCACCCCAACAAAGGCTTCCAAACATCAAAAGCAGTGCAATGCAAACCTAAATATTTGATTCCTAGAAGCAGCCATATAACAAGGTAAGGAAACATACCTATGAGTTGCAGAATAAACTCATAACTGCACCATTTACTGTTCTGCCCTGGAGCTCCTGTATTTCAATATATAAACCAGAAAGATAATCTCCATATGCTTTCTCTTCAGAACTTTACAAAAAAATGTCAGAGCTAAATGAATGCATTTTACAGCCATTTGCTGGGTTATTTCCTATCTTTTACTGCAGAGTTTCTGGAAGTGGTGTTTCTCTGTACCAGCTCAATCAGGGAGGTTGCTGGCCTACAGTCCCAAAATCTCCCTAACCATTACACCAACTAAGGGAAGATTCTGGCCAGTTGGCACAACTGCTCGCCACACAAGTTGTGGAAAGGAAGTTATTAATGATAATTAAGAAGAAACACAAAATTAGGGGGAGCAATGCCTTGTCCCCAATGAAGTCAATAGCCATTTTATCACTGACCATGGTGAGATACGAACATGAGTCATCGCAATTAAATACTTTTTTCTTTTTTGAAGTTTGGGCTACAATATATTAATTTACTGTTCATCTGACAGGACATTCTGTCTGAAATTTATTTAATGAGGAGAATCAGAGGAAGAAACAAATGAGGCAGGACAGCAGCAGAAGGTTCATAGTGGGTTGAAAAGAGGAGAGAAAAGCAGGGATGTGATTATCTCTCCACATGTCTACAAGAACTGAACTTGAGAAAAACAAAAGACTTAAGACTTTAGAAAGCTGATGGAACCCACAAGATGTGAAGCAGTTTGTTTCCCCCAAATAAAATCAGATCAGGTGGCTTTAGTAGGGAAGTTTTCCCAGGATCTCAGAGAAAGCAAAGAGCAGAGAGGAAGTTAGGCAGTAAAAGGCTATCCAATGAACAGCATGCAAGGAAACCTCCTCCCTCATCCACCACTCCACATCCCACTGGATGGAAATATCCCAGCACAGGCAAAGCAGAGACAACTGGAGTCACTCTTTTGCTCCCACGTGTACAGCACCCAGCTCCAGGCACCTTTCCCTGCACCCATGTCAAGCTAAGGGAGCTCAGCAATGCCAAGGGACCTAAAAATGAAGCAGAGGAGAACCCAGGTCCCAACATCCACAGCACATGCATTTGGGAGTTTCAGAGCAGACCACATGCAACCCAATCCTGTGGATTAAAGGCTTCTGAGCAACTAGAGAGCTTTAGCTGCTCTCAACTAAAGCTGATTTGGAGCATGTCATCCAGTGGAGTTTCAGCCCAAAGAAACTGGGTACAGGTTCCTTGAGGCAGCTCCACAACAGAAACCCAAACTCACTAAGTGGGGACAGGAAAGTCTCTTCAGAAACACACTCCAGATGTGATGTGACCTAGAACAGTGACAAGAAAAAACTTCTCCCTAGGAAAAAGCACAGATGCATCACAGGGAAGCCTAACTGCTGCATGCTGCCCAGGGCTGATCTGTCCCAAGACCAAAAGCAGTTGCATAAAACTGACAGTAACTTTTAACTCCAATGAAGAATGCCCTGTCTACAGTCAGGTGAATAGCACCAGCTTGGGCAGATGATGGTACACAGCCATTCAGCAGACTGTACACGGATCCCTGTACGAGCAACCACAGTAATTTGCCAGCTTGGACACTGAAGTGTCACACTCTCCATTTGGAGGAGTCCAGAATATACCAAAATTTGTTCTTTTATTCTGCAGTGTTTAGCTGGGTTACAATAACACAGTCAGAGCCACACCAACTCCTTTTACTCTCAGATAATGTGCACTGCACTGCCGTTTCAGAAATGGATGTGCTATTCAGCTCTTTGATTTATCCAGGTAATATCAATTCAAGCTGATTGCAACCTACTGAAATGGCAACTGCTGGACACACATTTAAATTTAACTATCTGTTGTGACACAGTGATAAATTTAGACTGGCTCCAGGACCAGTGTTTTCTCTATACGTCACTTCAGAGCAACGCTCTATGCCACTGAAAACCTCCGGCAGTCCTCAAATTGCTGTTGTGTCACTTTTTCCCAAACTTAGCCTTTTGAAGAGCACTGGAAAATCCTGCAGAGGTGAGAGAAAGTGTTGCTAACGCTGCCTGGACATGCAAAGCAATTGCTGCTGGCTTATCTTCCCCTTTGCCTGCCCCAGTCAGAACCATTCCCACCATTTTTCTGTAAAATGCACACACACAAAGAAAAAGTAACAAAACCAAAACAAGGGCACCTAATGCTACAAAACCAATACCTACAGAAAGTCTAGATGGTTTGCAAGGCTGTCCATTTAATAAAGTGAGCACCAGAGGCTCAGAGAGCTTCTTGCTGGGGATTTTCAAGTACTGCTTCTTCCCCAGCTGTGCAGCCGATATCACATGGGTGGTTTTTGGGTGGCAGTGTGCTGAGTTTTCACCCTTCTGTGACTCAGGTATGAACACCCTGAAAAATTAATTTATCTGTAGACTTTTGTCCCCAAGGGCAAATTGTCTTCCTTGTGAAGCTCACAGAGCTATCAGAACATCACGTAAACAAATGTTCTCCATTACGAGGGCAACTAACCTCATTTAAAAAAATAAATAAACCTACACCTTACATTTCCTGCATGTGTTTTCACATATGCTACTGCTCTGCGTGTTTAAGCAGCAAATAAATCAGTTCCTCACACAAAACATTTCAATGCAGGAATATACTAATCTGGAATTTATTCAGTTTGTGGTCTTTGCAATCAAAGATATGTAAGAAAAGCTTCAATTTCTTGATTTCTCATGTTTGCTCCCCTTGGGAACCAGCAACACACAGTAGCGTGGAGTGCAGCAGCCAGGATGCTATCTGGCAGTGGGGCTATTTTGTGAGCAAGGTATACACAGACACCTCTGCTGGCTCCTACATCAGTCTGACCAGCTCAAAAACCACATAGGTGTCGGAGAAGAGAGGACAACCTTGTGAAACTTTCCATCTCATACCAGCTCAAGAAGCAGACAAAACTCAAAGCACCTTCTATGAGACGTTTTGGATGATAGTTGGATGCCATTTTGCCTTTCACACTGGAAGTTCACTGGGGAGTTTCACTATATAGATTTCTGTATCTGATACCTGCACACTGCTGTTGCAAGAGAACATGTATGTCAGTGCTATGCCCATGAAACAGCAGAGCACTACATGCAACCAGTCACACAAAAAAATACAATAACATACAGTAAGCAAGGAAATATATAATTTCAGGTTGCATTGAAAATATACCTAGTAGCAGAGTATTAGATGGGAAAATCTTCCTTGGAGCAAAGGTTTCATGCAGTGATGCATAAAAGATAAGGACAGTTATTGCCTGTTTTCCACAAAACCAGAGTCCTTGTTCTGGCACTATCACCTCACCCAACCTTTCCTCCCAGCTGGTAGAACACTTAACCCACATGGTGGTTTCCCAACAAAGAGGTGAGGAATAACATAAACACAGAATGCTTTGTAGGAGACGCAGTGCAGTAAGGGAATAAGACCATGCTTTTCTCCACTGTGATTTGTCTGTGGAAGGTAAAGAAAGCAGATGAACAATCCCTGCCCTGCTGCAGCTCCAAGGGGTGGCCTCTCCACACTTCACTCTCCACAGCAACGTAAGGCACCAGCCTTCTGCCTCTTTGAGATCATCAGGGGCATGCCACTGCCACAAGTAAGTTAAGTGACTGCTGGCTTTAATTCCTGCTAGGTACAACGAGCATCAAACAGGCAGTGACAGGCTGGCAGGCAAACACAGGTGGGGTTTATTATCTCAGCAGAGATTGCACCTCAAAAATTATCCTCAGGACAGTCTGCCTTGCCAGGGTCTCTCAAGTGTGTTTTTCTGCCAAAACAACCCAAGTCTACAACAGAGCAGGAAGAATACCCTTGGCCTGAAGATTCCTCCAAATCTTAGTGATTTGCCCTTAGGGCTGAACAGTGTGCAAATGTGAATCCAAAAAGGAACCACTTCTGAATATTTCTTGAAAACCATCATCCAGATGAATTCCAAGAAGGAAAAGGATCCCACTGTAAGCTCTGCAGCTGCCAAGTGACAGAAAGCAAAGCTCAGGTAGCAAAAGCAACATCCATCACACAGCCAAGCCCTGGGGATGAGATCCCACAGGAACCCCCTCCCAAACACCACATTGGCTTTGTCACGAAGCAAAGTGGGCACCTTCTTCCCCTGGCATTAGGCAACAGCAGCACCTGGGCTTTACCCATTGGGAAAAATACATCAGGAGATGAGAGCTCAAGGTGTCCTTACGTCCATGCTGGTCCTCCACTGGAAGGGTAGAGAAGCCCTTCTGGAGCTCCCCAGGTGGTTGTGCCAGCACTACTACTACTTGCAAAGAGCAGGTCAGCCCAGCCAACTAGCTTTTGTCACAGTTGTAACCATATGTCACAGCCAAGATGGACACAACACTGTTTAGAGTGCTAAACTTTCCACATGCAGCATCACACAGCCTTCTGACTCCTTCTTCCTTAAAGGCCTAAACCTTCCCCAGGCAGCACCACAGAATTAAACTCTCCTTTTAGTTAGATGGGAAACCCAAACATTCCCTGGAGCTGTAAGCAAAGCCTCAGGCAGCACCATGCAGCCTTCTGGTCTCTAACACAGTTTAGAGGAGTAAACCTTCCCCACACAGCCTTCTAAATCCTTCTCCCCCACTGGCTAACTCCCTTCTGTCTCTCCCATGTCTGCCTGACCCTGTGTGCCCCGTGGACAAGAGCTCACCTTGTCTGTGCCTCACACAGCCCTTCTTGCTCACAGCACAGCCAGCAGACTCCAACTGAGTCTGGGGCAGCAACCCCCTCTTTTATACCCCCATCCTAACTGGACACAGCTGTGACCTTCTCTCTCCCTCCTGGGATTGGTCAGCACACCTGAGCACTCCAAGTTTCACAGCCTTCAATACTGGTCACCTGTCCCACACAGCTGTAGCCCATTAGGGATGAGGCTCCACTGCAGCCCCATTCCCAATCACCTGTGTGATCCCAAAAACTCTGTGCCTACAGCTTCCACCTGGCTGCTCTCATGAACAGTTTCTCTCCCATAACTAAGTACAGGAAATGTGCACAGATTTGTTAAGTTGGCTTCCACTCTCTAAATTAGTTATGGAGTGAAAAAAGAAGCCAGTCACTTAGGGAGAAAAATGCCCTTTATACAGTCACTTAGGGAGAAAAAGAGCTTCTAAACTTTGAGCAACACAGCTAGATGCTCCATGAGACAGTGTCCTACCATTTCTGAGGGACCACGTGGTCCCTCAACTGTTTATCACCAGCTGCCTCCAGCACCATCATCACCTGCTTCTGGCAGCAAACAGTCCCTGGGTGTTGTGTCACTTCACAGGGCACCTTATCTTCTCTCTTTTGCACTCTCCTCTCCTCCCTTCACTTTGCCCTTTCTCTCTGGCTTCCCTCCACAGCTTTTCTTTTCTTCCATTCTTCCTTTTCTCTACCAGCTTGCATTTCCCTCACCCAAACCCTACTTTCTGCTCATTAGAAACGTGGGAGTAGCTCCCCGTTATGCTGTATTTACTTTAATTATATTATTTAGCAACCAGATGTCTTTGTAAGCTCTGAATTCTTCCATGCAGACTATATTCCTTGAAAACCAAGGGAGAAAAAGTTGCAACTCCAGCTGTGACTCAAAGAACTCAATTTGTTTCCATTGGTAGGTGCTTATTAAACACCTCCTTACTAAGGAAGCCTCCAAATGAACATATGAGTACATTTATTCTCATTACTTATGGGGATGCCTCAGTGAAAACAGGATTTGGAGAAGAAACTACAACCTAAGATTTCAGTGCAGTCCAACAAAGTTGCCATGGCAAATGATCCTAACAGCTACTGCAGGGAACAGAACTGCTACATGTAATCCAAAACTATCACTGAATACTGAAATTTTAAGTTAACTCAATGTTGATCACATTTTAATGCTGTCATTAAACCTCTTGAAGATACTGTAATATCATTCCTCAGCTCCTGGAGAGCACCTACTGCCAGGGAGGTGATGTGCAGAGTGATTACCCCCACAGCAGCAAATACCTGGGTCAGACAGGTGATTGCTGACTCATTCCCTCCAGGTAGGAAGAAGGTACCACTGAGCACAGGGAGGGAGGATGAGCCCCTCTTCTGCTGAGTGTTAATTTGGGTAATGGATACAGGCACTGGCAGCTATGGAAACAGCTTCCACGTGATGCACTTCACAGCCTCACACAAGCTGAGCCTTTGGATGTTCTCATTGCATTATTGCTTTCACAACAAACTGTCTTGTTTTCATCCAGAGCTCAGACTCTGATGGCCTCAGTTCAATTTCTTTGAGAGTTACTCTGTGCTTCCCCGGTTAAAAATGAAGATAATCCTAGGTTCCAGCCTCAGACATAGCCAGGAGCAGCAGCTCTTTCTGCCCAGAGCAGCCAGGGAAAAAGCAAACTGCATGCACTGAGCACTACGAGCACCCCACAGGGATCTGTTGTGAGCAGGGATCAGCCATGCCATGGGCAGGTGAGGGGATCAGAGAGTGGTTCTGTACTGGGATCAGCCATGCCATGGGCAGATGGAGGGATCAGAGAGTGGTTCTGAGCAGGGATCAGCCATTCCATGGGCAGGTGAGGGGATCAGAGAGGGGTTCTGAGCAGGGATCAGCCATGCCATGGGCAGGTAAAGGGATCAGAGAGTGGTTCTGGGCAGGGATCAGCCATGCCATGGGCAGGTGAGGGGATCAGAGAGTGGTTCTGTACTGGGATCAGCCATGCCATGGCCAGATGGAGGGATCAGAGAGTGAAGCATTCTCCCTGCACCGACCATGAGACAGCTGCAGACAGGGCAGCACCTGGAGCTCAAGCAGCCCTTGCTCACCTGCAGAAACAGGCAATGCAGGGCCTTAAGACACCACAGCCTTTGAATAAGCTGGGAAGAGAGGAGGAAAGCACTCAGCTGAAGAGATGATCAAAAGAAAAGGCAGCAAAGAGGACAACTGCAGCTGTGTGAGCACATGAGCCCTCAGCAGCACCTCCTGGAGCACTTGGCTACCCAAGTCCAGTGCAGCTCCTGCAGTTGCCTCGCTGGGCCTCTGTCAGGAGGCTGATTTACTAAACCAGGGAATAATACATCACATGCAATGTAATTTACTGCCCAATTTCACAGCTGGTCTAGAAAAACTCGTCCTGGTGTCACTGTGATTACCAGTCACGACCTCTGTGTCTGTCTTTTAAGCTGCATGTTGTTTTGTGCTGCTTCATCCATAACTGTAGCACGGGATAAATCAGCTGGCTCCTTTTTTTGTATTTTTTTAAATCCCAAAAGAAAACATTCCACTACCCTTGACCATAATTTAATAAATCAACTCACAGAATGTTTATGATGATTAAATTACATCATATAATGATGCTTTTTTTTTTTTTTTTCTCAGCGCAGAAGGTGAAAATAAATACGACCTACAATTGTTGGGCAATCTTTCCCCAACCTGGAGGTTTTCACAAGGCAGGTACCTGCACCCATCAGCAAGGAATCACTAACAAGCCAAAGAAATAACAGGCACCAGATTAATGAGCGTGGATTTCCAGGGTTCCTTCTTGGCTGGCACAAACCCTGTTCCCCATTTTCCAGCAATCCAACGAAGAGCAGCAGAGGGCTGGAAAGTGCTGCTTTAATTATCACCATAATAAAGTCTCCCAGACAAGGCACTTGAGATCTTTAGCTGCTCTAAACACTCCCCTGATAACAGGTAAGGAATCTGCTGAAAGAAAGTGCTTTGGGGGGGGTATTCAGGGGTGTGGAGGTGAGTCTTGGAAACAAAGATGTCCAAAACCAGCCCAAAACGCAGCAAGAGGGCACATGGAAAGCCTGAGCTGGCTTCATCCTGTTGTGGTGAAGGTCCAAACACAGGGATGTGTTTGGAGCAGGTACCATCATTCATCTCTCCATATTTCTCAGAATCTCCCCCAGTCTCTAGCAGCTCATGGAGCAGAACCTCCTGAGCCACAGTTGTTTCTCTGCATTTAATGACTCCTTGTGGAATTTTCTTCTACAAACGTGTTCTTCACTGTATTTTAAAACACATCAAAGGTTTTAGTGGTGCTTAAATGAACTTGGGAGCTCGGGCTTAAAGCTGTCACCACCATAAATAAGTGACTGATTCCAGCAAGGGGTTGTGACTACTCCTGTTAGAGATCAATTTGGCTCCCCCCACTCAATGCACACAGACAAGCCAGCTTCCCTTGAAGAGGTGACTGGACTGGTGTCTTCCCACACTTGGGACCAATTCCCCACTCTTGGCAAAAGCATCACAGTAGATTCCAACCTCCTCATGCTCCCCTCTCTCTGCTCTTCATTCCTGGAAAGCTTTTTTGGATCCTTCTTTAGGATGTTTTGGGGCTTTTTTGAGGCTTTTTTGGGGCTCTTTTAGTGGAGTCTTAGGTCTTTTTCGAGGGTCTTTTGGGGCTTTTTTGCGTCTTTTTTTGGGACTTTTTTGGGGTGCTTTCAGGGGTTTTGTGAGACTTTTTTAGGGGTTTTCCCAGGTTGAGATAGGGCGATGGGGAAGGAGCCCCAAGGACTGTGCCCGCCGCAGGTGCTCCACTGGAAAGCCATTTCCTTGGAGAGATCTGCATGGCTACGTCCCCACACCTCTGCATGTGGCTGCTTGACAACCAACCTGCCATTACAAGATCAGGAAAAATGTCTGAACAGCACTTTGAACGTACCACTGAGGTGTACTTTTACCCATTTGAGTACAACACAACATCCAGAGCAAAAAACTTACCAGCAAGTCACCAGGCTGAAGACACCCACCCCTAAATCTCTACCTCTCTGCCCCTCACTCCCTTCACTTTGCACCTTTGTTAGAATAATTTATTTATTAATTAAATGTATTTTTAATCACAGCCTGTAGCTTGCCAGTTTCTGTGTGCCAACAATAAAACAGCTTTTCCTGGGTGAACATCACAGTTGACAGAGGGCTTCAGAATATCGTCCGCTGTGGCTTTTATGCTTGTGAATCCTGAACAGAAGCTGTGTGAGCATTATGCGTACCCTCGCCTCTCCTGCAGCATGGTGGCACGTGTCTGAGTGCCCATACACAGCAGGTTTCAGTAAAACAGCAGCAGCAGCTCAGAGGGCTACTCGGAGCCCTTTTTTTATGAAGGCAAGCAGGTGAAGATGAATTATTATATACAGAAAAGGGGGAGATTCCAGTTCGTGCTCCCGCTAAACTGCTCAGTGACCCATTTTTAATGATTTAGAGGATCACACACAGAGCTTGACTTTTTATACAGAAAATGCTTAGAACAGTTAAACTATGCACAGAGACTCTAATGAGAAAGAGTCAGAGAAATCCCTGGGAGCATCTGTAAGGAAGGCTGAGAAACCAGAGCCTGAGATGGAGCTGCTGCACCCCCAGAGATCCCCCACGGCCACCCCCAGCAATGCTGCCTCTGTTCTCTTCCCAGGTACCAAGAACTCTTCTGCCCAAGAACTTTTACAAATGCACAAATGCTCTTTCCCACTGTTTCCAACTGGAACTCCTACTTTTGTGAATTGATAACAACACGATGCACTTCTGTCTCAAGCTTCTAGTCTCCTGCTACTAAAGTAGCCTCGGTCAGCACACTCACAGGCTGGGACAGGCTGCATGTGGGGGCTAAACACTGCAGAGGAGAACTAAAAAAAAAGCAGCTGAACAAATACATATTCTCCCTTTGTATACTGTATTTGTATTTCAAATTTTTATTGTATTGGTATTTCATTCCCCCCCTTTAAAAAGAATGAAAATAAGAGAACCAACAAGACCAATTCTTTCTTTTCATGCAAAGGCAGCCAAATGTCCACCGCTAGTTCATCACCCCAGTTTATTACAGCAAAATGTGTTGTAGCCATTTAACGGGCCCAGAAGAACTGTGTGGCTTCTTCCAGGATGGAAATGGCACCAAGAACACAAATGCAAGGCTGGGAACAGATCATACAGCCAACGACACACCAGCCTGGGAAGGTTGGGAGAGGCCAGTCCTTTTGGAGCAATTCAGCAGCTGTCAGCCTTATTTCACTCCTATGCAGCTTCAGAAAACATAAATATGATGTTGACTTCCCAACTCAGCATCCCACCACCCTGCTTTGTTCCCCACTCCATAGATCAGATGGGACAGAAGACACACCACAAGAGGGACCTGTGAATCACTAGGGCAGATGCACAAGGTGTAAATGTTTTGTCTAATTTTAAAAGGCACTGGTTTACCTAAGGGAGTTCACTCCAAGAAACAACCACCTTATTCTTGTACCTTTCTACCACCTCCCCGAATTTAATAATCTCCAATTAGCTGGAAGAGCAAAAACATCCTCCAGGTGCTGGGATAAAATAACCTTAGCCAGGCCATTTCCATTCTGTGTAGCTGTTCTCATTTTGCTTAAAATGTGTCCAGCTGCTTCAGGGGCACCATTTCACAGGCACAGGTTGCTCCATAAAACCACCAGCACAAGCTCTGTAAATCCCAGGCTCCTGCCCAGAGCTCTGTCCCGGGCGCCAGCACACTGCCAGGCACACAGCTTTGCCATAAACCTTTGGGAAAAGCAATTCTTCATCTCTGATGGAAAACACCTTCCTTCCTCCCCTTTCTCTGATAATTTGATGCTGGACCATCACACAAAAGCATCTCAGTATTTTATAGAGGCAGCACAAAAGTTCCCAAGTTAAAAAAACCCACCTCGGTGGCAGAGAGATCTCCAGTTCAACAAGACTGGTTTAACATTTCCGTGCTTTTCTACCACACCATATCGTCTTTTTTTGTTCTTTAAATGCACCCGACATTTCATGCTCTAATGACTAGCACAAGGTGAAGAGCTTTCCCCTTCCACAAGCCCCTTGATGAGCCATCAACACTCAGGTGAGAAATGCTGCTAGTGTTACCTGAAGGAGTTATTTAATCCATTTTGTAAAGGTTAGGACAAAATTAAGATCAGAGTTTCACGCTCTTGACACTTCCTTTTGTCTTTTTTCTAATGGTATTTTTAAGAAATTATTGCTGCAATAAAGGAAAGGACAAATACATGTCAGTACTAGAAAACAAATTTATATCCCTGCTGTGACAAATGGGCCGTGCCTCACTGTGTCCCTGGTCGGAGGGGACACCCTGGCCCGGCCTCGCTTAATGGCAACTTCTCATCCTCTCCTGCCAGGCCAAGTTTCCATCTGGAGATTTGATATTTGCCTTCATGGCTGGTTCTTAATCAAATAGGGTACTTTTAGAATGAAATTACCGTGGCTGTATTACAGATATAAGACATCTCACTTCAAGGGCATAAGCCAACCATTAAATGATGGACATTAGAAAGAAACTTTTCCTTGTGAACAAGTTAATACGTCCCAACGGTGCCACTCACATTTCTGATGGAGAACAACACTTCTGCCTCCCCCTGTCCATCTCTTGTGCATCTGCACCCTACCTGGCACATGGGAGTTGCTCATGTTTCCCACAGGGGAGGTGTCTGCAAGCCTCAGGCCCCAACCTCTCCTGCAAGGCCTTTCCCCTTGCAGAAAACAAAGTAGGGGTCACAACAAGGACCATGGTAGCAGACAGGACTACTGATATTTAGCAGCTGCCCAAAGAGGCTGGGCTTCTCCAGCCCTGACCATGTACCAAGGAAGACTCAAGAGCTTCACCACTGCCTTCAGCCACCCCAGGATGAAGCACATCAGGATCTCATTCATTTATGGACCTCAGAGGCACCTGATTTCCATTCTAGGGGATGTGGTTTGAGAGGGCTCCCCTCCCTGGAGAACGCTACTGCAGCCCTGTGCCACAGCTCTTTGTGGAGCTACAGCAACTTGTAAGGATCACAAAACCACCCAAAACTTGCCCCAGCAGCTGCCCAGCAGCCCATGTGCCCAGCATGGGTTGGATCTGCTGCACAGTACCCAGAACTGCTCTGTCTGGGGAACATTTGCCATGATTAGACAGGGAGAGGCCCCTTCCCCACCACTAACTCCATTCAAAATACCTGGGAACCCCCACACTGTGACAGGCTCCAGATGAACATGTTCCTTTTGAATGCACAAGCTAAAGGAAATGGTTTGGCTCAGGAGGCAGAGACTGAGCTGTACAAGATCAACTTGTGAGCCATCATTTTTAGTGGCATTTCTGTGTAGTTACTTTCAAATTATCCTTTTTCCAAAGTTTTCTTTTCCTCCCAGCTTGAAGATAATTCAAAAATAACTTGATTACACACACTTCCCATCAGTGGAAACAGTGCTGAAGTAAAAAAATGTTTTCCTTGTTACTGTCTAGTGCTCAATTTTCTGATTTGATTTTTTCACGCATTTAATACAGCTTGTTAAGTAGCAATATAATAAAGAATGGCAAGTACGAAGACCATTTTTACAGCAATTAAATCATCTCTAAAGAAACCAGCAATAAAAAGAGCTGGAAAGAAAATCTGATCCTACTAGAAATCCATTTGTTTTAAAAAGGACAGACTTGTTGGAAAGGGAGCTGATTAAATCAGCTGAGGCACTGCATAAAATAATTGAGTAGGGGGAACTGGGCTGGTTAATTGTTGTGCTGTAAACATTATTCCTGCAAACCTAAGTATTTGCAGAGATTATGGTTGGGTGTTTGTTCTTCCAGTAATGAATCCAAGATTTCTGTCTGGAACAATATATAATATATAATACAATATAATAATACAGTATTATAATGTATAGAATTCTTAAATATGGCAAAATTCAGACACAGCTCACTTCTCATTTCTTTCAGCAATAGATGTATTGGGGAACTGTTTTGACTGGGCAAGTGAAAGCGACAGCACCCATGTCAGGGCATGAAGCAGAGTATAGGGGAATATACTATTATCATAAAATCACCCCAAGACACATACACATAGACATTTAGGCACACAGACACTGAATCACTGCATTAATTTTAGGAATCTTTGAAAAAAAAAAAAGGGAAACATAAGAAGATGCAGACTCTGAAAATCCCAGATGACACAAAAAAGGCTTACAAAAGGGAGATGTCATTCTTTCCCATGTTTTGCATGGACCTTCCACGTCTACAGTCCCTTAACTCCTTTGGGCAAGGGGAGAAGAAAAGCTGGGAAGCAGGAAGAAGGGAAAAGCTGTCCCAGTCCAAATCCACAGCAAACTGAGAGGAAGGAAAAATGTTTAAAATAAAGGAGAACAGCAGGAGGATTAGGGAAGGACTGCAAGGTTTCCCACAACTTCCTTCTCTCTGGAATTCCTCTAAAAAACAGGTGCCAATCTTTCACATTGTAGCATTATTTCCACTGCAGGGCCTCGTCTCTTGGTTTCTGTAATGCAACACCTTTCCCCAGCTGGAGTGGTTCCAAAAGGATCTCCAGCAGATTTACAATGTGGAAGTTATTAAGTGTGGTGGGTGGCACTGCTCAGATATGGTGAGATGCTCACCTGGGGCGAAAATTGTTAAATTTTGTGATAGCAAAGCAGTCACTTTTTTAGTAAAGTGTGTGTGGGTGTGTCCTCAAGAGTGTACAGCCTGAGGTAGCCCACAGCCCAGAGACTCCCAGTCTGGAAGTGCAGAGACCTTGGGATGCTGGGGGTGCCCAGCCTGTGGCTCCAAGCTGCCTTTGACAAGTTGCCATTTGCACACTTACTCCTGCTCTCTGTCTATCTCAGTCATTAGCTTCAAAAATACTGCATGGAGGATAGGAAAAAGAGCTTACAAGGAAAATAAACACATCTTTGTTTGCTCTGAAAATGGAAACTGTAGGATTAAAGGCATCTGTATTGAAAAGTAACATTACAGATGAGCTGGAAGCTGGCTTGTTTTTTAAATCAAAGAAGTGAAGACCCAAAGGTATGCACTGTGCCCCAATAATCTACCAGCTACTTGAATACCCTAAACTTTTACCTCATTCACCCCTTTTCTTTCATTTTCCTATCCTGATTACTTACTGCCTCTTCATAAGCAGCCATCTTCACCTATAGCACAGAGCTCCTTTCCCACTGATGGAAATATTCACCTTGCAACTTCATGATGCTCCTGGTTAGCTGCAAAGATACTTCTGGGCCTAAAATCTGGATATTTGCAAAAGACCAAAGTGAATGTGCTGGATTACATGGACTTACTCATCCTCAGACACACTGCAATCCAGCAGTGACTGGGAACCTTAGGCAAAATTTCTTGAGTCCCCATCACCATTTGACCAGCATAATGTCGTCTTCAAGGTCATCAAGACCTGCTACCCATCCAGGGAAAGGGAAGAAGAGTCACAGGTTCAAAGGCACTGTGCTATGAAGCTGCTACTCCAATTGGTGACTGCTCTCTCCCTTCCCTGCACCTTGTTATTTTGGATATTCCCCTTTCAGTTATGTCACAGTGAGACACTAACAGGCTGCCAAATAAACCCTTTGGAGAACATAAGGACGTTACATGCTTCGTGATTCCTAAAGAGAACATCAAGTGCCGTGTTAAGGGTTTTACAGAGTTCCATTTAATTCTTGCACTGGTATTAGGTTCCCATCAACTCCACACAAAGCTGTGCCTCTGCTTTCTGCACCCTCCACTCAGCCTCTGCTGCTCCTTCCCTGCCCAGCTCAGCCACAAGGAGAAGGGACGTGAGGGATACCTCAGGCTGCCCATGGGGAACAGGCCAAGGGCATTCCTGCCTGGAATTCCTCAGATTTCTGCCTCAACAAAACAACAGCATGTTGCTTTGGGAGCCAGGCATCTTAAAGGACACAAAAACAGGCCCTTCCCTGAACTCACAAACAACGCTTTCAAATGGCTCCTATTATTTTTTTATAAATTATGCTTGTCCAAAATGGCAGGTCGTTTAAGAGAAAATGACACTAATTTATGCAAAAGTCAGCAATATTAATAGTAATATTCATTTCCACCTCAGTCAATTTTCAAGGTGGTAATGGAAACCAATATGGATTGAATGGGAAACATCTGACAGGGAAATCCAAAGAGAGAGGCTCAGGAAATGTGAGAACTGCAAAGAGACTTGCTCACTTCTGCTGCCAAGGTGAAGGTACACACTGACAGCACCCAGCCACACTCCTGTGCACAGGCTCTCCAGAAAACAAGGGCTGTTTCCCCTATCCAAACTCAACCCAAGGAGAGAGAAACACAATAGAATGTTGCAAATGTGGCACAGCACGGCAAACATCCCAAAACAAGCCCTCAGAGAAATGCATGACTGGGTAAGGATCACTGACAGCAGTGGCAGGAGGAAATTTAAGGCAGGAAATTTTGCAATGTTTTAACCACCACTGCCTTCCCCTGTCTTCCCAATTCCTTTCTGACACTGAAATACATCCTGGTAACCTGGATAAAACCTGCCACAGAGCTGGCTTACAACTAAAAGGTTACTTGAAGCACTTACCTCATGTGAAGCAGAGGAATGGAACAAGCCATCATTTCCGTGTGTTTCTGCTGTAAAACCCGCAATTCCTTCAGTCAATATTGAAAGGCTGGGTGGAACCATAGAACATTTCTGACCTAAAAAAGTCTACTCAGTTACCTCTTTCTGCTCTGCTGCATCTGAAGCCGAGTGCACACTTTGCATGGGAAGCATGAGGTACCAGCCTGGAAGAGGGAAATTCCTACATTGCTTCAGGAAAAAATGCCTTCCTCAGTGTATCACTGCATCTCTCAGGTGGAGTGTCAAGAGCATGAACAAACCCCACAAAAATTCTTTGTGATGATGATGATTGTCTCTTCTTGGAGGGATTTAATAACTCTTTCTTCTGCATGTAAAAAAATAATCTACATGATAGCTAATTCCCATTATAGCTGCTATAATGGAGAAGAAATACAGCAACAAGTCACATTAGTGTTCCAGATGGGTTTTTTAGCATTTCCTTCCCAAGAATTACCCTCCAAGGACTCCAGACAACCAAACAAACAGCATTAGACAGAACAGGGACATAGAAAAGACCTGAAGCCTCGCCACAATGAAGAATGATTGCTTCTACATTAATATCTTTTTAATAAAAAAGGTTGCTGGGAAGAGAAGTCCTACTGCCTTTTGCTGAACAAAAGCCACTTTGTCATTAGTAAAGTGCAGACAAGGTTGAAGAACACTTTGGCCATTTGAAATTCTGGACTCTGAAGTATTTTATTACCAAGGTTAGTGAAAGCTTGGATGAATCAATATTCTTTGTGCATCCACTGCACAGTTCAAAGCTGCCTGTCTGCTGATTCCATGGCTGCACATATGTCTGTCAAGAACTCTAAAAGCTGTATGGGGAAGATGTACATTTGTAGAAAACAATATAAAAAAAAAAGTCTGCATTAGTTTATCCTTCCTTTCCCCCTTCAATTTTCCATTTTCTTCACCATCCTGAATATTCCTACAGCACTCTCCTCACATATCTAACAGTTTCTCTGTATCTTATGGTTTGCTTCCTTATAACACTGAATACTGAGCATTTATCACTCATTTCAGGCAGGAAAATCTATTCACTTATAACACAAATTGCCTGAGAGTCACCAAGAGTCCTTCAGAGTGATGTACAGGGCTGCTCTAGTAGTAACAGCAGCAGAAAGATCTTTGTTGGTAGATTCCTTTGAATCATCAGTATCTGTTACCTGGTGTTGATCTGGAGCATCCCTTCAAAGCCCTCTGACTTAGTTTTAAGTTGAACTCCCCATACAGGTATAGGTCTAGATTTCATACAGGCATGGAAATTTAGAGTCAAGAATGACTGCACCTAAAAAATATCACCTCTTGGGACTCTCAAGTATGTGAGAACAGAAAGCAGAACTTGTGGATAACACAAGATGGTAAAATTAAAACAGCTGCCGTGGTAACAAAATGGGCAATTAAATGAGCTTTAATCCTTCCACAGTAACTTAACAGGACCTGTGGAAATGTTACACTGGGATTCAACTCAGCGACAATGCCAGCAAAACATGGTTTTCATTAATTATGAGTTAATCAGTCTGGTGTGATTCAGAAGGAAAAAATGGACATGGGAACACAAAGGTCTACTCTGCTGTGGAGCACTACCGGGATACTTCCACTTCAGAGCAGGCTCCTACATTGCAGTCTTTAAGGTGATGTCAGTGTTAGCCCAGCAATCCTTAAAAAAAGCTTCATTTTCCTGCTCCCCAAGCAAAACTCCTGACAACTTTCACACCTTGAAAACTGTGTCAGTCATAAACCTGTATAACAGAAGAAGTATCAGTATTCAGAGTTTCTGCGCTTCCTGTTTCCTGGGGCAAAGTCTAAAGCTTAGTCTTAGCTTTTCACTTAATGGCATTAAAAAACAAAGCAGAAAACACGCTGCTTTACTTCCCTTGGCAAAGCACAGGAACTAATGATTGTGCTTACAATACACTAAATAGAAGCTGAATTGTTTAGGTAAACAAAGACCTAACTATGGAGAGCTTAGAAAGGACATGATCAGCAGTTCATCATCTGAGACTTTAGAAAGTCCGGTACCGATCACTGGGGTATTTCAGCAGAGACTGGAATTAGCAGTACAGGAGTTCTGTCTTCAGCTAGTTTTTAATTGCATAGACTCTCTAAACATTTCACTACCTGAGCGTGACCTTGGTGAGCTACACTGAAACTCACAACGTGCCTTTGCTTATTAACAACACCAGTGCAAGGTCTGGGACCAGCCCCATGGTCCCACTGCACACCTTGGCCCACAACCCTAAAGCCATCAATCATTTAGGACAGAGCATAAAAACCAGGCTCATTTTTGTCAGGAAACTATTCAGCACAAAGGAGTGACAATGTGTCTGTCATGCCTTCTGAGGAGTCACTTTGAGCTGGACACATCCCCAGCTCTGCCTTCATCACAGCAGTCAGCAGGACCCTGAGCAAAGCCCATGTCGGCCTCGCTTTGGGCCAGGACTGGACCAGATCACCTCCATCCTCTCCTCCTTGGGTGGGGCCACCCGAGCTGAGCTGGGCATCTCATTGGTGTAAATCCACAGGTGAGGGAGGAGGGAGGTGATTCCTGCTTGAAGAGTCAGTCCTGGAAGAAGGCACAGCTCGAATACTCACTCTGCTCTCCACATCACACAGTGCTTGTGCAACTGCAGCCTCCATCAAGTGCTGTTTTGACAGCTTAAAATGAGGGACACCATTCCTCATGAAGGAATTCGAGCTGTACCCACTGACTCAGAAACTACCTCGTTCACACTCTGCATCTGCCAATCTTAGCAGTCTGCCTACGCTTCAGGAATAAAGGGGGAAATCAAGGTAACATGACATGTAGGATATTTTTGAATATTAAATGCATGACACATTGTTGATTCATTTATAATTCATCACAAATTGCAATGCAAATATTTGGCTATAGTGCAATGATGGGAAAGACAACTTTTTTTTGTTGTTCTTCTTTAAACAGAGACCAGAAATAACACATCCCACTTAGTCCAGGAGTGAGTCCACCTCAGGGAAGACACAAAGAACAGCCAAGTCCCAAATACTGTAGACTGGGGCTAAGAACTAGAGAGCAAGAAACCCTCCCAAGTAAGGAGGATTCCTTCAGAAAATAAGTGCAATTGGTGTATATCATTACAAACAGGCAAATGCCTTCACACATCCATGCACGCCATTAGGACAGAAGAATTAATTTGCTGAAATAGCCTGTGAAATTGCTGTGTGGCTAAGCAAGGTGAAAAAAATACAGTCAGGTCCAAAAACATATAAATATATTTATATTTAATTTAAAAATTATTTTTCCCTGCTATTTCATTCCCTTGAGTCAGTCATCCAGACATTTACGCAGTCAGTTTAGCAGGAAGCTCAGGCTTGAATGAAGCAAGAAAGCCTCACCAGAGTGTTGCTGAAAGCCATTTTCCGGACTACAGAGGCTCAAAGGTGGGCAGAGAGAGCTTGTTTTCTGTCTTGAGAGATCAACACCTGCCAGCAGAATTTGTGCCACTATTATCTGCAGCCTACAGAGACCTCCAGCGACACCGACCACCAAGACGAAATGGAAGCAGTTATAATCCCCTGTCCCCTGAGGAACAGTATCCTTTGGTTTTTAAGCTCCTGTAAGTTAGATTTTGTTTAATTATGATTACTATCGCTCTCTGTTATGCTTTGGTTCTGTTGAGGTGATGCAAAGAAAGAACAGCAGTGACTTGAAAAACAGATAACAAGGCCTGTCTAAGAAAGGTCTGTTTTAGAGGTCTAGTGGTTCACTTGCAAGTCCAATTGCACTAGGTGGGAAAGTACAGGGAACAAAGCATAAGGCAAATATATATAATTTTTTTCTTATAAAAAGAAATACTAAAATTCTATACACACCATTCTTATCTTGAAGCAGTTGTCACAGCTTGAAAGTCTTGTGGCTGAGATGGAGAAGATATTCAGAGACACAGCTATGATTAAGCATTTGAAGAAATTACTAAGAGATCACTAGACATCACTCACACTAAATTCTTATTTAAAATGTCTGATGGGAAATGTCTCTCCATCAAGAGAATAACACAGATTCAGACAGTGTTAGCTAGAGACAGCCACAGCTGAAAGATTTTGCTGTGTGTGCTGAGACTGCAAGGGCAAAGGCATGGCCAGCACGAAGAGCAGAGCTGAAACCACCTGGTCTGAATGTGGCCACAGGAGCTGCTGCTTGAATCGCATCTGGACATCAGCAGGGCTGTGCCACTGAACCTTTGCCAACTGGATAAGGCTCCTCCAGCCACGGGGAAACGGCAGCAGGAGAGAGCAGAGGGGAGCCCTGACTGATTTTCAAAGCCTTTCCCAGGTGCTCCAGCTCCCTGGGACAGGCATCGCCCAGAGGAGCTCACACCAGCTGTAACTGCAGTGAAATACTAAGAAGAAACTGTCCCAGTTTTGCTTCAGACTGGAAAGTCACCAGGTTTTTTTATCATGCATTCTTAAACAAATAACACTCTTACTTCAACAAAATCAGTTTCAGATGGTGAGGAACTACTTCTTCTCCCAAACACTAAACAGACGAGATGAAAGCTCCACTGATCTCATCACAAAAAGCTCCCACGAATTTAACAGGGCCGGGATTTCCCTTCCTGCATTTCCAGTATTACCATATTACTGTGGTGTGCAGAATGGTTTACACCAGCCTTGCTAATTCAGGCAGGCTCTGAATAGCAGCGAGGCCAGCCAACAAGCCAGTGCCTTTTATTCCTCCCCTGCTGCTTCCTTAGTATGCGCCCGGGCACGCGTGGCACAGAGCATCGGCCTTTTCTTCGCGCTTCCGCGCGGGGCACGGCTGTTGGAGCAGCATCCCCCCAAGTGAAGGCTGCCTTCATTCAGAGGGGCACACAGGTGTCCTCCCTGCCTGCCAGCAAGGGCAGCAGCTGTGCCGACCTCAGCCAAAAACCTGCGCTCCCAATCGAGCATCCTCGTGCCTGGCCAGAACCCAACGCCTCGCCAGGCTCCAGAACTTCATGCAGCTCCCAGGGATGCTCAGGAGGATCAGGAGAGGCCTGGCAGAGCCTGGATGCTCACAGAGGACAGTGATCTGTGTATCTGTGTGCATCTGCTGCCCAGCTAATGTAGCTCTTGGTTATGGGAGAGGCACTCAGTGCTGGTTTTGGTCACGGTGAGGATAGAAATCCTTAGTTAACCCAGCCTGTTCAATGCGCTATCGCATCGTATTACTATCACTGACGTTGGGGTACTTCTCAAAGGGTGGACCAACAAACCAAAAAATAATTGAATCCCTCTCATTTATTATTTAACCCAACTGAATCTTATTTTTATAAGCACCTTAGCTGGTGGAACAAAATATCTCCCATTTTCCTGAGTGCTTATCAACAGTTTAGTCCTACAGATGACCCAAGTCCCTTTCTGGAAGATAAATGTATGTGCTGGCACACACATGCTTAGACACACTCAGGCAGTGTGCCAGTGCCCCTTTGCAGAAGATCATCTGCTAAGAAAATAAAGCCTTTCATAGATAATGTCCCAACAACCCACATATCTCCCTGCAGAAACCATACAAAGCACAAACCTTGTGCCATGTATTTGGCTCAAAAGAGGCAGTGCCTTTTTTTTTTTTTTTAATATATATATATGCACACACACACATACACACATATATATAAAAAGAAAGTATGCTTCTGGCTATATGAATATTACTCTCATTTTTAAATCAATGCCTAAATGAGGAATATTTGCTTTTGCCTACAATTATTTGTCAGGGGTTTTTTTCCCCACAGAATGACAGATGATACTGTCTTTTCAAAGTGACAGAACAAAAGAGATTACAGTGATAATCAGGTTACCTTAGATAGAAAGGAATGAGAGATTCAGAGCTACTCCTCTACCCAACAATACTCAGGACTTCATATTTTCATCTACTGGGTGAGCACTATCTCTGTAAGGTTTATTTAAACATATCGCTTTTCCACTAAAGTATTTTCTGGCTCCTTAGACTTCCTCTAAGGATTTTCAGCTAAAAACAGGTTATAGTTTCAAAGCACAGTCATAACAGAAATTGGAGAGGATATATCACGGTAATTGTGTTTACCTTATAATGAAAGAAAATAAGGAATATTCCACCTACTTGAACTAGAATTCAAAGAATGAACAAAAAAATAAACCCACTAGGAGGAAACAGAACAATTTCTGTCCATCCCCAGATGGTCTATAACCAAACACTGCAATAATTATCCTAAGATAAAGCCAGCAGCAGAGATTTACACTCCTGGGGTGTGCACTGAGTCCACAGCCCTTTGAGCCAGACAAAAGGGAAGTGCCAAAATCCAGAGTGAGCACAATGATCCACCTCCACTCCCCAGCCACAGTGCAGTCTTCCTTTCTCATGCTTCAGGTGAAGACCTCCAAGCTCAATCCTCCAAGTTCCAAGCTGGGCTTTTACACCCCCTCTCCCTTTGCATTTTTAATATTCAGCACAGAAGACAAACCACAACTTGTGCCACAAGTTCCTCTCTAGCCTGCATCTGAGGATGAGAGGGGGATAGTGTTGGAGCAGCCCTATAGTCCTCTACGATTGGGTTAAGCCCCAGAGCACAGAGGGCTCAAATAAATCCATGTACCCCATAAAGCCCCCAAGCCTTTTGGTCAGTGTGTCTGACAAAATTCTTTCAAAGATAGCAAAGAAAATGCAAACCAATAAGAAAACTCTATTTTTTTAATACTCTTTTAGCAGCTAAAGCCTGAATTTAACACCAAACTAGGATCAGTTTCAGCCTGGGGAGGATCTGGCCTTTTCAGGCTGCTTTTTACAACAGCTCAGCCAGTTAGCAAACACATTGCTAAGATGGGAGGTCTTTGCTATCACACAATTAAAAACACTATTAGGCAACAGCGGCTATGTATCAAGTTAGAAATCTCAAAAATTGGGGTGGAAGCTATTTGATGCCAAAACACCAAGCTAGAGCCATAATCCAACCTAAAACACACATGAGTGAACCTCAAGGCATCTCTTTGGCCCATCAGGCAGCAGCTCTCTGGGAAGGGGGCTTTCACCCCCAGGCACTCAGAGAGTCATGGAAATGGGCATAAGGAGACACAGAGCTGAGAGCTGGTGGAAACCAAGTCTTCAGTTCATCTCTTATTCTCCTTTTCCTCTCTAAAACATATGACATCAGCTTCCATTTTTTAGTTTACCCTTTGTTCAATCATGAGCACAGTATTTGCATTCATGAAGGTTCCATGAATGTGAGCATTAGAAATGTAATTCAAAGTATTTATGGAGAGGTCTGGTCTCAAAAACACCTCCAGGGAAAGTGTCCCAGGCCTGTCTAGCTAAAGTCTGCAGGTCTAAATTAGACCATGCCATGAATCATTTTTTGGCAAAGCATTTTATTTTTCCTTTGCTGAAAGTGCTGCTTCCTCAAAACCCAACCACACTAGTCTTGAGGAAAGCTTTGTTAAAAAAGACCATAATTCCAATACCTCTGATATTTTTAGCCTTTGAAAGCCAAAAAACGTTGTGGGGTGAGACAAACTTATCTGGGTTAGGGGTGCGAGACCCAGACAGAAAGTGAGGTGAGGGAGACAACCCCTAAGTCCTGTGTTCCCCGTGCCCTTGGGATGCTCATTCACAAATCCTAGAGATTTAACAAAAGCCTGTGAGCGCTGGAATTACCAGCCCTCTTCTGTTCCAAAGGCTGAACCTTCTGCCCTAATGAAACCTCTCCTCTTCACGTGGCAGCTGCTTTTAGAGCCTTTGGTGAGCCAAGGGCAGTACTCGAAAGGTGATCCAAACAAAACATACAACCAAGGTTCACTCCATCATCTGAAAAATATTGCATCAGATGGAGCCAAACAACCAAAGATGTATTTCTTATTGAATTTTGTTTTATATTTCTTTGCATGGCAATTAAAAAGCTTATGGCCAAAGATATAGGAAGCAGTAAAAATGATGCATATGAGAAGATCTTACTGAACTTAATGCAGCATGAAATTATCCAACGGGCCACTTTAAATACTTTGCTGTAAAAATACACACCATAAGAGCATGTTTCACTGCTCTTTGTTTAATAGTGGAGTTAATTAAGAAAAAAAGACAGTATTTTCATGGAATACAAAAAAAAAAACAAACAAAAAATCAAGTATTTATGTTCTCAGAGAGTTCCTAGACGTACAGCTCACTGAGAGCAGCAGCTCTAGAAATGAATGTAGAAGACCAGGGACTCACTTCTCTATTTAATTCTCTGAAGCCAGCCTTTTCAAAGCAGTATCAAATACTACAGGAGTCATATTTCTATTCTGATTGACTTTTCATTTCACTGGGCTCAACATGTTTAAACTACTATCTTGATGTGACTTGAAATATTCCAGGGTTATGGTTATTTTATAAATGATTATCAAGAGCAAATTTACAAATTAATCCTAAACTAGCAAAAAAAAAAAAAAAAGACAAAAAAAAGACTGCTGAATAATTTCAGCAATGCTTCCCAATGTTTGCACAATTCTTTGTTTAATTCCCACCAGCCAAACGCCTCTGCTGGCATGGAGAGCTGGAGATGTAGCATTGCATATTCCAGCCAATTAAAGAGTTTCAAGTTTTTTTTTTTCCCTTTCATCTAATCTTATTAACTCTTCTAGTGCTAAAACAAAGACATCTGCTCCTGTGAAACTTCCCATTTTAAAAGTTAATGGGACTTTCTTCAAGCAATCCACTGGTGGCCCACTACATTCAGGGAAGGACCCAGAGCACCCATTTGATGTGGGACCACGTGTATTTTGACAGCAATGGTTGTAATTAATTTCTTATCTTGCTCTATGTCAGGTGGCTGGCACAGCCACATGCTAATTCTCCTCCTTGCCACTTGAAATGCATCCCCTCCTCCTGATGAGATCAGCCATGAGAGCATCTGAGATGAAGCAAACAACATTTCCAAAATTCAGCAGGAAAGAGGTGGATGCAAAATAATTTTAAAAAAAGCAAATTAAAACAGCAGAACATGAGTTTTGCCCACAGAGCACTTGAGCAGCAATTTCCAATGTGGTCAAAAGCTGTCAAATATGTTAATCTTAATTTCTTTTAAAAACCTTGTAGTTGATAGAATGCTGAAGAGGAACTTTTAAAATATTGTTGGTATCATTCTCCACTCCACTGTATGCCCAAACTACCTGCCTGGTTTTATATTTTGAAGTATGTGCTTTTCTACTGTACTTTTTTTCTTCCCCCACTAGGCCAAGGAAAGAAAATAATGCTGAGGATACTTATTTTCTAAAATACTCTAATGAAGTCAGTGGAGACTCCAGGAGCTCAATGCCATAAATAGAGAAAACAAACAGAACATATCAATCAAACCAACCCAGCTTGAATTGCATCTATAACAAAACAAGGAAGGAAACAACAGCCTATTCAGCAGGGGGATAACAGAGAAAATATTGACTTGTTAAACTATGGACATATTTTGAGCTCTGAGGAGGCTGTAATTGTTTCTAAATAAAGCTAAATGTCCAACAGTGTGGTCAGCCCACTCCTGGAAGGATTCGTGCTGCAGCACTATGAACAACAGGTGGGATTTTTATTGCCTTTTTTTTCTTAAAACAAAAAAATCAACACCTGCTCATCTTCAAAAGGCATTACAAGGTGTGCACACTGATACTCCCTTTCTGGGCCACAGAAAAACTTCTGTATTTATACCACACTTCATTTCTGTTTTTATTGACCTTTCAGACGGCCTTAAATGAGTCTGAAGTGTAACTACAGCTGTGGCACAACCCCATGGGCATTTCCATTGGCCCAAGCGCCTCCCAAGCCATGCTTTGGTAGGAGCTGGGGTGGAGAGCAACTCCACAAAGACCCGCGAGCAGCATTCCCGGCCGGCCCTGCGCCGCTGGGGAACATGGATGCTCCTTCCTAGAGCAGTGCTTCCAGGGTATTGCACACGCAGCATCCTCAGCTGCCTCTCTAACGGATCTGCCTCAGTTTTCTGCAGGGATTGTGTTTGTTACTGGTAGGACAACTGCTGTGGGCCTTCCTTCCCTTCCTGACAACATCTCTCCTGCTCAGCACCAGGTTCCTGCAGCTACATGCCAGCCGAGAGGCACAAAGCCCTCTCTTTTCTTGGTGGTAATTATATTTCTCCTTGTTACAATGAAATCCTTTCTGTGATTAAATTTCAATCTGAGCAGGCTGATTTTCTCATTTGCAGAGATTTTATTAGTTTGTGGGAATGTCTGCTTCCCCTCCTTTGCATTTATTCTGAAATTACGTTCCCTTTTTTCCTTCATTTTTTCCCCTCCAAAATCCCTCTCTTTCAAGTGACATTTGCCAACATTAGTCTGATTTAAGACCTTTTATCCAACCCATTGCCTTTTACTTAACTATATTGCTTCCAAGACCACTGGGATCTCCAGGCATTAATCATTAGCATTCATGCTGGAGCTGACTTCAGGCAGTGAGTTACCATGTCTTTGGGGAACACTGTGCACCACCAGCTGAAATGCTCTGAACACTCTGCACTGGTAAATTAACTCCCTCCCCATACCTGTCCTTCTCCTTAAAACTCCTGTTATGCAGCACCAAACACCCCATTTTAAAATACTACATCACTGGTTTTTTGAAGCACATGGAAATTTTCTTCTGCTTATTTTGGGTAGCACTGGGAAATAAAATTGGAGCAACGCGCTTCAACCTTAGCCTCACTTAAATCCAGTGATTTCCCATCAAAGTATCCATGTCCTTGCTATCAGTTTTAAGCTGTATTTTGCATGAATCCCAACCACAGAGCTTATTTAAGCCTACATCGTCTTCAGGGTGTCCAGGAACACCCCAGGAGATTTCCAAGGTTCCCAAGGATCCATCATGCTCCCAGAAGGATCCCTTGATCATAAACGGGTTGCTCTTCCTGAAGTACACAAGACAATTTGCATTGTTTTCAGTTTAGGTGCTCTTCCAAAGGCACTGGGCACAGGGGCTGCCAGCAGATGCCCAGCAAGTTTTCCAAATGGCAGGAGTAGGCCTGGTGCCTCCGGTGCCTGACCCCCACGGGCTTTTCCAGAGGGTGCAAGGCTGGTCCACAAGGTGAAATTAGTGCTGGGGAAGTCAAAATGTGCATGTAACAGGCATCCATAATTCCCCACAAATTCCCCATGTGAGCAGATTTAATCTGCATTACAAATGTCTTTTCACGGCTGGAGTCAACACAGAGATCTTCTTTCAAGAGAGGGGAAAGCTGAAGCTCTGTTATTGAACATTTCAGCTCAAGTTTCTGGCATATTTTCCTTGCAATGCGTAACTAACATTCTTAGCAGCATCTAATAACACAACTCAGACATGCTACCTATAGGACTGTTTATTCAGAGCACCCATCAGAAGGTTTTGAACTGCGTCTGTTAAGTTTTTGTGTCTTTTCCCTGTGATTACGGCATCAGTTTCAAAGCAGCTCTTAGCAAACTCAGCTACTTCAAGAAAATCGGTTGTGCAGGCCAAATAGCCAAACATACACACACGCACATGCAATTAAAATCAAATGCCTAGATGATCATTTCAGTTTTAATTAGATTTTACCAGGACTATGAGTTAAGGCTGCAGGCTGAGATGTTGATTTAAAGCTGTAGCTAATGTGTTTTATTGCCAGATTTGCTCATAGTCAAAGCTAATTATCCCTATTATGCTTACATGATTTTTCAAACAACCCAAAAAAAAAGGCATTAAAAAAGTGAGTTTTTAGCAAGCAGATTGGCCTGCCAGTGTCTGTGTGTGCACATGCATGTGTGTATTTACCAGCCATTTAAAACCCAGATCTTCAGTCATGCAGGGAAAAAAAAAAACCCAAGCAATTAGCAGATGAAGTGTGGTACTATTAAACAAACATCTCATTTCCAAGACCCATCAGGAAACACTGAATACAATACAATCATGCTATTTCTAAATACAGTGATGTTGTGGGTAGTAAGATCTTTTGGGGCAGAGCTAAGAAATGCTGAGTAGTTTATTGAAATCGTATCTTAGAATGTAAGGGGGCCTAAAAGGAATTTGCACGGGTTTTCAATGGGAGAAAATAACCAAATACTGGTTTTGGTTTTTGCAGTTATTTTATTCTTCTCACTATTAACATTCCGTAATTTTATCTCTGGGAAAAAGAAGAATGGAAAACAATGGGGAAAAAAAAGAACAAGAAAATGTAAGTCTGAAGATTTTTACATTTTTAATTCTTAAAACTGCCAAGAAATTTCAAAAGAAACAGCAATTGGGGAACAAAAAAATAACCAACCCCTAACTACTCCATTTGAAGCAAAGCCTTGCCTCTTTTCCTCAGAAAGAGTTCATATACATCTTGAAGAAGCCTTTCCCACTGCTCTTCCCTCCTCCTTGAGCAAGGACCCAAGAGTTTTCACTCTTGCTTTCATCTCTCTATCCACTGCCTCCACCCTGAACGGGCGCTCAGGGTCTGCCATGCACTTGTTCTTCTACCAGGGAGCCTCCTATGATGTGCAGGCATTCTAAGGAGACTCCAAGAAACTTGTCTTCCACGAGTTAAACCAAAAATAGCACACAGACAGCCAGCCAATACTTCCTCCCTCCCTCCCTCTCCGCTCCTGTCAGAACAGATTGCATTTTGCTTCTGTTTTGATTTTTAAAGGAAAACATTCTGGACAGAAAAAGAGTATGTTTTCCCACTAGAAAATGTTAGTTTTCTTTGAAATAAAAGAAGAAAACCTCCCCCAAAAACCAAGCCTATTGAGATCACATCACAGGGCTGCAATGCCTCACTGGCTTCCTCTCAAGGCGAGTCTCCCAGAGTGGCAGGGCCAGCAGGGAAGAACAGCCTGCTGAGTCAGTGTTCAACTGAGTCAAAAAGTGTTCAATTTTCAAGTGTTTTGTCTCACCACTGGAGCTGCTGGTCACTTCTCCCACAAAACTGAAAATGTCTTCTGTGCTGTTTCTTCAGGAATGCCGTGGGGCTCTGCAGGCTGCCAGAGGTACCCACCACGGCTGTGAAGCACAGCACGGTGGAATGCCAAAGTAAACGGTGCATTTTAGGGCAAAAAAAATTCAGAGAAAGGAGATGTTTCATCCTCCCTGAACACGATGTTGTGTGGCTGAATACACAGATGGATTTTCACTACAAGCAGGATGTCTCCTATTTATAACTTTTGTTTGCTGGTCGTTACTCTGTCGCCGTGCACGGGGGAATTCTTCTTCCCTAATTCTTTGTGCTGATGGAGACACCTTCCCAACTGTTAGCCAGCCACGCCATGGAGCTCATCACACGGCCTGGGAACACCAACCCCAGCACAGGCAGATCCAGGGAAGGACCTTCTCCAGTAAGAACACAACTGCTCATGGCCTCATAGCTCATCCCTAACAAGCCAGGGAGGTTCTTGGCCACATAAGTGCCACCGAAGTAGCAGTCTGCTGTCACCAGACAAGGAAACTACTTTCTCAACATTACTGATAGAAAAGCAAAGTATTGACTGCCTGTACCTCACCAAAGTGTCATATACACAGCATTAAAAGACATCCAGTGAATAAGACAGTAGTGGACTATGTAAAATCTCACTGGAAGGTTAAAGAAAAGAAAAAGAGAAAGTTGGCTTTAATATTTCAATTGCCATTGCATTTGACAATTTTAGGCTTTGGCTGGAGCAAGGATCTAACAGAGATTCCTGCTATTGCTTTTGCATTTACAGTTATAAGGCTCTTAAAACAATTTTTATGAGCAATACTCTAAACCAACTCCAGATTTTCTGACTTTCTTAGCCTTGTAAAAAAAAAATCCAAAATACTGGAGTAGAAAAGCACTCAAAAACCATATATATTTTGCTAAAACCAACCTCTACATTGTCTCAGGTCAGCTGGGCTGCTCGTCTTATACCCAGCAGCAGAACCGAGGCCAGCCAGAACACCTCTGATGTTGCTGTGCATGTGACACCCCAACCTGGACAGACACAGCACAGCCCACCTAGGGCATGCCCACAGACTTATTTCCACCTCTTCCCCCAAGGTGTTCAAGTCTGCCTTCTGGTCTCAGCAGGTTTGGGGATCGCACAACCAGGCCCAGGAGGCTGCACCAGCATGTCTGCAGGTGTATGCCCGTATCTGTGTGCTGCAGGTCACCCATTAGTTTTATCTTTGCTGCAGCAGTAGTGATTTTACTATCACTTGCTTTAAGGGAAGAGCTGGGCTTGCTTCTTTGGTGTGTGCATTTCCAAGCAAGTCAGTCGAGACCGGCCTGTGAATGCAGCAATGAAAGGCCCCTCTTAGAGAGCCTTTCCCTGGGCATCCAACAAAGGGGAAAACGAAGAGCTAAGCCTGGACGACACCCAAGAGCTCTTCATATGAATAACTGCAAATGGGAAAAAGATGCCCCAAGAGACAGAGCTGGAGGCAAGTTGTGACAATGGTTAATAACTCCCAAGGCCGGCAGGGCTGAGGATTATTTAACAGCCCAGCATGCCAGTGGCATTGGATGGACACTATCACCCTCCGAAATCCTGAAGGATTTTGTTCAGTCTGCTTCTAAACGACACCTGCAGATGAAGACAGAGTTTTTTGCTTTTCCAACATTGAACAAATTGCACTTTTCAGCAACACCTGCCCAAGGTTTCTGCTTCTCTCGTTCTCCTCGTACCTTCTTAGTCAAAGTGAATCCGGCCATCATTTTAACTTTCAGTCCACAATAGAAAGGTCAGATCCCATGGACAGAGGCCAAAGCCTTTGTTTGCAGCCCCAAATAGGATTGCATTAGTTAAGCCTTAGCTGCCGCTCTCAATTTTCTTCATTCACAGTACACGCTGGCAGCCAATTTGGTTGAAAGAAATTTGGCAACTGCTCTTGGACCTTCCTCCTCCAGTGTTGCTTTCTCTCCCAGTTAAACCAACTATTTTCCTTTGCTATTAATGACAGATACTAAAGCATCTCACTAGTGCCTAAGCAGAGCAAACAAATGTGTGCCTGTTCAGGAAAGACTTGGCCCAAAACCATGAGGATCTGATAGCAATTAATGCCTATGTACAGAGACTTTTTTCTTTCTATTGAAGCATTTTCATATATACCACAGAGCACATCACCATCCAGTGTGCAAAAAGTGACAGTATGCACAGGATGATGTATCTATTAAACTAAACAAAACAGGAATTCAAACCCCTGAGGGCTGCAGAGGGATGACAACAGGATGCATAACGACTGGGATGGCAAAAGCCTAACTGCAGGCATGGTGGATTTTCTCTACTGAACAATTTGACATGGTATCTGTAGGTTTTTATGCTATGGTTTCAAATACATAGCACTATCAGTACTTTTTAGGAAGGATTAAGAGTATGAAGACCTTAAGACTTCAAAAGTAGCCTTCAAATGCTGCTTTTTATGTAATGGACCTTGCCTAATACAGATCAGGATATGTCTCAACCCTGACATCACCAGATGCAATGGCTTGCCAGATGAAGGAGGCAATGGATGTGTCATCTCTTGGCCTGCACCACCAGCATGCACTTACCTGTGGTATTTGTTTCTTATCAGTAAAAAGAAACCTGTATATATGGGCATACACATTTAACCCACAGGCAGCTATGCCATGGAAATCTGCAGTGTGAAAACCCCTTGGCATACTGGAGTCTTCCAATAGTTCTTTCCCAAAATGAGTGGCCATGAAAGGCAAGTACCACTGAACGCAATCAGGACTTTAATTTACTATATTCCACTCAAAAGCTGCCTCCAGTCAGGTTAATCAAAGTCTGTCAGCATAATTTCATACATTCCCCATGTTTTGTTTATTCCTCTGATACATTAAGAGGAAAAGATACTGGGTTATCCATGGATCCTGGCTGCCAGTAAATATCAGGACTGGAAGTTGTGTTGTTTGCTCAGGGCACTAATGAGAGGTTTGTAACAAAATCACACCACACTGGCACCATTTATTGACTTTGCAAAACAAGCAGCTCTCTAACTCACTATCATTAACTGATCCCATGAAAGTCAGGCTTAAAAGAAAGTCCGATCCCATAAGCATAGCAGGGTTTCCCACTGGCAGCTCACTAAGGGACTGCCAGTTGGATTACTTCCAGGCTGAGCCCCTGGAGCTCAGAAATCCCTTTGTACTCTGAAGGGGAACAGAAATGTGCTGCTGTGTCCTGTCCTTTCCAAAGCTCATCAGCACCAGCTCCCCAGTCTGAGGATGCATCAGCAGCAGCTGGACTGGAATTTTTTTTTTTTTTTTTTT
>VXBQ01017277.1:455182-486587 GCA_013400175.1 Phainopepla nitens
CCATCCCTGGAAACATCCAAGGTCAGACTAGGCAGGGCTCTGAGCAACTCTCATATCCCTGCTCATTGCAGAGAAGCTGAACTAGATAAACTCTAAAGGTGACTTCCAACCCAAATCATTCTGAGATTCTGTGATTACAGTCCTCACTGAGATATGGCTGGCCTCTTCAACACACTTAAAATTCTTCTGCAATTAAGAACAGTAATGAAGACACAAGTGAGAACCTTGATCCCCATTCCCCCAAACACAGCTTCATTTAGGTCTAACACTTGCTGCAAGCTAAGAAGACACCACTGGTACAATGATAATTGTATTTCATGTTCTACAACAGCAGAGTCTCACTGGTTATCCTGCACAGTTTTATTCCATCAGTGGCAGGAGTTTCAACATGCCAAAAATGCCTAATATCCTACTAGTGGGTTTGGATCATTTTTCCAGTAAGGATTGTATATACTGCAAAATCCCCCTTCACTGCAATAAGATTATTTAAATGGATTAGATAATTTTCAGCAAAAGTGTAATGGGTAGAAATGTAGGATAATTGCTTCTGCTTTTTCACTTTGATACTGTCAAAACATGTCTGTTCAATAAGCACAGAGCAGCTGTGTTTCAACTCTGTCATTACATTTAGACACGTATATTAATTGAATTATATTTCTATTTATTTTACTCAATGCCATTCTGTTTATACACACGAGATGATTCATTATTTTTAAATTATTTTTTCAATACTGGCTATTCCATACAATTTTAAAATACTGCACTTCCTTTCCAACTCTGAAGCCTTGTTTAATGTCTAAAGACAAGCTGCAGAGCAGAATCAATGTCCCTCCACCAGTCCTGGCTCCTACGCTTTATACACCAGATTTTTGGAATAAATATAACCAACTGGGGGTTTGAGTCAGTAAAAACTAGCCCTGTTCTGTATTTGACAAACACTGAAGATATAGGCTACTAGAAGGAAGAAATATATAAGGAACAACAATAGCAATAAAGAATGCAAAGACCTTTTTAAGGGTCTAAAGAGAGTGATGCTCTCCAGGCAGGGTGCTGCATCAGATGTGGGCAGATGGCTCAGTGTCTGAAGGCACATCCCCAAACCAGCAGTGCAACTGCACCCTCACACAAAAAGACTGGGAATTTCTTCCTCTACTGCCTCCCAGCACCAGGCCAGGATCCAAGGCCTCTGCCCAAGGGCATCTGCTCATTTTAAATGAGTGCACTGTGCTCCTTCCCTCCTTACCCACAAAGCTGGACATGAGATTTATGCTGGAGGAGGAGCAGAGTTAATGTGTGAATGACTTCACAAGGTCGTTAGAGATTAAAATTGACACAGACTAAATTCTGCTGAAACCAACAGAGGTATAAGGAAGGGGCTTGGGCCAACACTGGGACCTCCGGAAAAAATAAACAAATAATTCAGACTCAGACAAGTTTGTGAAAAACACCATGGGAAGCAGGGGGCCACCCACTCCCAAATGTCCCCTGGGAGAAGGGGGAACCTTGCCCCCAGTACCCAGCATCCAAAGCCTGAAGGACAACTATCAGAGCTCTCATTCAAAATCCAATGCACACAGAAAAAGGATTATTATTTTTCTTGAAGAGGGGGAAGGTCAGAGCCAAGTATACTTTTCTTCCTTTTTTTTTTTATTTCAATGGCTTTACAAGCTCCTGAAGTCATCTGGGTTACAGAAATGTATTTCTATCATTTTCATTTTGACCAGCAAAGCAAGTGGTGAGTACAAAGGAAAAAAAAAAAAAAAAAAAAAAAAAGGACATGCACACAATATCAACCACAACACTGACATGAAATAAAATACTTCAGAGATATTATGATGTGTTGAGGCACCCTCCTGGCTACTCTTAAAAGATGTCAAGTGTAATTCAGATTTGATTTCCTCCACTGTGGGTAACCCTGGCAGCAGAAAATTTTCATCAATAAAAAAAATTTCAACCACATGGCTTCAAACTCCCTGTTTAGAAACACTAAGAAGATGTGTGAACTGGATCATGAATCTGGTGCTCTCAAATTCCAAGTGCTCCAGCCAGACACGGGGCATATATCCTGGATCAAGACAACAATGTCAAATTAACCTAATCATCTTCTTGGAACAAAGGTTCTGAAGAGTTTTTGTTACAAAATGTTGATGTTTCCTTTCCCTGTGACAGCTCATTGGCCCAGTGCCAGCTGGGAGAGAGAGAGAGAAGGCCCTGCCAGATAAAACCCTGCCCGCCTTGTTCTAAATGCTTTGTTATAATAATACCAAAAAATCCCAACAGCATGCACAGAAAATTTTGCCTTGTAAAACAGATGTGAGGGAGGACAGATGCTGAGCTTTATTTTTCTCCTCACCATTCTTTTTAGTCTGCTAAACGTGGCAGGGAAGCACAGCAACCAGAACCTGGGAAGGCCAATCTGAACAACAGAGATTATGCCCACACAAGAAAGCAATTTGATGCAAGAGGAGGAGCAGACCAGCACCTACATCAGAACTGGTTACAATTTTGGAAGGAGGGTCCAGGGTGGCCCACGAGCCCATCAGCCAGTCTCCATGTGTGCACTGGTAGTGCCTGCAGGACTGGTTCAGACTCCTGGGTCTCTAACACAGTGCATTTGGGGCACACCTGGAGTGGAGCGCTAGACTTTACCCACTGGAAAGGAAATTTAAGATACTTGCTCCAAGGACAGGCTGTGATCCAAACTGGTGTATGCATGTCAGGGCACTGGAAAGATCTGCCCTCAACCTGTGCTACTGCTCTGAACAAAAACACTCCCCCACACACCAGTGGAATAAGAACTACAGGGACACAGGCATTGTGTTTGCCAAAGCCATGGCACAGAAGGAAAACCAAAGCCTGCCATCAGAGTACAGCATTGAGACAGACTTACAGCTGCACACTTGAAGTCATTAGAGACCTAAACACAATTAAAAAGCAAAAAGATACAGTCAAAGTGACTCCCTGAGTTAAAAGGGTATCTTTGGTTTTTTTTTTGCTTTATTGAAAACATATTTCAGTTGCTGATTCTTTCTCTCAGATTTGATTTCTGGTTGTCGGGTCCTGTAGAGAAAAAAATTCCCTCTGGATACAAATACACCTGTGGGAGGGAGCTCACACATGAGCTTGAGTCTTCACTTCATTTCCTTTGCCGTTCTGCTCCCCATGAAGCCAAACCAATGGATGCAACTGATGTGTTTCATTCACTCGTTTGCTGTCAACAAAGATTTGGTTCCACAGGGGGGTTGTCAATTTATGACGACCTTAAATTATGGTTAGAATTATAAATGACAGCTGACTATGAAGTTTTTACTTTGTGTTTACCCAAAGATATGAAGGTACTCTTTGGTGCAGAGATCTGCCCTGGTACCTCCCAGGGAGCTGATATTAATTCTAGGCCTGAAAATGAGTTTCAGCCTGCACCACTGGGTGGGCTGCCCACATCAGGGAAAATGACCCGCAAATAATAGTTCTCCATCAGCAAAAAAGAAAGTAGTGGTCAAAAGAAGCCAGCAGTAAAAGGTAATACCCATAAAAGAATCACAAAGTGGGATGCAGAGACACGAGAACACCCAGCTCTTTATGCCCTGCCTTCCTGCACTCACACCTACATAAATAAGAAAGGAAGATATAAGGTGGAAAACGCCAACACCTGGAAAATTGAGTTCTGCGTAGAACGAGGTGAATCGCCCCAAGCCACCAGCAGTCAAGTTCACTAATGATATCTGCTCACAGAAAATGTCACCAACGAAACTCCCTTCCTTCAGGGGATGTTTCGTAAAACTTCCCAAGCCACAGGCTCGTTGTCCTGCTCGGAAAAGGCCATAAAGCCCTGTACTCTCATTCTGCACCGCTCTCGCCGACAGCTGTGATTTAGAGCAGTCGTGATTGCTGCCGCAGCCAGCAAGAGGCTCGCGCCTACCGATACCGGCGCTCCGATTTGGCAGGCTAAAAGTCTCCTAAAATCATGAAGTGCTGCCATAACTTTATATGACTTCATTCCAAACCCTCAGCTATTTCTAAAATAAAGCGTTTAAAGACATTTCAGGGCTCCAATTACAGTCTCTAAAAGGAAATGTACTGCTGGAGACCTCACGGTGCTCGTGCCCAAATCCTCCTGCAAATGTGCACTCAAATGCTTCCAAATTGGTTCCCGCAGAGTAAAGTTACTAGAAATCAGTGCACCATTTTTCACTTCATTTTCTGACGACTTTATAAGGCTGGGAAGCGAGAAGCATACTGAATGGATTTACACCGATGCCCAGGGATGCTGTGATGCCACAGCTAACAGCCGGGATGCAGGGTTTTATGTGGCTGTCCTGCTGCTGGCAAACCTGCCCAGTGCTCAGCCCGTTCTCTCATGTGCCTGGTTTTGTTCCATTTTAGAAAAATGAGTTTAAAAACAAAGAGGCCAAAAGCTATGGCCTGAAGGAAGCTCCACAAGCTGAGAGTGACCTCTGGCTCTGTCTGAACAGTCAATTTTCCTGAGCAAAACCCTCTACAGAAGGTCAGGCTCCTGGTAGACCCTCTGCCAAGGGAACACTCCTCTTTAGCCTCAACCTCCCTTCAAGTTTCACGTATCTATTCTAATCCCCAAGCAGAAATACCTACATGCACAAAGCTAAAAGCAGGAAAAAATTATTTAATATTTTTAGATATTTATATAATCTGTTGCAACAAAAACCTTTGTTGATACAGATTATAAAAATACCTGCAAGGTAACTTACAGCAGGTATTAATTTACCATAAAATATAGGTGCTTGAATGAAAAGAAACATTTCCAG
Organism: Phainopepla nitens; assembly: GCA_013400175.1. Classification (NCBI taxonomy): domain Eukaryota; kingdom Metazoa; phylum Chordata; class Aves; order Passeriformes; family Bombycillidae; genus Phainopepla; species Phainopepla nitens. The sequence goes on from VXBQ01017277.1 coordinate 459,964, forward strand.
CGAGCCTTTCATCCCGGAAAAGCACTCCCATAAAACAGAGGGGGAAAAAACATAATAGTTCAGGTTTAGTTCAAAATATTTGGCTCCTAAAAAAGAAGCAGAGAATAACAAACTCTAAGCCAAAAGTCTGGCATGCAAAACCCAAAAATTAGAAAATGGGTGCTGGGAAAGGGTTTCAGTAGCAGAGCACGTAATATTTTGTGTGGAATATTTGTCTTTCCATTTTACTGCCTCTCAGATGTGGTCAGCAGTCTTAACATTAGCTGTTGAGTTGAGGAATACAAACCCATGCAACAGCAGGAAATCACCTGCCAAGTGCACTATGCAATGGGCTTAAAAATATCCCACTAACCCATTGCCATGCTGTTTTCCAGTACTGGGAAAGCACAAACCAGTGTCCAAAGGCAAAGGGCCCAACAACCCACCCTGGCATTGGCTCCTGAACAAAAATTGCCAAGTTCGGATGCTTGTTGGTGTTACACCTTTGGCACAAAAAAAAAGTTCTGTCCCTTTGAGCCTGGCTCATATGGAAGAACATGGTCCCTAAATAGTGAGCCTCGAGCCTCCCTTCCCAGACAGCTCCAGTCAGGATGCACAGTTGCAGTGGAAATAAATGCAGCTCCTAAATCACAGCTGGAGAAGAGTGATTTTTAGCAGCATTTCTCAGTTTCTTTAATGTCCAAGATAAAAATCAGCATATTGGCATCCTGAGTTTCGCTGATTCCGACCAGAAATCATAAGCTGGATTTGTTTTGGGTTCCTCTGGTCCATGCAGTGCTTGCAATAGTCCTGATTAGATTTTACCGCGGATTATTTTTCCTGCAGGGAAAGCAATGCTGCAGAGGTAAAAAACCACAGCACTGCTTGTGCTAACAGGAAAATTAAAGCCCTTGTAATTCTCACATGACAATGTCGAAGGGACTCACTCGGAGGCACAAAGAGCTGTGCATTGGGTTGGGAGCTGTCTGTAGTTTAAACAGCCAAAGTAGCTCCAAGGGTACTTTGTCTTCTTCCTCTTCTGGCTCTGGAAAGGCAGATGTGTGAGCTATAAGTGGCTGGCTGGCTGGTATTGCTCCGAATCCAAGAGCCTGCCCCCAGCTCAGCCACAGCCAGGCATCCGGCCTCAGCCCCAGAAGAGCATGGCAGGCAATGCAAAGGCACAGAGACGCAGTGGGAATTCATGGATTATTAAACCTGATTTAATCTCTTCTTCAGTATCTGACAGGACTGAACACATATCACCCTCACTCCTAATGTCTGCAGAAGGATTACAGAAGTACAAGCTAATTATTTCAAGGCACTTTTTTGAAGGTGTTTCTACACAAACCTATTAGATGTGCGCAGAAACGCACAAACTGACCTGTAACAAGCTCCAAGGGCTCCTCTCTTGCAAATGCCTGATTATTGAAACTGAGGTGACTTTTACATCACATCTGGCTACTACAGTTGACAGAGAGGAAAATGCATGGGAAGATGAGTCCTTACTGCCAGGCTGCTCCAGAGCAGTGAGCGGAGAGAAGGCGATGGAATACACACGTTTTATTACACATGGACATCAGTATCTCAGTGCTTTCCCACTGAGATACTGATACCTTCTTCCTCTTCTTTACTGCACATTTTCCACTATATAACCCGTGTGTCTCAAGAACAGAGACATTCAAGGTACCAGGTTGTTTAAAACTTCTTATCTTTAAGTTATTTATAATCGGCCACTTTTCACAAGGAACTGCAGCTAAGGCTTTCTTCCAGAAAGGCAAGATAACTTTGGCAGTAACTATGGGAAAGCTTTTAGTAGCAGAGTTGAGACAGGGATGAAGGAAAGTGAAAGCTGTCAGAGTAAATCCTAGGTGAGACTCCTCACTGCATCTTCAAGCTGTAAGTTAGCACCAGCTCTCCATGGCAGCCTGCAGCTGTTCATGCTGCCATTTTTGACTTTTTCATCACCTGTCTTCATTTTTATTAAATGGTAAAGGCAATTTGCCTTTTCTTCTTTGGCACAATTATTCAACTAATCTTTCTCCAGCATCCTGGTACCACAGAGTGCACCGTCCAGATATTCCTAGAACCGAATTTTATGCTGTCTTTTTTTCTCATATAAAAACTGTATACTAACTGGGGGAAAAATATTTCTTAGAAAAATTAATCAACTTTCAGCTCTTTCTGATAAGTAAGTCCTATGTGTATGCAGCAACTCTTTTCAGGGAGTGCACTTACTTCCCCCCCTCTTTTTCAGACCCCAGAATTTGTAGTGCAAGGCAGCAGTTACAGGTTGGATATTTACCTAATTAGCTGTAGTTAATGGAACTTTTTACATAAAGCCCTTTCCCACTTCTGGGAAACAACAACTTCAAATTCACCTGTTTAAGAGGAGATAAAGCATGAATCTACAACTCTTCACCCAGCATCACATCAGCTTGCTAAAGCAACCCCCATGCCCTACGCTCCACACATCAACCATCACCCCCCAAACTACTCTGTGAAGATGAGTTTTATACCCAGCCTCTTTCAGTATCACACAGATCAGACATGACAGTTCCACAATAGGTATCGTTCAAAACAAAAATGTGCTAATGTCCAAAAAATTTGTTTTATGCACTCCTGTACTTTGAGCAAAGTCTTCTACAAGTTCCACAAATGATCAGATATTCTACTACAGAAAACCTGCTGATGGATGCTGCCCATCTCGGAGTGCTTCTCAAAATAAAACCTGCTCCTGGCCTTTGCAATGCCAAGCAACATTTCTGTGCATGTCTTCAAACATACACCTGTGTCGTTATACCACAGGACAAATGCTTATTGACATTTCAACTGTAGTCTATTGGATTTCTTAATAACCAAGTGTCTTTATTCTGTTCACAACAGCATTCAGCCTGAGTAATTGTCTTCCATTCCCGAAAATGGCTGTGAAGCCAAATGTGGAAGAAAAGGGAAAAGCTCTGCACAGCATTTACAGTAATTGTAATAGCTGTCCTGTAATATCTATTTGTTCTCTGTTACTTCTCTTCTAGATCATTTTCATTTCATAATATAATGTGCCCATCACATTTGGAATATACATATGTAATTTCTATGCTTTGCATAAAAACAATGGAATAAGTATCAACCTGGAATAAAGGCAACCTGGGATTTTCAGGAAACTGACTGAACATGAAAGGCCACAACCTGTGCCTCTGGTACCTCACCTACCCACACCTCCTGCCCAGAAGCAGGTCCGCCCATCGGTTCCACTCTGAGCTGCATACTCTGTTTGTGGTTTGGGGCGCCCATTTTGTTACTGTTTGCTTCTTTGTTTCATTTGCAATGGATTGGTGTTAAATAACGGTGAATTTTCCTGCACGGCTGCCAGCTCCACCGACTGAGATGTGAGTAGTTTCCTGCCTGGCAGCTCATACACAAGCAAGCACGAGGTGTCCCATGCATGAAGTGCTGCAAAACTCCACGTGGTTGTTTGCTCAGAGCCAACCTGGGACGTGCCTCGCTCCCCAGCTCAATTCCTCTTTCCTTGCTGTTAACATTGGGATCCTTTCTTGCTCTGTTACCAACTCACCCCTCCAGTTTGGTATCTCACCTTTTCTCAGGTCCTGGAAGCATTTCTGTGTAATAGAGTGCAATTATAACACCAAAATTCTGCAAAGCCCTCTGTTCTCACACTATTACCCAACTCCCTAAAAGTAAATGTGCACATTTCTTTGTGGTATTCCCTTCTGTGCTTAAAACAACAAAAACTTATAGAGTAAGATAGACCTGGAAGGACCAGCAATGTCTACAAGCCTAATGCAAAGGATCTGAAGGACCTATGTTACAGGGTCTCCCACATGTCCCTACTCCTTCCAACAGAATGTGTTCCCTAGTATGTAACTTGACGGTCTTTTGCTACACTGCTCCAAGCTACATCTCTTCATCCTGCCTGAAGTGGCTATCTCCTTCTCTCTGCAGCAACCTGCCACCTCAAAGCTGTCACCAGCTCTACCTTCTACCTTCTCTGTAAGCTAAACAACCAGCAATCACTTTGTCCCCTAAGCTCCCACTCATTCCTGCTGCTCCATTCACACTCTTCCCAGTTCCCCTTTCCCATTCAGATACTCAATATCACCCAAGAACACTGCCCAGGCTGAGACCTGCTACATGTTGAGCTCATCAGAAGAAAAAAACACCAAACAAACATAAATATAACAACGTTTTGGGAGCTTGTAACATACAGTCCAAGTGTTGATATTCAGCAGCAGTCCTGGTGCACCTCTGCAGGCAGACTGTCTCCTCTGTCCCATCAGTCCCATCTGTCACTGCCATGCTGACATGAGTCTGACCAGTTCATGAGCTCACCACCTTCACTAACTTCTCGTGTCACAACGTTCAAGAGGTGAAATGGTTGGATGGACTAATGTTGTCAATTGTCAGCTGATGCTGACCTCTTTGAAGCACCTACTCTGACAACCTTTCTTCTGACAGTGTCTGCCTAAAGAACAGCATCAGGTGCGTTCTTCACAAGCCTAGCACTGCCAGCTTCATGTCTAGAACTCCAGCAACAGGCACAAACCACCTGCCACTCAAAGCCTTAAAAAACCCAAACAGAACAATTGTGTTTTGATGGCAAGCTCTTGTTGACTACCAAGCACAACAGGAAGATCTCAGACGCTCCGGGTATGGCTACAAAACAAGTCATCCATTGAAATTGTTCAGATACTCAACTGGTAAGAATCACTGCCACTCCAGGGAAGTCAAAAGGCCAGGATCCTATTCATATTAAAAATAGATAGATCCCCGGAGTCCCCTGCTGACGTGTTTATCTGCTTGCAATCTAGAACAGTATTTTCTGACTAATCCTTCAAAGTCTTTCTTTTTTTTCAGCCTCAAACTCCTCACATCCATTGCTCCTGCTGGGATTTTGTAACTCACCCTAAGACTTATATACATGATTTATCTGCAAGAGCCTTTACTCCCCTTGTCTGGTTCCTCAACAATTCAAGGCACTACCCAAGACAAACACAAGGCTTTTCCTTTAACCGGTCTGGGTAAGTACTGTCCTGCCGGTAAGTTTTTTATTTTAAAGGCATTGGTCTAGCAGGAGGGATTGATATGGAAATGAGTGCCATTACCAGCGTAAACAATCTGTTACTTTCCATACAAGTCAGAGTGCTAAATCACCAGTGGTCCACTACATTACCATCTGAATAGCAGGAGGTAGCTAATGGGCCATATGTTAAAAAGCAGGTTACCCGCATCTTCATTTGCAAATGAAAAGCAAGAATGACAGCTGAATGGTGAAGATATGACCATTGATCATATTGCCATTCCCAGGGCTCCCACGCAGAATACCCAGCTATGAAACAACCAGACAGTTCTTCAGCTCCAAATACCATCCACTTCACGACAAGGCTCCCAAAATCGACTTATGATAGTGTGTCATCCAGCCCACTTCCAGCTCAGCACAGGAGGTTTCCCAACCAAATTTCATCAATCACAAGAAAACACTTGAAGAACTGCACCACAAAAGGTCCACATTTGCCTTCCCAAGTTGTGACACACCAAAGGACCCAAGTTTCCCAAGAGAGCTGCAGGGAGGAAGCAAAACAAAAACTGTACATCAGCAGGGGTTCATCATCCAAACCAACAGCTATGGGGCAGAAATACCCAACCCTGCCCCATCTCCAGTTTTCAGTCCATACGCCACCAGCTAAAAGTCTTCAGAAGACTAGCTAAACAGCAGCTCTTATGCTCTTCGTTGCAGGAAGAACACCAGGGAGCCCTTCTTTAGGCAGGAATTAACCATCAAGTTCCACTTTAATAGGTAAGGTAAGCAGAAAAGAGTCTTCAGCTCTATAATGGGAAGAACTTCATGGAGTTATCCCTCCCCACCCAGAAAGGCTCCCTCCCAATTGCAGCCACAAAAAGATGGAGAAGGGGGGTGTGGTGGTGGGGAAAGGCATCTTTTTACTTGGTGGGATCATTTCATGCCTTGCTTGCAAACTCGTGTACCCTCCAGCAAGGGAAATGACTGTGCAGGCCACAGGGGTGACACACAGCCATAAACTCCCCGGCGAGAGTGGTAAAAGCACTGTGCTCTGCCTCAGCAGTGCTGCTGCTACTTAATATATCCTTGCAAAGTATTGCCTTGCTCTTCAGGAACAGGACTCCTGGTTTCCCCCCTGTCCTCCTACATATACTCTTGACCCAGTGGTAAAAGAAAAAAAAAAAAAGGAAAAAAAGGAAAATTACATTGAGAGGTCAAGCCCAGCCGCCCAAATGCATATGCATTAGAGCTCCCAGAAAGCAAACTAATTACACTGAAAATGATGAGCTATACAGAGCCAGTGTGACACCAAAAATGACCAGTTAAGATGTGATAATAAGCTCTAACACATAGTTTCTCACTCAAAATACGACTGGGAAGCTTGAAAAATCTGATTTTGCAAAAATAACCCTGCCAAGTGATGGTGTCTATAATGCACCTTGTATGCCAAGCTCTGGCAACCCTGGCTTGGCTCTCCCACCCCTCCATCATCCCCATGGGAATGGCATCTCTCCCCTTCCCAGAACTGCATGCTCTGTAGGATCCTCCAGAGACCCACCAGTCCCTTCCCAGAGGGAAACTTAATTGATAACCCTGAGAGAAAACTCAAACTACATACATACTTCATCGTGTTTTTCTCTTACAGGAAGTTTTTCCTCAATCTTTACCAACTTCAAAATTTATCTAACACTTCCTTTTCCCGTAAGGAAGAATGAGGCAGTTAAATCACAGCACCCTGGCATTTGTAGCAACTAATGGATATAAACAGCATTTTCAAATCCGTCAAAATAATTTACAGTATCTCCCAAAGTTGCCTTTCAGTACAAACAGTTGCAGAGTTAAAAGGCTGTACAACTGCAAATCATTTTTGGGAACAGTGTACAGAATGAGGGTATTCATTAATGGGTTTATTAATATGAGTAGAAAGAATAATGGATGCAATATCTGCTAAGGGGACATAACATTATTATACATGCTTTAACTAATTTGCAATCTGGAAAAAAAAAAAAGAAAAAAGTATATTGTATCCCAGGGAGGCTCTTATCATTTGCCTACTGCTCTCTTTAGGCACTTACAACACCTGATTAATTAATAATTGTTGCTTGGGTTATGCTGCTCCACAACTTCTGTACCCTGGCTGTGAATAATAATCTGGCACTAAAAATTTAATAGGTGCATTGCAATGCTAGCCAAGATGCACCCTGTTGAGTGTTAAATAACTTATTTTTTGTAAATATAGCCCTTTTTCTCTTTCCAGCCTGAAAGCAGCATTACACTTGGATAATTCCACCTGTCACTCAGAGCAGTAATTAACACTTGCACTGCTCCACTGTGAGATTACCTGAGAGAATCCCATTTGGAATTTTCTTCCCCCTCCTTGTTTTCCTAAAGCCATCGTGACACTCAGCTGAGCTGCATTTTCATGCTGTGCAACCAAGTCCATGGCACACAGCTGGTCAGCTAGAGGTGGGTTTTGGTGCTGTTTAGGAAGAATGAATCCAGGGAGCCCAGACAGGGGTGGACAAGAGCTCCAAAGATTTTTCCAGACAAAAAAAAAAAAAAAGGAAAGGAAAGAAAAAAAAAAGAAGAATTAATTTCTGGGACAAGTAACAACAGTGAGAGAGAGACAGACTGGCTGTATTGCCACTACAAGTAACCAACAGCAGCAGCAATGAAAGCCAAATGCTCCTCGCAGTGACACAACACACCCACAGCAATCAGAGAGATCCAAATGTCGGGATGCACAGCAGATCGCTTGGACACAGAAACCTGTCCCCGACAAACTTTTCCTGGAGAAAGGCACAGGAAGAGTCAGACTGAGCCAGGACAAGTGCAGGAAGGCCACCAGAAGTCAGTAACCTGCTGAAGGAGGCAGCCCAGCCAAGGGCAGCTCCCCAGGGGGGGTCCCTCCCAGCGCCGGGGCTGGGTAAAGGACAGGAGCTGCCTCAGGAGTGGAGGGCAGCAGTGACAAACCAGGTAACTCCCGACCTTGCAGCACCTCTCCAGTGGCAAGGACATTTCACAGCACTCGCTGGTTAACCCAAATACAGCACAAAACCTCAAGGTGAGCTGAAAATCTTGGGGAGGGAGAGCTGAGGGCCACAGCAGGCTCAGAGAGAGCTGCATGTCTGTCCCTGCCCCCTGGGAAAGGCACCAGTGATGTCCTCCAGCAGCCACAGCCAGTTCCCAGGCACTGTCCTGGTCCCTGCCTTGTGGTCCAGTGGCAGTGGAGGCAACAATGCAGAAATGCAGCAAAATCCAGGAAATGGGGCACCTGCTTGGAAGGACCTGACCAGAGAAGGCTTCGACACGCCAGCTGAACCAGTCCACTGATCAGCAATGATCACCGCGTCTTGCAGCTTTAAAAGCCACTTCCTTCCTGAATTAATTTGAGCCCTGTTTTTCTAGTATAATGTAAATTAATTACTGCTTAGAACAACAGTGATGGGAGGTTTAGGCAGCATGTCCCATGAAGGACGGTTTTCAACATTTCAACCTCATGAAAGTAGATGAAGGAGAGGAGCAAGTGGCTGCACTCCCCAGTACTGCCCAAAAGGTTTACAATGTCCCCCACCCTCCATCAGCTGGGAGAGCAACAAAAATCTGCCTCAGGGTGCCAAAGAACAGGCAGTGGTTACTCTTTCACTGGTTTTTTTGTTTTGTTTTTTTCCCCAGGTTTTTGATTGTTTGGTTGTTTCTTTTTAGGTAAGAAAAACTTCAAAGCCTTACAGATAACAGATAGTGCTAATCTATATCTAACGAGCTTCTTGGGGGGAAGTGGGGGAAACCCCTACAAACAAGCAACTGACTTGCTAAAATAACCATAATAGCAAATTCTTTAATAACCTCAGCCCACTCGCTGGCACAGATACCATTTGTCACAGCTTTTCTGGGCAGAGCTGAGTACTTCAGAAGTGCAAGCTTTTGGGATTACAAAGAATTTTAGAGATGCTGACAAGCTGTGCCAGGAGGTCTGAAAAACAGCATCTTCTTACAGCACTCAGGATCACAAACATTTGCCTTGCTATCACTTTCATGGAAAGAGAACAGGAAAGAGTAATAAAGCTTTTAGTAGAACTAATTAAAATTAAATGACGCACTATTTACAATCTGCTTCGTCTATTTCCCTAAAAATAAAGCCAATAAAGAGACAGACATTCTGAACTCTAAAATAAAAAAAAAAAAATTTGGCTCTCCCTTGCTTTTATATGTCAGCCAAAATATAAAATACCGCATCTTCACCAGCAATAATTCTGGACAAAACCATTAATCATGCAAAACTCATTCAACACATTTTGCCTTTTCTACTACGTGTGAATAATTCACAAATTAAAAGACGACCAACTAGGGTTACCACTGCGATGATTAAAAGCTTTGCAAGAAATACAAATTCTTGTGCTTCAGGGTGTGCACTGACCTCTAGCTCAGAAGAGCTGAACCAAAGCTGCAGCAAGTGAAACCCAAAGTGCCTTCAGGAGAAAGGCTTCCCCAAACATGGGAAGATATGGACTACAGACCATGACTTCTGAGCCTTCTGGGCACACCGAGTGTACTATTTGCTGTTTAATATCCTACCTTCCCCAACCCCAAAGCAGCACTCTGGCAATCAGGGCAGCGGGAAGCTTCACCGCCAGCAGGTCTAGGAGGCCCCACAGAGGTTTCTAGCCCAGCTTTTGCAGAGGATCCCATAAAGCTGCAAGCCCTCCTGTTTTGCATGCACATTATACCCACACACGCAGCTGTGACACTGTCTCAGTGCCCTGGAGCCTGGTCTCTCTGTTGGCTCCTTCCCAGCCCAAGCAATTCCCCATCCCAGCTCGATGCACACCCACCTTGTCAGACAGTATGGAGCAGCTCACACCAGGCACCAGAGATGCCTTGTCTACAGGTGACAAGGTAAGTGTGAATTTTGGGTAATTGCCCTTTTTTAAGCCAGAAGAGAGTGGGAGGATGGAATCAAGCACTCAACAAAAAAGCTTCTTGTTGCATTTTGGAGACAAGCAAATGGGTGAAAAAGTGAACTCTCATCATCCCCAGGAACATTATTCTGACTTACAGCCAAAAAAAACCACCAGTCTGTGATGCATGAAAAACTTGTAGAACATGTAATTCAAAGAATGGTACAAAGCCAGAAAAATCCCCATGATTTTGGGAGTGCTTTTCAAATCAGCAGCAGCACAAGTAACAAGTACATGTAATGAGACTGAACTGAAAATGAACTTAAGACAAATGCTAAATATCGATGTAACAGTCAAGGACCAAAGCAAACACAGAAGAAAAAAATAGCCCATGATTAAGTCCTACATTTCATCCTCAGATGGACAATTCCATTAATGCTGCAAACACTGTCACATCCCTTATGGAGAATTGATATAAATGTCTTTTCAGGAAATTTTTTCAGGAAAGGTACAATCACTTTCCTGCAGGCATATAAATTTGGCTTCATTTGCTTAACTACCAAGTGTTTTCTGGGCACAGTCAGGTATCTCCCCATGCTGTACTGCAGCTTTTTATAGAAAGAATCTCCAAATACATTTCATGAAGAAGCCCTTATAATAATTTTACAGATAGGGAAACTGAGGCACATGTGCTTCCAACAGTAAACTCCCAGATATCAAGCCATAGGCTTTTTTTCTCTCAGTGTTTCTCCTTTGAGGGAAATATGAGCAGCCTCTCATTCCTGAGAGACTTTTTACATGCTCGTCCTCTCCTGTCTCAGTCCAGCAGTTCGTACACACACACTCTGTGCTGCATCCTGGCACAAACCAAGGACCCCAGATCACGGTTTCAGAAAGTGAGGCATTGCTCACCACAGGTTTTGAAGCAGACACTGGCTGGTCTCTTCAGCAGTACTGGAGTATTCTTCTCTTCTGTGCACTACTATCTTCCCTTTTATTTTAAGTCCTGCTAAGCCCAGTGGAGAGGGTTTGCAGTTCATATTGCACTACACTGATCCTCCTCCTGCTTGTTTTTTCTGTAGCATATGGCCATTGAGGTTATAGCCTCTCTTTCACTTCTGTGTCTAGACTGATTACCTTAATTTTTTTTAATACCAAAATCTCTATGACACTTCCCTCTGCAGGCATCTCTTCTGTCCAAACTCTGATTCTATTTCCACCTTTTTTCCCTTAACTACTCTGGATGGCCACAACACACAAGTGCACAGCCTGTATCACCACCAGAGGGTTCAGATGCAAGGAGGAAAAATTAGTGCTTGTGCTCAGATTTTTGTTACCTACTACCAATTTACTATCAATAACACTGCCCTATTTTTTAACTGTTAATAATTAGCTAATGCTAAACCTTACCAATAACAGCACTCTTGTATTCTTTTATCCCCACTCTGCATCTTGTCACCAAAAAAACACCCGCACAGTTTTTCATTTCTTTTCCTGTTCTGGGCAATCTTCCTCTTGGTTTCTGCACAAATCATTCATGGCAGGTCTTACTGCTGGGTCAGGCACCTGGTTTTCTCACAGACCAGGCAGTCCTCCTTGGAGAGAACCCATGTCTACACAGGAAAGAGAAGGACCACAGGCTGATCTGGTCAAAAGATTTTGACCATGAACATTCCCTAAAAAATTGACCTTTCCAGCTGAAATGCTGAGTTTCATTGAGAACTCCTTCAGTTTTGCTTTAGGTGCTACCGAGCACTCTGTTGTTTTTGCTAACATGTTTGTACGGTTCTTACGGTCAGCCCCAGACCACTATCACCTGAGCCACCTTTGTGGCATAGTGCCAACCACTTACCTCAGACCTTGAGCTGGAGATGGCTCTGACAATGAAAAGGAATTAACTGCTGAGTACTATTTTTTAACAAAAGTAGCAGAATTGAACAGTTAAGGCCTGATCCTCAGGTAACACAAATCAGATCAGATACACCAAAGTAAAATCTATTTATACCAGCTGTGGTTCTTTTAACAAAATTTCAAAGCATTTTTATCATCTGCTACTGGCTTCACCAGGGGCAGAAGGCAGAAAATTTACCAAAAGCCAAGGGAAAGAGACAGTAATAGAGATCTCTTAGTGATGACTGCAGAATAAATATGACGGTGACAACGGAGACTGGCTATGAATCATATTATTAAATCTAACTGGGCTGCAGGACTGCCCCAGAACAGCAAACAAATAAGGAAAAAAACCCCAGAGTGACTCATCTGAGCCCCACAGCTACTAAACCTGGGCAGATGATGTGGTGCTGTTCCAAGTACCTCATCACCAGGATGCCGAGGGACACGCCAGCCTTTGCAAGCAGCAAGCTGGCATGGTGTGCTGTGTCCTTGTGCCTGTCCCGTGTCCCTGGGACAGAGCTGGGCTTCCGGGCCTGGATGAGCTGCAGATGCCCAGAAGGGAGAGCAGAACAAGGGCAACGTTGTTCCCCGTGCACCACCGGGGCTGCCAGAGTTCACAGCACTGCTTTTCCCCAAATCTCTTTCACAGGAGGCCATTACCATCATTCATTTTGACATTCAAAACAATAACAGTGGAAATACAAGGAGAGGAGAGAGGGACAGCGCCCAGCAATGACACGGGCACCGAGGTATGCAGGGAATGAGGAGGAGGGAATGGGCCCATGAATCTCACCGGCTGGACGCAGACCTTTTGTGCACTGCCCACCGCTGAAGGTTTCTGACGTGACGGTTCCTCTCTGCTCTGCGGGGACAACAGCAGCTCAGGAGTTATTAAAACAGGGCCTGATCACAAGTCAGAATGAATAAAACCACTTGGAAAAGAGAGAAACAAAAGGTACGAAAACTTTACATAAGCAAGGATGCAGGTCAAAAATCTCCTGAAGGGATGGGTGTTTTGGGGAACATCTATTTTTGTCTTCCCAGATGCCACTGCTGCAGAGGGAGGGCTGTTTTTGATGCTCACACAAAGTCCTGGAGAGACCAACAGCTCTTGCTTGGATGGACATCAGTTTGCAAAAAAAGAATACCATGAGAATTTAATTGTCACTTTATAGGACATAATTTCTGATCAGAAAAAGGGTTGAGGCAGTGACTTTCTCTTTGTCTTTGCCACCATCACCACCAATTGTTTTCACCTGTGCCTTGAAAAACGTGAAACTTTGAGACCACCAGACCATAAAGTCAATCATGTTCTTTCTCTGCCTAAACAATTAAAAACTTTTGGTGCCAAACTGAATGGACTCCAGCAAGAGAAACTTTAGCTTCTTCTGCAAGCTATGTTACATATAGCTTATACACACACAAAAATAGACTGATGGTCACAGTATATAAACAGTTCTAGTCTAAAAGGTAACATTTTCATTTCAAGCAAAACACAAGTTTCCTGGATTCTTAGTTTTATTTTCACAGGAGGGAAGTTCTCCACAGAGACAAACAGCTGATGGCTTCTTGTAGGAAGAAGACAAGCTTCAAAATGGAAAGGGCTGAGTCCATGCACAACAAACAGAGGGGCAAATTTTTCAGAATTTTCAGCTTGGACATAATTTTAAAATGCAATGGGATCACTGAGACACAATATAGTCATTGTCACACCACAAATTCTTTGCCTGCCACAGATCAGGAACTGTAAATAAACTCCCAAGGTAACTGATATCCTCGTGTGGGCTTTAATCTATCAAATATGGTAATTGTTAGCACAATCTAACAACTTGCTGGCTTGCAAATTAATCACTCGGTCTTAGCAGCAAGGTGCATCGTTTTATAGCAAACGCTTGGCATGTGAAGTGTGGCTAATAAGATGACTCTAATTTAAGAGTCTCACAACATCCCCCCTCAGGAGATAATTGCTCACACTGAAGGGCCTTGATCCCAAAAAGACTGCAGAGAACCACCATCAGCACCATTCATCAAATGCCCCCTACCACTGGAGGGAAGTGGGAGCAGCCCACCTCTGGCTGGAGAGACAAGGAGCACACCACAGGATAGGGGAAAAAAAAAAAACCAAACAACAAAAACTACGGGATTGCAACTTACCAATCTATACACAACCTAATTGACTCAGAAAGGTTATGTCCATATAATGTCATCTCTGACCCAGATAGACATACCTGATTATTCACAGATTTTTAGTAATTTTGAGTTAATAAATGTGAACAATATAGGTTCAAAACCCATAGGCTTATGGCTCTCTCTTTCTAACAGCACCTTATCCTCTTGCTGTCCAGATCTACTCAAGCATCAAAGTCTTTCCTTGTGCAAAGTCCTCTTAGTCCCCTAAGCAGTGTTCAGCTACGCCCACATGCCCTCAGGCCCTTCTTCAGCCAGTCACTCACCTGCTCCTCAAGGAGCTTGCCAAGCTCTCATGGTCTTCAGCCTCAGGGCTTTCCCCCAAAGCTTTCTCAGATATGCATCAGTTTTTTATGACATCAAGTTTCAGGCAGGGAACTCATCCTCTTGGTTGAAGGGTGAAGAACTTATCTGTGCTCTAGGGTACTGCAGTGTCACAAATGCTGACAAGCAGGGTTGATGCATTTTCTACAGAATACCTTCAGAGTCTGCAGTGGTTTCCAAAACAAGGTGGTAAGAAATTAAAAAATTTCAAAGAGGAGTCAACTCATTACAGAACATTAATGCAAAAGATTAGGTCTAGATAAGACTTCAGGCCTTCCCAGAAGAAAACTGAGAAGGAAGGGAATTTACTGTCTATCTCCAATACTGGTTAGCAAATGGCTCATTTTTGGTAGCAGAGGAGGGCCACAGGGGTGACTTCTGTGAGAAGCTGCTGGAAGCTTCCACCATGTCCAAGAGAGCCCATCTCTGACGGCTCTGAAGATGGACACGCTGCTGGGCCAGTTACAGAGGTTGGTAATGCCCCTGTGATGAAATATTTAAGAAGAAAATCAAAACAGGGCACAGGCAATTTTTTTTCCAGGGGCAGCAGTGGCAGCTTCTCCTTCCCAGCACTCGCATGAGGAGAGGCTTGGTTCAACGGCGCCAGCGCCGCCGCGGCCTGCGCGATGGCGGCAGGGCTGCCTGGAAACAGGGCAAGTGACTCCCTGACACAGAACCTGGATGAGATCAACCTCGAAGCACCACAGGATCCTGCAGGAATCCTTGAATTGGTAGAACTTGTTGACAGTGGTACCTGCAAGCAGCAGATTTTCTTCTAGGCAGAGAAGAGGAAGAGGTGAGGACGTGTGAGGGAAGCAGCATGGCGGCACCAAGGTCAGTGGAGATGGAGGGGCTGGAGCTGCTCCAGGCACCAGAGCTGAGATTCCTCTGCAGGCCGTGGTGAAGCAGAGGTGCCCCTGCAGCCCCTGGGGATCCATGGGGGATGCAGAGATCCACTTGCAGCCCGTGGGAAGAGTGCTTACATCAGAGTGGGTGGATGCCAGAGCAAGCTGTGATCCAGTGGGAGACCCAAACAGGGCGAGCGGGCTCCTCCTTCCAGAGATAGACAGAGAGAGGGCCCTGCTTCAAGAATAGAGCAGCCTGTCCTGGAAGGACTATACCCCATGGAGAAGTGACCCACGCCACATCAGTTTCAGAAAGACTGTCTGCCCAAGGGAGGGACTCATATTACAGCAGTTTCGGCAGCACTGCTGCTTGTCAGAGTGGATTCATGCTGGAGAAGTTCACAGAGAACTGTCTCCCGTGGGAGGGACCCCACGGCACAGCAGAGGAAAGACTCCTCTCCATGAGCAAACAGAAGACCTCGAGTGATGAACTGACCAAAACCCCCATCCCCTGTCTCCCTGTGGTGTCAGTGGGAAGGAGGGAGGGGCTGGCAGGAAAGGTGTTTTAAAGGCTTATTTTACTTCTCGTTTTCCTCCTCTGACTCTGTTAATAATAAACTTACCTTAAATTTGAACTTGTTCCGCCCTTCCAGTGTTTTCTCCCAGTTCTTGTCTCAACTAATAAACCCTTCATCAATTTTTTTCCCCTCTCCTCTGCCTAGCTGTAGCAGGAGAGGGTGGCTTTCATGGCTGACTGATGTTTGGCCAGTGTCAAGCCGCAACAATGCGCCATCTCAGCTGATGGGGCAATCAGTTGCCTATTTGCACAAGTACATTCTGGTAACAAAATGAGCTATTTTTGTTAAGCATGAATCCCCCTAAAATCACAAAGATGGAAAAGTGCATCCTGCACCTAATTCAGGGATGTGATATCAGACTAAGCAGGCTGAGTCCCTGATGCACAACATGAATTTGTGAACAGTCCAGAGATCCCATTTGCCAAGCACTTTTATCTATGAAGTTAGTAAACAGCACAGACACTCACTGTTACTCCATTGCTTCTTATAAACTGGACTTGAAAACCACTAAGGCTACCACAAGGCTTCACCAAGTACCTGCCAAACCTGAAAGGAGGTAAAAAACAAGTCCTTTTTCTAATTTAATATGCCAAATAACAGAACAAACCTAATTCCGCACTTTTTTGAATCTTTGTGAACACAGAGGCATCCAAACCCAGCTGGCACATCCCTTCTACTCTCAGGTCATACCTGAGTGATGACCAGCTGATGAACAGCTTTGAAAGAAGATTGCTGCACATACAAAACAAAGTCTAAGTAAACAAGAGAAAGCTCTTCCAAGGCTATGGTCAGTATCCAAAACATTCCCCCCACAGCAGCTTGAGCACTTTTGGTAACTATACTGGAGACCAAACTATATAGTATTAACTAATAATTCAAAAAAGTTCCTTTACATCACTTTTTTCTCCTTTCTTTTCTATGGAAGTCATCAAAATACCTTCTTTGAGCACAACAGTAAATCACTGCCAATCTTGTGAGACTGAGCGACTTCTAAATCGGGAATTGTGACAAGAGAGTAGCACAGCACTAAGGCTTACCTAAGGAAATGAGTCACTTCAATTAAAGCAGCAGCTACAGAATTTAACAGAATAAATTTATGTCAACTAATTAACACTTATTATCAAAATAATAAGTGGTTTTATAGAACTGGAGCCTAGATATAGTTAATTATCTGATGTACAGGATCAAGCCCCTCTGTACTTCCTCCTGCCATTTTATAACTGCATGCTTAAGAAAGGAATAGTTGACTGATTAATCAATTCTAAGTTCAAGAGACCAGCACATTATCAGAAGGGTTGACTGTATTGAGCTGGCACTCGCATTTTTAATTTGGTATTCTATGTCTTTGTTAAACTTCATTGCCTACCTAATTTATATAAGCCTTTTATCTTCTTGGAAAGCAGGAGGTGCCTCTTCAGTAAGATCTATCCTTAGAATGCAATTGCTTTTACTTTTCCTTCGCATCCTTCTTTCTAACAGCACCATGGCCCAAACCTCCCCTCCTGCTTCACCTGCTGTGCAGGAACACAAAAAAGGTGTATAACTGTTTAGCACATGCTCTCCTTGCAGGGTAAAAAGTGGGAACAGAATCTGGCTGTTCCCATATGACAAATTTGCTTTGCTATTTCCAGCCACAATGATACAAGAAGAGGAGCACAAAGGTTTCTCCTGTACAGCTCCAAGTCTTATGGCTCAGCATGGCAGCACAGTAAATAAGCTTAGAAATTGCAATGTCTGGGTAAAAAGAGCCAGACAAAAGCTGCTTCAAGTCCTCACTCCTACAGATGTACAAAATCACACAGGGCTCCCCTGCACATCCTTCTGCTAATATGTGAGTAACTGAATGAGTTTCACTCTCACCAGTTAAAAAACTTCATGCTCATGTGTCTTCTCCAGGAAGAGAAGACCTCCCAGGCTCCGGGAGCAAGGGAAAAGTGCCAGCACAGTTTACAAACCAGAGGATGATAGTCTGACCACAGGCACTTGGCTTTATGTCCTAAGGGGTGGAGCAGCTGGGAAATGAGCCCCTTAAAGGCCACACACCAACGACACTTCACACTGGAGGCAGCAGCAACCTGCCCTGCCCCGTAAGAGCCGTTTCCAGCCGGTGACAGAGCGGGTGAGACAGCGCACAGCTCTCCCCCAGGATGGCTGCAGCCCCTCGTTGGTACTGACAGGAGCAGGCAGCCTGCCACCACATCTTACCTGACCTCCTGCTTCCCAAAACGCTGCTCCCCGTACATCTGACAAAGGAAACAGCCGTAGTTTCAGTGAGGATAGGATCCCACCAAGTCAGTGACCTTTCCAGAAGCACAGAGAAAAAAGCACATCCCTCTCGTGCTTGCAGCCCAATCCCACAAAGCTTTTTACACACACTTAAGCTCACCTTTCCACATTAAAGCACCTAAGATGAGCTTTAAGCACCATCTCATGTACCATGGAAGTTTCCTAAGGTGCCTCTGGAGAACCTGGTCCTTGCCTGTTTGCTGAACTGGGCTGGTCTGGCATGAAAAGAGCAATGCTTCTACCCAGAAGGATTGTCATTAGTTGAACCGTTCAAAATAATCTAAACACAGCAAATGAAATGCACTCAGATCTGATCAAAACTGTTTCCAAAATGAACTCCCTAAATCCCATTTCGATCCTTTCACCCACCTTCTAGCATGAGTGCTCCACACAGGCTACTCTCCAACATCCTGTATCCCAATCCCATGGACAATGATGCAGAGCCCATCCAAGAGTAGGGTGCCCAGTGAAGACACCCCAACACGTTTTTCCTCACAGGTACACGCTCAGCCCTGAAATCAGGTTCACCCTTCCCACATGGGCACGCCACTTCGAAAAGAAAAAGCTACATGTAGTCACTAATTGCTCTAATTTATTACTGGGTGCCAGTTAACTCACAACGTCATTTAAGCCCAGGTTAGGAGCTAGATTGCTAAATAAGCTTTAATCATAATAGTCCTCAAAGAACAAAAGGCAGGCCAAGAGGAGCCGTTTTGCCTTCATCTGTCTTCTCTTGTTGCCAAAGCCCTCTCAGATGGTTCCCCCATTTATCACTTGGATAGCGATCGTTAGCTCTTCTCATTCCAGCTCCTACAGACTGATGATGGTTGTTAGACTTTTTATTTACTTTTTCCTCTAACTATGCACAGAGTTAGGGCTGTAATAGCCCCTGTTCTTTTATAAAAGTTCTCATTCATAAGGGAAGTACTGAAAATCATATACAACTCCACACAGTCTGTACAGAGACATGCCCCTGGATAATGAGCAAACAAGGAGATTTTAAAGCAAAATGTGAGCACTCAAATGCTCCAAGTCCTGTTTACAATAAGTGCATTCTACTCTCATGGCATTTAAATTATCTTATTAAATACACACCTCAAACCAAGTCATTCTGAGTTAGAATTGCAGTTGCTTGCTCAAACATATAGAGTAGGAAGCTCCAAAAAATGAAATGTATAATCTGGACCACAGGTTACACTGACTATTCTCCCTCCTCATGGGCAGTGATGTAATGGCACTCACTTGGTTACTCCCTGGTAACCTCTGGATGATCTTAAAGTTTCATTTCATTTTCATGTAAAAAGAAAGATACAAAGAAACAGGATGAGAAGGGGGCCAGGGAAGAGGGAATTAACAGTTTCTTTAAACTAAGGCAGTGTGAAAACTCGGCTGTTAGGAGAAAAAAAATAAAAATAAAAACACAAGAGCAGTTTTCTTCTAGAGAACCTTGACTTAAACCAAACATATTCTTAGGGGAAACCTATTAATGTGAAAAAGTTTGACCAGCTGCAGATATAACAGATATAACTGGCCTAAGTGAATGATCAGGGAAATCAGAATTTAAATTCAGATCTTTGACACTAATTTATTCAAAGCCACAAAAATACAGGAGCTCAACATTCACCACCTTTAGCATCCAACTCACCATCTCTCATCAAAAAGCATTTCATCTGTCAAAAAAAGAAAAAAAAAATACTCTATAGGCTGAAAACTGCTGACTTACATTTGTTCAGCTAATGTCCAATTATTATTACATGAAACTCCACATGGGAAAAAAAAAGTCTAACAAGAAAGCTAATGAAAATTGAGTATTTTACAAGAAAGTTACCTAAGCATAAAGTCAACTGGATATTACACTGGTATTCAAATTCAGGAGTACCAACAAGGGAAAAGCTGGCGTTCACACAGGAATGAGTTCTCAGACATGGAGAAAGAGAGCCAAAATCTTCCAGAAGTCCATTCTCATCATGCTAACTTTAGTTTTTTCCCTAAACATGCATTTCAACACAACACCAAGCTTTCCATACAGTATTTGAAAACAGTTTCCTGTGCATCACTTCAAACTGAAACTTATGCAAATTCATTTTTGGGAGAGGAAATGGAGATTTGTGGTGGGAGAGGAAGAAATGGGAGCACGAGGTGCAGCCCCTTCCCTTGGAGCCCCAAATTGCTGAGGACTGGAAATGCATGACAGGACACAGGGTTCAGCCTCCCTGCATCCTCCTGTCCTGCACAAATGAAAGGGGCAGCAAATTGTGACATTGCTTACATCATGCATGACTTATTCAATTTTGATTTTTTTCCTCAATTATAAGGTTAATGAAAGCCTCTACTGCACTTCAGTGCAGACAGATTTCACTGTTCTCCCTTCACTGATTTCAGCCATAAAGCCACACTAATTACTCGGACAGGATACCAAGAGGAAAAAAAAAGGGATACAGACAAACACACACATATTCCTAGTGAGCCGTGATGGGTAAAAGAGGGCTCCAGCCCCTGGGCCCAGCCAGTCCTATTGACACAACAAAGGAGCTTCTGGCCCAGCAGCACAGAGCAAAAACTGTGGATGCAGAGAGCAGAATGGGGAGAGGGGAAAAAAGGAAGAAAGAAAAGGAAGTAACACTCAGTCTCGCGTTGTGAAGTCCTTATTATGCAAAGCTTTCACTGCAAAGAAAAGTGCTATTGAGAGAAGGTGCAGGGGACCAAAATGCTGGGAGGCAAACAAGCAAACACGCGGCAGTGCCCACTGCGAGGGGCCTGGGACCCCTGCAAACACAGAATCAATCAGCAAGCCAGATGCTGGGACAGGCAGCTATTTCAGATTAATGAAATAACCACTTCCTTGAGAGATGTGTTCTATATTCTGCTGCTAAGAGCCTGCAAGTGCACACCACCTCCGAGCACCTGGCACAGCGCAGACACGCGGTGCAGCCATTGCGGGATGGATCGTGCATTCAGTTTTTCTGTGCACACTGTAATGTTCAGGCAGTCACGAAAATCACATCTACTTTGCTGTTAAAAGAGGAGAGAAATTGAACTGTGAGTGAATGTGCTTCAGCTGGACAGGAAGGAATGTCGGTAGGGCAGCCCTGGCTGCAGCCAGCTCCAGCTGAGCACCTCATGAGAAGATTTACCTCTCGCTGGCTCCAGATAGAAACCTGTCCTTGCCATGGTCCTGCGAAATTGCCAACTCTAAACACTGCAATTTACCACAGGCACCGACAATAGCTACCGGTTATCTCCCTTGCCAGCAGGAAGAATCACCAGTAACTCTCCTCAATTCTCTGAACTTGCATTTAGAGCCCCACCAACACAGGTGAAAACACCTCAAGCTCTGGGGTGTTTTGCTCACTGAAGGTTTCCCTGCAGCAGTGAGCACCAGGATGGGATCTGCATGTACCAAGAGCTCCCAATCAGTTAAATAAGACATCATTTCAGTAGTTCTCTACATTTCTTTTCCCTGTTGGATAAAACACAGAGAAATGTGGGCCACACATAACACCATGCATTTTTTCCCTAGGTCCACTCCCAGTGAATCAAAGGCATTCTACTCCAACAAGGACCACAAGCCTTATAGCTCAGACCACATTTATAATGAGTACCACTTAGGTTATGAAGAGTTTCACCTATAAATCTCAAAACACTTTGCAAACACAAGGAAACCTCATTTTTATCACTTTGGCAAATATCATGAGGGAAAATGCAAAGGATTGATTCCATTTTGGAGAGGGGAAACCCTTCACCAGTGGTCAAGAAATGAGACAAAATTCTAACCCAGGTCTCCTCCATCTTGCCACACTCTCACTGGAGCCTCATCACTCCCTAAGCCCTACCATTGGATCAGTTTGGCATGCCCCCCATGAAACATGCAGTATTTATCTCCCCGTTCCCGAAATCCTGTTATCTTGACAAGTAACAATTAGCCACTTTCAGCACCAAGAAAGAAAACATTTTCTGGCTCTCCTGTTAATTATACTTTAAACAGACATAAACTGTAGTCATGGGAATAAAAAGGGGGGAGGGGGGGATGGGGGAGAGAAAGCTTTGTTACAATAGCCACACTTTGACAACTTAACAGACACCAGCTAAATTATTGTGTGTCTTTCCCAGCAAGTTTCGTTCAATTAGCTTCACCACTGAGTTCAAAAGGTGATTACTTGAGACCTACTCTAGTTTGTGGAATTACAGTCCCTCAATGATGTATGCAAAGACATGGGGAAATCTATATTAAAGCTCAGCTGCCTTGGCTAAATATTGAGAGAAGAAAAGCAAGGAGGTGGGGGAAGGAGGAAGGCACTTGGCATTCAGATCTTCTCCACAGTGGAACAATTAATTTTCCACTCTGTGATGAGATGACCAACACAGTGCTGCAGCACATGCATAAATACTTGTCTATCAGCACTGAAAACCACAGGCAGGAGAGCACCAAAACAGGTCCTCAACGATACACTGTCAGCAACGCCTGAAAGTCCCTGAGCAGCAACTGCTGCACACAAAAGCTGATCCTTTTTGCCACATTTTAAAATCACTTCTTATCAGACTAATGGCTTTTCCCCCCTGCTCTTAATGCCTTTTTATTTCATTGTTTTGGTACATAGTTAAACAACTTCTTAATCTTCTTCCCTTGTACATGTAACTTGATGGGAGGGGAGCATACGCTTCTGGGTGCTTTTCAACAAATCAGTCACTTGGGATGCTCAGAGCATTCCTCCATCCTGTGCTGAGGAGCAGAAGGACAATAAATATAATCATAAAACAAACTCAGCAGTGATGCTCCCAACTCTTTTGCTGACCCCTTGCAGGAGGCTTGCTCTGCCTGCCCATACAGCTCCAGACCCAGCCAGGCAGCGAGTACCAGCACCTGCCTCCAGCACTGCCCCAGGGTCTCTGACACTGCTTGCATTGGACAGATTTCCAAGTACTCAGGAAGCAGAAACATTTCAAGGGCTCATTTGGTCTGAAATCTCAGCCCTGATTTTGCAGACTTCCAAAGAACTCTTGCCTAGAAATGGCAAGATGTATTTATCTGCCAGCAAGGACAGGCCAAGCAGAACAAGAGTGAAAACAAAGAAAAGCAACAAAGAAACCCAAGACAAAACAAACAAACAAAAAACCCACTCAAAACAAACTCAAACCCATCCAGTCCTGAGTATATCTTGAAAAAGGCAGTAACAAAGTAAATTTTCAAGTCCAGACTTCATGGACTGCCCCCTAGGTAACACGTGGTGCCTGTAGATACAGGTTTCCCACTGTATCCCCCCAGCACCTTCCAGATTTTTCTGAGCAACAGAGTCCAGACCTTCAGCCACATTCAGACCCACTGTAAAACATCTCTCAGGCACAAGAGCCCCAGCTGCCAAGAGCTGCTGTCCCAGAACAACACTCCAAGCCCTGCTCTGCTTCCCATCCAGAGCCTCAGGCCAGCCCAGACGAGCACCCCTCCTCAGCTCAAACCCACAGGAGTTTTACAGGTTTCTTTAGGCAGGACCAGCAAGGCAGCTCCTCTTCCCTTTCCAAAGCCCTTTCAGTGGCTTTGCTCTATTCCTGACTCACCCTGTGCTTTCCAAGATATCCCTGCAATTACACCTGGAAAGCAACAGCAGTGCACAGCATCCACTGAGAGCCTAAACAAACCAACTCCATCCACTTTAGGAGGGGATGTCTGTGTTTCCCACTTACACTGTGATTATCCATAAATGTTCACAGGTGTGGGGATGGCACCCTGGGGAAGCTGTTCCATCATGCAGACAGGGTGTGGCAGCAGGGACTGCCCTACACAGCCCCATTCTGTGAGGGCAGCACAGCCTCTCCTGCACTGTGCACATCAACCCAGAGCAGGAGTCCTGAGCCTTGGATGTTCTATGCAACACAGCCTCTTGAAAACAGAAATTAATATTAAACAATCCAAAGTAACCAGTACTAGCAGACATGAGTTGTCCTTTCATTGATTCTCAATCTTCTCACAGGAATGCACAGTAAGTACACAGATGAATAATGCACCAACTGCATTTCAAATGGTCTCCCACCCAGAATACACAACTACTAGTATGAACTGTAGGACTTTGGCTCCAACTAATCATTTAAAATCTGAACAGCTCATCACAAACATAGTCTGATTCAATGGCAGACAAACTTTTCATTTAATCAGTTCTGTTATAGCATGTGCAATGTTAAAAGCAACAGATAATTACATAAATGAGAGAAATACCACACTAGGCAAAAAGGTGCCACTTAGTGTATCACTAATTAAAATGATGTTTCCAGTATCCTTGTTTGACAGATATCCTTGTCTTTGCCTTGGTAGTTTCTGCCTTCTGTGACAGTTTGTTTCTACTTTCTTTGTTCAAGTGTAAGAAATTCTTTGTAAGAAATTCAGCATCACATAATCAGAGGGGGAAAAAAAGCTTGAAATATACACCTGTTGTTTACAGATACTTGACTCTACTACCTGCTCCCACTTCTTTCCCCTGGAAGGTTTGTGCTCAAGTAAATTGGAACAAGCACATGTAATTTTCATTGCAAAAAATATCCCTTACTTCATGGCTAAAAAAAAAAACCAAAAAAAAAAAATCACCAAGGTAACAGATATGTCAGGATTCTTACCATGGCAAATCTAGCATTTGTAATCCACACTGCATCCAAAATATCCCCTCGAATTACATCTGCCTTTCTTTACAGCATAGTCACTTTGCTTTCTGAACTAGCACTGCACTTTCGGGCAGGAGCTCTCCTGAAGAACTGGCTCACTCAATCCACACTTGCACACTTTCACACTTGCACTTTATAAACTGGACAAAAACATAAAGTAGAAGTGGAAAGCAAGTAGCAAAAGGTCTTTGATAGTCATCTCAAAGCCACCAGCAATAGCAATCTATTGAACAGGCATCTGTAAGAAAGACAGAAGGTGGAAAGCCCAGGAAAAGGGGAAGAAGCAGATGAGATGCAGTCCCCTGAGTGAAGTTGGTACTACCTGAGCACATTTCAGTGATCGTCTTGCCAGTATAAATATGGAGTTTCAGTAACTTAAAGAGAAAGTTTAACATTTCTAAATTGTATTCTAAGTTCTAATTGTATTTAAAAAAAATATATATCCCTCATCTGAGAAAGGCAAGCTGATATGAGTAACACCCATATATGCCCTGGTACCATGCAGGGTACTTAGGCTACTGCTTAAACATCCAGGAGTTAAATGAAAATGGAAGCAGACTTAGCAACAGCTTTTTCTGAAGTGCAGCAGGGGGGCAAAGCCTTGTGATGTAATCATACATGGTGAAAGCCACATAGGTCAAAGGCAAAGGAAGAAATAGCTGCACCTTAAACATCCCTCAGGATCTGCTAAGATACAGTGTCCCAACAAAGAGGATGGCCATCACAATGTCTGCATGGTAACAACTTCCTTTTTGCAGAGCCTTCACTGTGGAGAGTTGCAGGAGAAACCACCTCTTGAAGGATTAGGACACCATGATAGAAGTCCAGCCACACTGAGTTGGTAAATTCAGGGAGTGACTGTTCACCTTCACCAGATGACTTCCACCCTGAGGGCCCAAGACATAAATGCACACAGCCTACACAGTAAAAGACAAGTTTCTCACCCATCTTTAAGGCTAGACTGCATCATGCAAGACACTTCCTGTTTGTCCACATGGGAATTTTTAGAGTGTGCATCTTTTCTCAGAGCTTCCCAGCGACCCCAAGGACTGCAAGGAAATGGCTGGATACTGCTCTCACATCAGTGCTGGGGCACATGTCAGGCACCAGCTACACACAGACAGCAAGAACTCTCCTAAATCCCTTGAGCAGCACCTTCAAAATGTATCCATATATATTTGCATTAGAAACAAAGGAACACAAGAAAAAAGGGAAAAAAAACAAAACAAAACAACAAAAAAAATAGGGAAAAATACATATATTTCTGTGTAAATGCAGGAAAAACAGAGTAGAGAAAACAGAGGTAACAGGGGAGCTCCACACTGTCGCCAGTGCCTAGGCAGGAGCACAGACAAGAGCTCAGAGATGCAGGAATGAGGCATTTCAGCTGCCCATATGTGCAGCATGGCATGCTGCACAGAAAAGGAACATTCACAGGCAAGGATCTGTAGAGAAATATCGGTGCAGTTAAGTGTGCAAATATTTTGCTGTTGACAAAGGAAGTAAAGTTCTCTGTTTTCGCTTGTGCCTGTCTTTAAAGATATCAAAAGCCATATCACAAGCCTCACCATCACCCTCACATTTGACACTGTAAAACTACAGTCATACACAAATGCATGCATGTGCACTCCCAACATACTTCCCCCCTATCCAAAAAAGAAGTGCTACTTTTAAATATTTCCACTTTACTTGCTTTGAATTGCCGGAGATCAAATGAGTCAATTAAGTGCTGTGTCTTTTTTGTGCGGAGGGAAGATGAAGGTAATTTGCTGCTCAGTGCATCTGTTTCCTCATCAGCACAGTAAGGACCAGACTAATTAGGGGAGGAAAACAATATGGTCATATGGATAGGCCAGATTGCCTGTCACTCAGCTATTCAGCAGCCAGGCTGTGCTATGAGGACAGCAAACAGATGAGGAGTCTTCATCTCCTTCCTCACCATGCCTTGGGAAAA
>VXBQ01017277.1:486624-514583 GCA_013400175.1 Phainopepla nitens
AAAAAAAAAAACCAAAAAAAAAAACCAACCTACTTCAAGCACTCAGATGGCTACCTGAATATTTTTAGCATTAATCCCAACAGGCTCCTCCCCAAATCCTGTTCTGAGGCCATGATGAACGCTGCGGCTCTTTGCTGCGGGAAGGATCCCAGGCAGCAGGTGCCAATGGTTCTCTGAGGGGCTCACAGCACCAAGGTGGGCAAGCAGGGACCCATGCCCATGCCATGGAAAGGCAGGAGAGCTGCAGCACTGCAGGGGGAACGTGTCAGCAGTGCGTGATGCCAATGCATCGTTCCAGTTCCCCCTTCTGCCCACTGGAAATCCGCACTGCCGGGCATCGCCCCGCTCCTCGCCGGAATGCAAAGGCCCTGCTCCCAGACCTCCACATGCAGCAAATGGGAAGGCACCCATCTGGAGGATGACTGGGTTTTAACACACCAAAATCTTCACAGTCTCTGCCTCCCTACTGCCACCCACACCGATATTTTTTAAAAATACATGTTTGGAAAACAACTGAAAATTGTAAGAAGCAGTATACCATCAAGAACCACCTAAAAAATCTGTTGTTGCTACTCCCTTTGCTCTCCAACGCAGAAAACTCCCCAATATTTTCCTTCATTTTTAGTTTCAATAGATTTAATTAGCCATATGACTTCACTCCTAAAGTCCTCTAATTCTGGAACACTGCAGAATCACAGACCCCAACTCAACAATCATGTGGGGAGTACCCTGACTCCACTTTAAATCACCAATCCTAAATCTCATGTCAAAAGCTATTTTCTTGGCAAACTGAAAGCATGCAAGTGCATGAGAAAAACAACTTTAAGGAGAGAAGGTAGAAATAAGTAATTCCAAGTCACTCACACACAGTCCCACTGCAGTATTTCTGTTTATTAGGAGAAGATATGGAATATCAGAGGAAGTTCATTTATTCACTGGCCTGTATTATCAAGCAGCAGCAGACATTACATTTACCCCATCCAAGCTTTATTTGCTACTACAGAATGAAATGGTAGAGGGTAGAGAAAACAAGTTAACTCAGATCGAGCATATCACCAAGGCAATCAACCTAAGCAAGGGCGTTCACATGTCCCTGTCAGGCACAGACCGAGTGCCCCATGCTGCAAATATAACTTCTTGTTAAAAAAAAAAAATTGTTTACTTTCACAGAGTATTCCCAGCAGATCTCTGGTTTTACACTGATCAGAAACATACCAATAAAGTCTGCCCATCCAAAAGGGAATAATTCAGCAGACCGAACTGAAAAAAAAAACTGACCACAAACAAACAAACAAAAAGAAAACCCAACCAAAAAAAAGCTCCACAAAACCCAGAATAGATATTGAATGGAGTCCAACCTTCTTTGCACAGCAGGGAGGACAGGTTCACTCACAAGCCATCTAAAAATACTGCCAGGGAGCGTCTTATTGCCTCAGCCCAAAATGAGACAACTTTCATCCCAGTTTTTGGCACACATCCCACACATGGCTTTGACCCAAAGGCTTTGCTTAAACCAAAGCAGCTCTTTGCTCCCATTCAGAGGGCTGCAAAGTTTGGGATTAGTCATCAATTCATCTAGATCCATAAACAGACATCTAAAAACATGGATCAGACTGCAGAGCTCCCTCCGAACTTCAAATCTTTAGCCATGCATCCTTACCAGACCTCACAAAAATTGCACTTCTTCCTTACTAACTCTTCACATCATTATTTACTGAAAGCTTACAACAAATCCAACCTCTCAAACAGGTGAACGTTATCTGATGATATATGTCAAAGGACAGGGTGAGAGCAGCTATGATTACACACAGTAATACAGGTGAAAATAAATAAGCAATTAGTCAGTATGCCATGTAATTCCTTTAACCACAGTTTATTCTACAGAACTGAGGGCTGAAACTAAAATTCAAATCTTTCCACTTCTTGAAACCACTTAAATTGTTCTAAGAGTGTGTAAGTCTTAGAACTTGTCCAAATATCATAAGCAAATGTAGCCAACTATGCAGAAAACACTAGTGGCTGGAATGGCAAACCAGGCTATTTTGCTTCATTATGCAAATCCAGGCAATTATCCATGTCCCCCCCAAGAAGAGACACTTGGCAGTGAGGCCATGGCTCAGAGGAAAGGGGAGGACAGGTTGATGTGAAGGACTTGCTCGTGACTAACAGGGATCCCTGCTCTGCTCATGGGGCCCAAAGTTTTTACCACAAGTGCTTTGAAAAAAACAAACCCCAAAACTCCATCAGGGCAACCACAGGTTGACCCCACCTCAGCACTCAACTCTCCCCTCAGTAACTCCCTGCCCCACAGAAGCCCACCCACTGCAAAGAAGCAGGCTCCCTAATTCCCAGCGATAGGTGCTGAGTGGTGAAGCTGAGGGCTGGCACGGTTATAAATACTTCATCACAGTAATCATAACAGACCACAAGCACCCAGACTGAGCCAAACTAGCCACAAAGTCACTACACGTGGCTTTGGCTAGAAAAAATAGAACAAACTCACCTCTGCAGTAAGTAACAAAAAGAATAACCAGCTCCAAGTTTGCAAAGTATTACATCTGAAAAAACAGAGATGGGCACACAGCTTCACTTTGCCCAATTAAACTGAAGGGTCTAAAACTCTTGACTGAAAACCTTGGAAATTTCAGCAATGATGTGCATTAACCAAAAAAAAACTAAACTGCGAATAGCAACCAACCAAAGGGAGAGCTTGAGTTTTAAGAGACACCTTAAGTCCAGCCAACACTGAAAGCATTTAAATTCTGGCAGCTTCAGAAGTGACAGCATGAATTTAGATCCCTGGATACATTCAAAGGTTTTCAGTTGCAGTTTCACTAGAATATAATGAAACCATACACGATCAAATCATTATAAATAAAGTTTTTTTGAGCTCAGTGGAAGACAGTAGTGATGGATTCATGATCTGTGCTGCTGTAATAGAGCTAGCAATAATTGTGATGTATTGATTTATTTTTTATTCAAAAAAAAAAGCAGATTTCTGTAAGGAATGCCTGCTCAGGAACTTCAGCCGTACTGAACACTGTATGTCGCTGACATTGTCACTATGCTTTAAGTCAATTAGTAAGACTGGAGCCAGATGGCTGAAAACAACCAAAATTACACAGTACATTCTGTTTATTAGTTAGGACTATTATTCAGGCCATAATTGCTTTTAACAGATTATTTATCATTATTAAGATTGCAATGATATGCAAGAAAATTACAAAGTTAAGAAAAACATGATTTTTCAACCGCATCGGTCCCCCGCTCTGTTCAAAACTTTTCTTAAATATCTGGACTAAAGAATTTTTTAAAAACCCACCTACCTAAAAAGAAACCCATTTCATTAGCCAGACATACCTGTTTTGGGACATGACCAGGGGTTGCAGAAAGATGCCAACAATGGGAAGTTGCCCAAAGTTGATTTTTGCATTGCTGCTCACCTGAGCTGCTGAGAGCCTCTCCCAAGGATGAGAGGATGCTCAACTATTCCAAGAGTGCTTGAACCCTGTAATTTTTTTGAATAAACCCCCTTTGAAAAGGACACCTTGAAGTCCTACCCCTATAAAAATCATTCTTCCTGAACTTCATGCAAATGAGAAAACATAGAATGGGCAGGTTCCACGGTGATTAATAACAGAGAAATCAACTGCCTGCAAGAGGCATCCTGAACCTCATTTTTAAACAGTGGCAAGCACACTGCTCCAGCAAAGACCAGAGCTTGGCAGGGAAGTAATCAGTAATCAGGCATGAATACCAACATATCTGGCTCCATCTTCACCAGCTGAGATGGATCCCTCTGATGAGTGTTCCTACAGCACTCCGCTTCCACTATTTACTTTTTTTTTATTTTTAGTTAATCACTCATACAAACCACTATGTCAAGATAAAGATGGTTGAATGCTTCCAACCATAAGAAATCCACCACTAAGGAAAAGGCTCCTCCAAACTGCCTCCAGCATCGCCAGTTTGGGATAGTCAAGTCCTGCAGCTCTGAACCCTTAAAATCATAAGTGCAGGTGCCAGCTGCTGGAGATCAGTGATATATTGGGACTGAGAAAAAGGCAAGCGCTCCTATCAGAGCTTATCCTGGAGGGGAAGAGCACAGAGAAAACTAAACTATGTACAACAGCCTCATGTAAACAAAAGTCCTACTCCTCTGATGCTGGGAATATTAAGCTAAAGAAAAAATCTGTGCAAAACAGGTCTCTTCCTCTGCCACAAATTTTAGAGTTCATAACCGAAGCCAAGGAACGACAAGAAGTCAAATTGTGTGCATCCAACCTCTTAAGGCTCTAACTCAACATATACACAATATATTATCTGAAGATTTATCTTTATATCCTACAGCCTTTGGGGGGGCAGTGAGGTCTAGCTGCCCACCAAACCCCAAAATGCTGTCTGCCACAGTGCAGCTGCACTTCAGCTTTGAAACACAATCCCTTTGCTACAAAATCCAAGTGCTTTGACACACTATAACATTTGCACTGGGCCAACCAGTAGGTTTTTGAAAAGCACCACTCTTCTCCCTCCTATTCATACAGACAAATCAGCATCTCATCCCCCTGAGCCATGGTATTCTCAATGCTTTTGGTGGCTGCTAGGCTGGGTTTTGAAAGCCTACCCTCTCAAAGGAAGAAGAAAAAAACGACACTAGTAATATGCATAAAGTGTCCTCTAAAGTGGACAAAATATGAGGCACCATTAAGAAAAAGGGCACCAGACAAGAAAAGCATCATCCTTGCTCACCCTGATCCTCGCCATTAAGCTTTGGACAGAACGGTGAGGGATGGAGGGAAGAAGCAGACTGGCTAATCAACAAGTACATCATGCAGATACCCATTAAGACCACATTACATTTTCCAAAATCCATATACCTCCTATGTTACTTCATCTCCCCCCACACCTACCTCCTCATTGCCCTCAACTTCTAATAGCAGTAACGACCTTGGCACATGGCATTTTCTTACAATTATTAGTTGGCTGGTGTTAATGGCCCTTGGCTACACCTTGGGCCATCAACTCCTCCCAGACAGTCATTAATCCCAAGGAAATACCCTGCACCTCAATCGTTATTACTTAATTACCTCCACACAATCTGCAGAGCGGTAACACCACACCAAAGGACTGACTGCTGAGTTATGACTGAGAAAAAAACTTTCAAGTCAAGAGACCAAAGATACTGCAACAAAACGCAATTAAAGGCATTTTAACATGCTAATAAATAAAAGGTAATTATTTTGGGCCTGAATCAACTACTCAAGGAAGCAAAGCAACTGCTTTTGACTAAGTTGAGAGTTCGAGTGGCTCCCCATTCCACGATGTAAAGCCAAACAAAGCTCAAACCCCATCTTGCACTTCAGTAACAAAGTGCTGCTTTTTAACAGGCCATAAACTGCACCAAGTAACAGGTTCTGCTCAGCTGGAGAAGACTTCCAAGAAGGTGCACACTGCAACAGCACACAGCAACAAAGGGAGAATCTGTGACATTTGCAACAGCATCCTGTCAATTAGGACTGCCCCAAGTAGTGCTGCATCCTCCTACACAATTTTTTTTTTCAAGAATTCCTCCTCCTTCCTCTCACATATTCCTGCCATCTTCAGGGCAGGTGTTTTTCCCAGATTAGATACCCTCTGCAAAGCCAAATATGATTAACTGTGTTCTTACATTATCAGAGCCACCCAAAGTGAAGACAGACCTCATATTTCATGATGCTGTATTAATGTCTCTATCCCAAAGGACACCAAACTTCATCACTGGCTAATTCAAGCCCAAAGCCTCTTTCATCTCCTTCCCTGCTTCTTGAGAACAATAAGGAAACAGGTTTGGGTAGCAACAGAGCAGAGGGAAGATGAATGGTCTCGTCAAAATAAAATACAATAAAAGCCTGATCCACAGAGGAAGATAAGCTTGAAGAAACAATTCAGATGAAGAGGAGACCTGATGATTTAAATGCGAGACTCAAAGGGAAAATGAGATGTTGATAATTACGAGAGAAGTATCTTTTCATTGCCTGGACTGTTATTAGCTGGGGTAGGAAACAAGATGACAATCAGAGACTTCATGAATCGGCCAGCACCGCGTGCTGCTGCTCCTTGGCATTAAGCAAACATCTGCCCTCACCTGCACCAGCACCGGGAGACAGCAGGCTCCTGCAGGCTGCTCGGGGGCTGCCTTTCCTCCTGGCTTGTCTCCTTCAACCAGTGAACTCTGCTGGGCTAAAAATAAACATATAGCCTGCAGACAGCATCTTCCAGACCTCACCTTTCCTCCCCTGTGCTGCAGCCACCTATGTGTCACAACCTGCCAAACAGGCATTTCAAAGCTATTTATCAATGCTCACAGTAGCAGAAAAAAGACTTGTGCATCATGCTGCCCTGTTGTGTGCCTCCTCCTCTTCCCCATCACGTGGCTTTTCAGTTTGGGTTTGTTTTATGGGTTTTTCTTAATAAGGATTTGCCCATGCCACTGAATTCTCTGCTTCTTCCCCTAGGCTGGCTACCTACCTGCCCTAATAGGTGCATAATTAAAAGGAAAACCACTCCAGGTAACTGGCAAGCTCTCCTAATTGAAAACCAGGGAGGTAATCATTTGGCCCAGGGAAAAGCCCAACTCATATGCCATAGTATGGACCCCCATCTGTTTGCTAAATTAGCAGCAGTGAAATATCAGCATAGAAATGACTGACACCAATCAGCTTTTAAGGAGTTTGCCTTTACACAGAGGACACTTCACCACCTCACTGAAGCTCTCTCTGCGACGAGAGGCAATTTCTGTTCGAGAGGGATAAGACAGAGATGCAGCCAAACTTTTTTGAGCATAAAACCAGTAGCTCACTGGTGATGGTTTTTCCCAGCATATTCTATTTAATGGAACCAGCACCCTCAGTTCTCATTGCCTCAAGCAAGCATTCATCCTTCTTGCAGGGGCACTGAGATCCTCCTCTCCAGGAAGATCTTCAGCCTCACATATGACAAGGGCAGCCCCATATCCAGGGTAGCTTCTTAATTCACAGTGATTAACCAAATTTTGGTGGAGTAAGGAATTGTCACAAGCTCTGCCTGGCTCATCTAGAACAGGGACAGAAAGACCACTCCTGCTTTATGTCAGATCAGAAGGCTGCATCAGGGCTGCATCACCTGCTTCCCTTGGCAATTCCCACTCAAGCCAAATCCTCCCCCATCTGGGGTAGAAACTTGGCCACTTCAGCAGCTGCCTGTCAAGCCCTCCCTTCTCACACCTCTGGAAGCAAACACACACAAGGAGCACCTGAAATCAGGAGCACCTCAGGCATGCACATCACACTGCCCAGCAGAAAACTGCAGCACCACAGCATGGAGATAACACAGCAGCTCCTCAGCTCCATCTTCAAGAGAATTACCCTTGCATAGCCATCATGGCAACCGTCTCCCTAATGCACCCACCTCAAACTAAAATCCAAGTGCCACTGTGTACAGCCATATGGGGAGGAAAAACAGTCCTTGCATCCAAAAATCTTTCCATAAGAAGAAAACAGAGAAAGGAGTGGGAACCAAGGCAGGGAAGAAGTGTCTGGCACAGGGATATGCCAGTAAACCCCAGGACCAGCTTACAGCATCACCGCAGAGCCCTCTTCAGTTGCCCTGTCCAGAGCCACAGTGAGAAAACACAGCTCAGGAGTGGGGCCCTTCTTCCTCTCCAACCTGCACACACCGAGTAGAAGGCACACCACAGTAAATTAAAACAAGGATGCTACTCAAGCAAGGAATCTAATTTCACTAACTAAAATTGTTACAATGGCTGTAAAACAAAACAACATTAAAGCACGCAATATATTTGCCATTTACAACTTCCCATCATACAGAAAAGGCCTTCTTTCTCCAGCACTGCTTATTTACCTAGGGGGAGGAAAACCTATAAACACACTTATATTTCTCCTAGATTCGTATTTTTCCAGTGAATGCACAGCCTCTGTAGTACACCCTGTGCAGATGGCTAGGGCTCAGTATCATAAAACACACAAAATCCAGACCCCAGCACTTCCCCTGCTGATACACAGCACTGGGGTGTTGCATAGGTGCACACATATGCTGTACACTGAGCGCAGAGGTGTCCTGCATACAGAGCAGGACAGACGAAACTGCAAACTCACTGTTCTGTGCATTTTCTAAACCCAAGCAAAGCTGTGCCACTGAAGCACCAGTCAGAGGGGCTCCTCTGCATGCCTAAAGCTCCTATTTGATCTCATCAGTGAACTGCAGGAGGTCCCAATACTGTCCATAACCCTGCTAGCCCACACAACCTCACACAGCCTTTGAACTCCCAGCAAGCCCACTTTTAGGAACTTAGAGTTACATTTTAATTCTTCACTTTGACACATGATAATGTGAGCAATTAGTACTGCGAGCAAACTGCTTCCTGCTCCCTTTGATGTTTGTTATTTTTACACTGATTGTTTTGCTGAGAGAGGAATTTCGATTTCACATTATTCTTCGGGGACAATGGAGAATTACTCAAAGTAAAACAAAAAAATTTAAAAAAAACACCCACAAAGCCTAACATGATACTGAGAGTTATATCTGAAAGCCTTTGCATCACATATTACCATTACAAGGGTCACTTAACCATCTCAAACATTCGTTTCCCCACCCACCCCTTGTGCAGGAGATCTATTTTTATTTTCGCTTAAGCATCAGAACAAGTAATGGGGAAAAGTTTGAGGAGAGGCTGTACGAAGTTCCTGAGGCGAGAGCTCATTAGTGACTCACTGCGATAATTAACTGTTAAGCTGACCCCATCAGGAGTCAAAATGCATTTTTGTCCTGGAACTGGAGTGCGTCTCCAGAAACCCCATCACAGCAGTTGAAAACACACACACACAAAGGTGGCACCCTCAAAAAACACAACTAACCATTAGGGGACTTCATTTGTGTTAAGACATAAGTACACAACAGCAAATAACGAAAATAATATCTGTGTGATGCCTTGATATATTTCCCTCAGATATTTTTTCAGGTGTCAGCTGTAATAAATGAAGCATTTACTGGGTGCAGACGACACTTTAAACAAATCAGCACAAGTCCCTAAAGGAAACAAGCAGCAGCATATTCGGTAGTATTTCATCATTTCAGAGCTGGCAGAACGAAGCTGACAAGTACACAAGATAAATACTTTGTTCTGTCACGCTGTGTCATGTCGGAGAAAACATAAAGTGTTATATGACCTTTGGAGGCACAGCCCATGGAAGCCTTCCTTCTCGCTTCCACACGGCTGTTTGCAGCAGGGAAAAGAGAAGATAAAATAGGAACACCCCTCCGAGGGGCTGCCTCGCGGCACCTGCAACTCAAGGGAGTTCACAGCCACCTTCTTGGCAGAGGTTATATTGCCAAAGCGGGAGGAACTGTTGGAGCAGGAAGCAGCACCACTGCACCTCCTGCGGCTCTGCAAAAACAATAGTAAGGCGCTCCTCGGCAGAGGGAAAAGTAGTAAGATGGTGCAAGTTAATTAATATTGATCGCTATTTTCCACCAACAGAAAAAAAGCATTCAGCTTGTTTCCTTCTGAACAAAAGAAAATGCACCCTTTGCTCTTGGCAGGATTTAAGAGCAGAACCTGGGCTGAGCAGAAACCAGCCCCGCTGCTCCGGGTGGAGGAGCGCGGCCGTGGCACAGCAGCTCAACCCAGGGGTGATGCCCTCTGCTCAAAAACCACTTTATTCAGCCAGACAAAACCATGCTGGGACAGTATGCCTTCAGCAGGATGCAGTGGACAACAGCAAGCCCCAGCACCACCACCAGTTCAACCTAACCTGCACATCTACACTGACCTGTAAGCGGAGCAAAGCGTGAGAGCCATAACGGCGCAGTGAAGCCTGAACCCTGTACAGACCCCCACAAAGGCTCTCAGTAACTTTGCACCCATTCTAGACAGGCTGAAATTCCAGTTCTCAGAAATTTTTGACCTTATTTTCCTTGCTCTTCCAGAAACATCCCCCGGGCTCCAAGTTCTAAGGCAAGTAGGGCAAGCAGTGGTGGGAAACACAGACATGGTATCTCCACCGAATTTTTACATACTTGCAGCCTTACTGCAAATATTTCGCGACCAGGGGAAGGAGAACAAGTATGAATAAACACCTTAGAATCCTGACATACAGTGCAAAGGATGTTTTTAAGCACTAAAGCTGCCTAACAGACTACACTTTGCTCCTGTCCCAACTTACAAAAATGTGCCTGCTATCCTCCCACCTGCCACTACTATATCTCGCAGACATTAGGACATCAGGTGATTTTTTTATTACTATTTTTCTTTTTTTTTTTCAAGAATTCCTATTCTGAAAGTGCAAGAAAACTAATCCAATAAAATAATTATGACTGCAAAGACACAAAATACAAGCTAGAAAACTCAGACCTGGGCTTAGCATGGAAAACTGGTTTTAGGTATTTTGTGTTAAAACAATAATCAAATACATAATTTTATATACATAAATCGCTATGTGTTCTCAATTAACTGTAATAACTAACCACAGAAATTGTATTAATCACAAGTGTGACAAGTTTGACATATTTCCCCTCCTCTTTCTCCCATAAAAAACAGCAAACAACAGACGATCCTCATTATTTACATTGTCACTTTTATGTAACAACCCACAGCTACAGAATCTCAAAAATAAATTACATTTATTTACATCTACTTCCTGGCTTTTATACTGTATCTAATTACTGTGAAAGAGACAAATAAATAATTAAGCTATTTGCAGCTAAAGAAGACTGGAATTACCAGAGCAAAAAGATAGGTAGTGGAAAGCTGGCTCTTTGGTGTACATAGGAAAAAGCAATAATACTAAAAGTGGATAAGGTAAAAGTGCATCTGTAATTATTAACAATATGCCTAACATTTTAGTGTCACATTATTATGAATTAATTTGACATTCATTAGGGTTGCTCTGATCATAATGAATCCATTTGCCAATTGCTTTGCCTTCAGTTAAGACTCCCATGGTTCCATCATAACCCAGTCATTAAATGTTAATTAACAAAAGCTTTACAATGAGACACTGGAAAGAATAGTTAGATAACAAAACAAAGTGGTTTGACCTGCTGAAAACACTAAATAGAAAAAAAAAATGGGCAGACAGAGAACTTCTCCTATTCATTTTTCACCAAGTTCCTTCAGAAATTAGATTTTGGATGGCCGTAAAGCAGGTTACATCTGTCTAAGTGCTCCAAATCCTGGCACTTCTAGGCCAAGTTTAACTGCCCAACCCGATGCTAAAGTTACCACAGGTCTAACTGAGGCAGAAAAGAAGAGCTACCCAGAGAGGCTGCCCAGCCATGAGGTCAAGAAGACAGAAAGGGCCATCTTCACATCCAGGGGAGTTCAGCACAACATGGGCAACTTCTTCCCAGGCTCCAAGGTAAGGCAGAGAGCAATGACCACCTCTTCATCCCAACCCAAACCTGGTCACAGACACAGGGCAGGCAGCATCACGCCAGCAGTACACATGTGTATTTATCCTTCTCCCCCTGCAAATTACACTGCACAATGTTTCATGTGTCACATCAACCATTAACCACAACTGCGTGGCAATCTCTGTTAAAGAGGAAAAATACTCAGTACAAGAAATGAGAGGCAATCCAAGTGATAATTTATTGTAAGCATCCATTAACTAATGCTGAAATGCAACAAAATACTTTCAGAAGTACACATGGTATCTGCAGGAATACTTAATGGCTTAATTATTTTTACTGCTCATACACTGAATATTAAATAAATTTATAATAAAGAAACAGCTGCAAGAAAACCTTGTCCCACAAAGAAACACAAGCAGTATGACAATTGCCTTTACTGCACATCTTCCCACTCCCTGAATCTTGGAAAGTACAGAAGGAAAGGGTTAAGTGCACCATTCTTTTCATATTGAGGCTTAAACACAAAACAAGCTCTTTTCCCCCCTGCATTTCTGTCCCAAAGAACTCTCTGGTGCAGTGCCACCAGCATGTCTTCTATCCTGCTCCCCTACTTTTCACCAGACCACCCTGTGTCACTGCTACCCCCACGCAAGTTTGGGATGGTGCCAACTCCTTCCCAAGGAGCATCTGTGGGAAAGGATCTGGCTGGTCAGCACATGCAAAATCCCAGCTGGAGGTTTTGTGTGGTTTTTGAGGACGTGGCACCATTACATGAACAGGATGTACTTCACCGAGGCATGCAGCCACCAATGGAATGCACATGTATTTCTTCTGATAAGCTCACAGGGACCAGAAACCTTCCCAAAAGTGGGAAGTGAGTTTTTCGTGCTACAAGACCTGCATTTTCTTACCACGAGGAGCCTTGACCAGGCACACTGCTGGGGGAGATAACTGAGTGCAATTTCACCAACACCTCCCCTGCTCAGCAAGGGGCAGGACCAATAACTGTATTTGCTGCAGGAAGACCCCAGCGGCTGATGATGTTGGGCAAGTGAAGCTTGCCTGAAAGGGCTCCTAAAAAAATACCAAACAAATTAAATAAAAAACACTAAAAAAAACCCTAACCAAAACCAAACAAAACTGGTTTGTGTATTCTCTCCCCTGTTGCCCTCTTCCTGCTGCATTCTTCCACCTTCCTCACCTTGCCATGGAAACCACACCTTTGCAGCCCCATAGAGACAACAGCAGCCAACACACAGGTGGACACACAGACACACTAAAAGGAACACCAGCACTGTGCTCAGCAGCAGCCTGATGCTAAAAGAGTGTGACAGCTGCCATTCCCCTTTCCCAGGCAAAGCAAAGGAGGAGTTCAGCCATCCCAACCTGCTGGATCCTACAGCAAAGCCAGGCTACTACAGAGGGATGAGCAGCTCCCATGAAAAGCTACCAGGATAGAGGATGTGGAGCGCAGGATCCAGACCCACAGCATCCCAAAAGCAGTGGAGGTTGTGGTTCCCAATCCCTAGAAACTTTCTGGCTATCCCAGCACAGAGGCAAACAGACAGAGAGTCCACACAGGGGAAGGGCAGGCACCTGCTGATATAAAACCCCGGCACATAATAATCCTATAAAAGTAATCTTTTGAAGTTTTAAAAACTTCAAAAATCAAACACCCCAATGAGAAAGCAATAAAGAAAACCATCCACAGATGTAACAGCAAGTGTTACAAACAGAAAGATGTACAAAAGGACATTTCCTTCTCTCTGCTTTCAACCAGTACTCTTAAAGTTCTTTTACATTTTCCCCCTTCTATTTAGCATATACTCTTATTTGCAACAAAACCTCCAAATTAGCTTAACATCACCATAAATTCTGACAAATCCAGGAGATGAAAAAATAACCAATTGCAGAGAAGTGGTCTGACTACACTGCACATCAGTGTTGAGCAAGCCCTTCTTTCTTCCCTCCCCACCCTCTGTTAAAATACTTCAGCCTTCCAAACCACTGTCTTTTGCCAATTAAGAGCTTGGCTAACTACACTTCCAGGCAGCAGCAGGAAGACACAGGCTGTACTTCATGCACTCTGGGCTGCACGGTTTGCAGTAACACAGGCCATGCGACCCCAAAACTCCAGTGTCTCGCTGGCAGACTGCTTCCTGCTAGTACCCGAGCAACTGCAAGTCAAGGTCAATTCTTTTCTTTAATTCCCTTCTTTCTCACTTTTTTTTTCTTTTTTTCCCATGGCATGGGAAGAGAGCTTAGTTGTTTCTGCATGGATGCAAGGTGAATGAGGCTGTCGCTTCTCATTGCAGTGCTATTTATTACAGGTCGCTGACATAATACAGCTTCCCCCAATGCAACAAAAAAAAAAAAAAGGCAGGCAAGAGTTCTTGTGCATTGTCTCACTCACTTCTTTGAAGGGAATATATGAAGGTTTCGTTTATTTATATAGTGATCTTACAATGGAGATGCATCATCTTGTTTTCAGAGGCTTCCAGCCGAAAAAGGCAAGTTTCCTTGTTAGTAGGAGGTTTAAAGAATCTGCACACACAATAGAAGAAGAGAAGAACACATCAGGAAAAGAAACTGCAAGATTAACAAGACACATTGATGAAGAAAGGAAAAATTATACTGAAATCAAGGGTGGGGAGAACAGGGGGAGTATTGCAGGCTTGCTCCTGCATAAGCCAGATTCACTGTAAGGAGAGAAACAGGGTAATAAGAATTGAGCTCCACATCCCTGAGAGGTGAAAATCTTGCTGCAGCAGAAGACCCAAAAGAATGTCTGGTTTAAGAGTTGGTTCTGGCCTCTCATCAGCAGATCCTCCCAATTTAATTCATAGCTTCAGATGAAAAGATTTTATAGATCTCTGTTCTGTCTTGAGATGGGCTTGCCTAGAGCTCCATGCAATAAATTGATGATGAATCAATTTTCCTGTGCTGAGCTTTGTAGTCTGCTTTTTTCATACAGCTCTGAGAGCTGTGTATAAAATACCCTGTTCATTACTTGTTTTTTAAAGACAGGCTAATGTCTCTAAAGATCAAGAATATCCACAGTCTATTCTTAGACTATTCACAGTAAGCCAAAACTGCCCTAATAAAAACATCTTTTAATTCACCTGTAATATTTTATTACATAGCCAGGTAAGAGATCAACCAGTCTGTCCTGGAGGCTGTGGAGGTTGCAGAGGTGACTCAGGAGGAGGCAGAGTGACCCAAACACCACTGTAAAAAGGCTTTGCAAGCTCCCTGTGGGACTGGCTTTCACTCCCCTCTCCCACCCTGGGGTCGAGCCTGCCAACCTGCAGACCCCTCAATGCTTTAAGTCACGAAGCTCCAGCAGAAGACTGGGAAGGGAGCAGGTCTGGCATCCTCCTGGGTAACACAGTTTAACCCTTTCATCTGTCTTTTCCCACAGTGCTACCTGTGACAAAGCACAGCAGTTGCTATGGAGCAAGGAGAGCTATTAGCTCCTCTGCACTAATATAATATAATATAATTAGTATTATAATTTCCACTGTGCATTTTTTTATCCCTTCTTATCCCAGAATGCTTTATGGGTTTATGCCTTTACTCAGAAGGCTGTCCATCTCATGAAGCTGAACTGATAGCATGGACTAGAAATCCATGGCTTTGGAGAGCTTACAAGTCTTCGAAACCATGTTTCCCACAGCAGAAAAGAGAGCAGGTGGTCACCAATGGCCACAAAAACTTTTTTCCAGCAACATCTAAATGCTCTGGGAAGTCCAGCAAGGCCAATCCCACATCTAACATCAGAGAGCCAGCAGCTCTGCCTACAGACCCCCTATCCAGCTCCCACCCTCCCCAAAGGCTGACAGGTCCTACACAGAAGAACAAAGAAAATGCAATCACCCACACTGGAATTTGAAAAGACTGCCTGTGCACCCTACCAAAAGTCAGAGGACTTTCAAAGTACCAAAGCTGCCAGGACAGAGCTCAAAGAGCCTCCTGTGCTCTGACACCACTCCCACTCCTGGCTGCCTCTTTCAAACACCATACCGGGGCAATCCTCCACCTGTGTTTTTGGCTGGAGGTCAGCTACGAACTGTGCTTTTCTGACACCATCTCCCTCACCCTCTGTGGGTGTGTAACTCTCATCAAAGCTACTGGGAAGGTGCAAGGAAGAGTTCTGCAACCTCTGTTTTATAAGCATATAAGACATAAAAATTTTAGTTTTGCATATAGCAACCTGCAACTCTCTGTTCTTTCTCCCCATAACCTCCCACAAACACCAGCCAAAATGAATTAAACGCCACACAGACATGAATAAAATTAAAATATAATGCTGGTAATTTTGGAATATTGGGCTTGGATCTTTCCACTGTTTTTACAGCATTCATGCTAATGCAGCGTGGAAAGGAAAAGCAGCTTGTTAGCTTTTGCTCTCTCTTCCAGCTCAGTTGCTGAGGCTACCCAACACACTTGTACTCTTATTTGCTCTCCTTTCTACCGTATCTCAAGCTGTGAAATTAATATGCACAGAGGACATAAACCTCTAGCTCACGAATAAAAAGTGACCTTAATATGCTCCTGCTTAATCCTCCTCAGGCTCAGAGTCCCATGGCTTTGGGAAGACAACCCAGCACGAAACCAAGGTGCCACCTCGCCCTTCAGCGAGAGCCTCCTCCCCACATGCGCACTGGGGGACTCCTTGTGGAAAATCCCTGGCTGCCAAGGAGCAGCACAGCAGCAGAGGCACCATGCAGGCCAGAAGCAGCACACTGCATCCACGCTTGGCCCACTAGTAGCTGGGAAGCACTGATCTGATGTGCAATAACCCCTCGAGCCCGATGATTCTCAGGGAAAAGCTGCAGGGTTTGGTTCCAAGGGGCAGCTGAGAAAGCTCTTTTTCTTCTCAACCCACCTACACAGCAGCAGTGGGCACTTTGCACAGCAGCACCCACACAGGCAGGGGCCCCACGACACTGCTGCCATTGAAGCTGCAAGGAAAAACTCCATCCAAAGCATTTAAAATAAGAAAGAGATTTAATTTATAATGGCCCCATGTGCTCCCCTCCCCACTGCCCCAGGTCAGGCCTGAAGGCTCTGCCTATCCTGTGGTTTCAGCTGTTCAGAGCTTCAAAACTCTGAGGTCCCAGACAACAATAACTGAAGGTTTCTGCCAAATTTAATTTTTCAGGCATGAGGAAGTGCTACACTGAGCCCTAAAATGTGCACAGTCAGATGGTGCCACGGGTGGCAGCAAGGCTCCCTGCTCTATGAGAACAGCTTCAACATCAGTATTTGCTGCATCCCAATCTGGAGAGAAGCACAAGCACACACCTTTCTCTAAAGGCACAAACAAGTACTCCCTCCTCAGAAACAGCACCACATTTTGATAACAAATCACCATCACCTCTCTCTGAAGGCTAAAGCCTACACACATTGAGCCAGTCACACAATTATTCTGGATTTTCAGGAAAAGGAGAATTAATGTTCAAACACATGGAGGGGCAACAAAGAGACAAAAAGCCCTGCCTATGTGAGCACCCAGGGACCAGGCCAGAGGAATAAGTGCTTGCACTAACTGCAAAGTGATGACCATATTTCTACAGATTCCTCAGCTGTTGCTTTGAACTCTTTCATTGCAAAGAAGTGTTTTGACAGCAGATCAGATTAAAAAAAAAAGTAACTCTGAAGTGTATGTGAAAATACACAGATAAAAATATACAGATCAAACTATTTTCTTTTGCCACTGTGAAAGCACAAATTAAATGTCATCAAAACAGTAAATTCCAGAGCAATTCATTTGTGCACGTTAGCTGTTCTTAAATTTAATACATGCATGGGTGTAACACACACATTCCCCTCACAATCTTTCCAACAGTTGTCACAGATCTGGAGCACATCAAAAGCAGAGCCCAAAGGTGCTGGACTTACTCAGGAGCTTGTTTCTAACACTGAGGTGAAGACTAAACCACAGCAGTCTCATAAAAAGAAGACACCGATGGAAGGGTAAGGTGTGACAACACAGCCATCTCCAGAAAGCCATGTTTTCTACCACAAATATTCCAAGCCCAATTTGCAAAATAGGTTAATTTTGCACGCGAACGAACAGTTACACATCCAACTGTCCATCTGTGCAAGCAATTACACGTGTGATTACCTGACTGCATAATTGCAGGGGCCTAATTTTGAAACTGGGTCTTACATTTTCTCTTGAACACAAATGCTCTATTTAATAAATAGATATTGAGCAGTTTTGAAGCCCAGTCATCCAGACCTACTGACTCTAAATCAAATATTGAAAAATAAGCTGAAATGTGTATTTATCAAAAAAAGAGGATCATGTAACCCTGACGTAATGCAGTACCTGGCCACCAAACTGAGCCACAAGTTTC
This sequence comes from Phainopepla nitens, assembly GCA_013400175.1. Lineage (NCBI taxonomy): Eukaryota > Metazoa > Chordata > Aves > Passeriformes > Bombycillidae > Phainopepla > Phainopepla nitens. The sequence continues at coordinate 504,378 of VXBQ01017277.1, forward strand.
TCTCCTGAAACTTCTAGTCCTTTAAATTGCAAGGGAAAGCCAAATATCTGTACAAACATGCCAGGTATCTTCATCAGAAACACCGGAAAGTTCCTTATTGTAATTCTTTCAGTGAAAGACTTCTGGAGCTTTCTTGCTACTCGGGATGTATTCTAGGGAGGAAAATCAAAGTACAAGCACATTAAAAGAAACCTATTCTTAGCAAGCTGGTCAGCAGCTCATGAGTACAGTTTTTATCAGACAAATCCTGAAGATAAAGCAAAATCCAGCTTTAAATGATGAGGTGATGAAGAGTTTTCTGCACATGATCCAAGCAGTTGATGTCCCAGGCCTTTGCATTGCTGACCTCTAGGGAGAGGTTTTTATCTAAATTTAATCATCCTCAACTATTTTCAGCCAATCGTAAGGAGTATTTTTCTTTTATGGAATAATCCTAAATACCGTCAATTTTCCTGTGCACGTCAACCACAAGTCTCTATTTTACATGTCAAGCAAAAGCTCTTTAAGATTAGCTGTCAGAGCCTGCGAGTTTTGGCCAAATATCAATTTTCTGTGTGGATGATGCATTAAATTTAAGATGCTTGTTGCAACTGAGGGCAAAGCAATATAGCAATTACCAAGCTATTTCTGACTTACAAATCCATAAGTAATCATATTGCTGGAAACCCACACTTGGTGGGAAAGAAATTAAGTAGAGTGTTAAAAACAAAGACTACCATTGAAGCAGTCACTGCCACCTCCCTCATGATGCATGTCAGCAGGAAGACCTGGTATCCCTGAAGTCCCTGAACCACAGACACTTGCAGAGACCCAGGGAAAAGCAACTCCAATTCCCTCAGGCCTACATCCCATCCACCAAAACTACACACAGACCACAGAAGATCTGAGGCAGCTTTTGCTCCCCTCTGCCCTTCCCTGATACTTTGGAACCTGCCACTGATGGTTTTCTTTATTACACCTCCACATGACACTAAAGTCCTGTGTTGAGTGGCATCCAGATATACCCTCCTTAATATTATTAAGCCAGGCTTGTGTGATCCAAGAAATTATGTTGTTGTAGCACCTCATACTGATGATTCCAAAGAAAAGCTTTATTTTACATAATAAGCCTCAGACTGCCACCAAAAAACCAGAGAGTTAATTCCAGATATTCCTACAAAAACAGGCATGCTGCACTTCATACTAGTTCTCAGGGAATTTAATCAACTGCTGGTTTAAGGAACACATATAAGATGAGCTTTGGTGATCTTCAAGAGTCAGCTGAGACCACAAGAAAACCCTGGCACTTTGGCTCACATCAGCATTACCCCAATCAAGGAGCAACAAGCCAGGTGGCATTGCATCCCTCCTCCTTGCTGGCACTGCTCCAGCACTCATCCTCCATCAGCCTGCAGCAGCACTGCCTCATAAAACACTGAAACACCATCCGTGCCCGAGGGAAACACCAGTATTAAAGCTCAGGACAAACAATGAAAACCTGACAGTGGCCCCAAAAGGCAACACAAACAAATCTAAATCTGACAGGGGCTACCCAACACAAGGACCTGGTCACCAGTGAGCCAAAAAAGATGGACTCCCAAACACCGATGTCAGGAATGTTCCAGTTGATGACATTTTGTCATATCACTGAAAAAAACCAGTCAGACTAGATCCAAAAAAAAACAGAAGGAAACAAGTGTCACATCAATTCTCACATAGCCTGGAACAATTTGGACACTTCGAACACAGGAAAAGCCCAAGGTACAGTGTTGGAGCAGAAGGTTTACGCCCACAAGGACAGGATCCATCTGGGACAGACAGGACCTACAGAAATCACACACACTCCAAGGTCTTTATTTGGAAAAAGCCACTATTTGCCATGTTTTGTCTCATTTCCATGGGCCTTCAGCAAGAGTGGGATTATTCAAATCGACAGCAACAGTCTGGCAAGATTGTTTCCCAGTATCAAAGGACACCTACCCATTAATTGCTGTACTGTAGCATGAGGCATAGCCCACACATTTTAATGCCTTAACCACATGCCGTGGCAGCAACTGGACCAAAGCTATTAAGCCTTAATGAACCCATGTTTCCATCGCCAATTCCACCAGCAGTATTTGCAAGACACTGCAAAACCACAATTCAACCAGCCCTTTTATAAAACACTACAAAGGATTTGAAAAATATGGCTTATAAAAAACAATCATTGGAATTTTTCCCCCATTTCTTAAGCTATATGAGTTTTGACTTTTCTCTGCATGCACAGCAGCTAAAGATGGTGGGTTTTTTTTTCCTTCTTTTTGTGAAGACTGATATTCTCACAATCCAAGATCTTGGGATTAAAATTATCACGAAGAAATTTGCAGTAAATAACACTGCGTGAATCTGTTTGCTCATCTTCCAAAAACAGGGGAAAAAAAAAAGTCTCCTCTGTCCCCAATTTTTGGCTACCACAAGGACGTAAAAGCTTCTTAAATAATATTTTATTAGCAATTTTATTAAAGGTTCAAGCTGAACACCAAAACCCTTGGACAGCCAGAAACATTCAGCACAGACCTGACTTGTTTCCTTTCTAAGAAGCTGGACCAAGGCAGGGAAAATGTGAAGCATCACTACAGTTGGTGGCTGCTCCAGAAAGAACCCCCCACCTGTGCTGCAGGCACCACATTACTTACACAGCAGCTGCTTGTTATATCGTGATATAATGAAGTTTCACAGTGACACGTGAAGCAACACTAGAAACAAGCCTGGCCCAGGACTTCAGTGTGTTATGCAGCACGAGGGCAACATAAATGCTGCACAAGTTATCACCACTATTTATAGGCTCTAATAATTCCACATTTTTCTAATATGATCTTCCCCAACACACAGTGCAGCCCCAGGTGACACCAGGGCTGCACAGCTGCGTGAGCTGGCAGGAGTTTAAAACATGTTGCACGAAAGGATCCAAGCATGCATGATTTTCAGAGCAGTTCAAAACTCCAGGAGACAAAGAAACACCCTATGCTGAGAAATCCAGGGAGAAACTCACAGTGCTGGCACTGCAGTCCTCCTGTGGCTAAAGGAACAGACAAAGGAAGAAAAGAGTGTCAATGACTTTATATTTGTTTTGAAATTTTCCATTTTTTCCTCAATGGGCTACTAATTCCCCTGTTCCCACGAGCTAAGCTGGCTCTGGTGGAAGCTGGGAGGAACAACTCCCAGCTTCCACCACCCTGCTCCCCCTGTGGAACAGGGTCCCCACACACTTCACCGGGGCTGAGTCAGCTCATGGCAGAAGTGAAATAGCAGGGATCCAACCTCAGTTTTCTAAACAAAATTAGCTGCACACCATTCTGTTTGCATATCAGTTTCTCCTGTCCACGATGTGCTAAGTCAGGCAGCAGCCACTGCGGTGCATAAGGATGGCTTTCAAATCAAGCAGCTACATGCATTATTTTTGCCTCCGTCCTACACAAATCCATGGCTTTTTCCATACGCTCCAGTGCCTATGTCCTCTGAGCATTATTAATAGCTACTGAAGAATATTATCTGCCTACCAATCACTTCAGCTTCCTACTTAATGGCAAGTACATTTTTAGAGCATCAAATATATCAACAGGGACAATGGTTGCTAAATTTGAAGTCAACAACAACTGGAAAACGTTAGCTACTTCATTGGTATTTTTACATGCTTGCAGAAATATCTCTTGAAATAAATGAGCCTTTTTTTATCCTTTCAAAGAGATAATAAAATAATACTGAATTCTAAATACTGTCACATATCCTCAGCAAACAGCAATTTAAATTTAGATAAATACATTTTTACTGCCAAAGATAATGAGCAAAAATAACTACAATTCAACTTTACATAGTGGATTGGATGACAAAAAGACCACTGTAAAATGACAGCCGGCTGGCAGGCACAGAACAGCCAATGAACACTCACCAGAATACGGACAATCTTAGAGAAGGGGTTAAAGCAAAATAATTCTTAGGAACAAATGCTTATCATTGCATCTGGCTGCGACATTAACCTTAAAAGACTACTAAAATATTCCATTAGGATACTAACCACGGTACATAAACTTTTATGTTTAAAATGTTCAATATTTCAGCGTAATTTCAATTAATGGAAATTGAACATTGGGATATGTATCAAGTTAAGTGTAATGGTTTTTCTTCCTGTGCGTGCACCAAAAGCAGCTCCAACCTGCCCCTACCAGCTCCCGCCACGGGAGCCATGTCCGCAGGAGAGGGTCCTCAGCAGCTCACAGGGCTTCAAAGGAGCCAAACACCACCACAAATCTCTCCCCTGCACATTCAGCTCTGCACACCAAGGTTATTGAGCATACGCTGAAATGCAAAGCGCGCAAGCACATCTGCAATATCTGCTCAGGGACCTCCGCAAGCGGCAGCGACCGAGAGGCACCTGCCCCGGAGGAGAGGCTTCCTTGGGAAAGCAGGAGATAAAGGGATGGGAGCACCATTTGGAGAGTCTCAGCAGAGCAGAAAGAGCCAAGCCAGTCAGTAAGAGTCAGCTAAAGTCAGTAAGAGGCATAGGTTCCAGAGCTCTATCCAGTGTATCATCACCAGCCCAGGACACAAGAGTAACCTGCTCTCACAGCAAGACTGTGTCACTGTTTCACAGTTTTGGGCTTTTACAAATTTTCCATAACCCAATTCTGTTCAGAAGGGTTTTGTTGGGTTTTTTTTTGTTTTGTTTTTTTCTTACAGGACACAAGCTTTTTTATTCAATCTCCCTCTGGCAGGATCCATTTCCTACATGAATCACAATCGGGAAGGGTGAGAAAAAGAGAGAGAGGTCAGGTATCACAGCTCTATTAAACAGACATTTATTAGGCAGTTTAGTCAAGCAGCTGCAGGTGAAGAGTCACATAATGCCTTGCAGTGCCACAGCAGCCTCTCCACATAAATTCACAGCCCAGCAGCAGCACATCCCACAGCCCAGCTTCCTCCGCAGCTCCTCTGGGAGCACAGCCTAGGAGGAAGATCTGCCTGCCATGGGGCAGCTCAGACCCTGGTACCACAGCCAGCCAGCACTGCTCTGAGCGAAGACTGGTCCCCAGTGGGATTTTGGAAGATTTCTCCAGGCTCTGTATTTCTGTAAGCTCAACAGCAGCTGGTGATGAGACACAGGAGCATGTCACCATGTGACAAGAGCCCATGTTGCACTGCTGACTTATTAGGAGATTAAGAAAGATCAAGTTAAAAATGCCCATTCAGTTATTGTACATATAGCTGCACAGACATTGGGAGAGAAAGGAGCTGAACATAACATGAGTATAATCTTAGAAATCACTAAAAAGGACTTAACAGGAACACTATACAATGACTGATCATTTTTTTATAGTTCAAAAAGAACTGTATCTGCTAAAAGTCTGAGGCTTACTTTGCCTTCTATTTACTTGATTTTCCTACCTCCTCCTTTGTCAGGAGCTAGGGTTTATAGGCTTCAGGCATGGAAACACAAAGCAGTTATCACCAGAAGAGAAAAATACTTTTTGATACTCTTTGCAGTATGAATTTCTGTTCCTCATATATATTTATATTCCTGGAATTCAGCACAAGCTTATGGTGTGACTAGTAAGTGCTCCTGCAGTTTGAATTATTGACTTTGCTGCCCAAACATCAGCCAACATCAGATCCTCACAAATCACTGATGCACAAGCAAATATTCATCTGCCCTGGACTTTGCACACCCTTTATGCAAAGTGGGAAGAAGGACAAGTTTCCCTGGCAGGCTGGGGATAAAAAAGAAAATAAGGAGATATATATAGCAGCAGCTGTTCAAAGACTTCAGGAGGCTTGGCATGTGCCCATATGCCCAGCAGAGGTAGCGGACAGTAGAAATGAGACCATTTATCACGTGGACACACAGCTCATCACAAGGGAACTGCCACCGAGCACGGCTTAAACTGCTCCTCCAAAACAAGAAGTCGCTAAACAAACATTAACTAAAGTTGCTGAAATGATGAATCTTTCTGGCAGATTGCAGTACTCCCATGGGATAATTCAGCTTTGGCTACGTGGGCACACATAAAATCCACCAGCAGCCGGCACTTGTTTGCAAAAGCAAAACCTTTAAGTCAGTGAACATTAGAGCCTGTTCCACACCCCGAGGACCTGTCAGCACACAAGTGATTCACGGGAAACAGCCCAGCTGCACTCACCTCATCCTGCCTTTGCTCCTGCCACAGTAAAAACCAAATCCCAGAAACGAGTTCCCTCTCCTTTCCCAGCAAAATTGCCTCAGTGCATTGAGAGTGTGTAGAGCCCACAAAGGCAGACCTGGCTTAGCTGTTTCCACGGAGCTGTCATCACTTGCCCGTGGTTTCAAGAGCATAATGCCTGGTTGCACAGCACTAAACCCCAATCTGCACAGGCAGGACACAAAGTTCAGAAGCTTCCAGGGAACCATCCTACTGCCCCACACCAACCATCACATAGTGGCTCTCACCCTTACTGTCGTAAGTAAATCAGGAGAGGGGCTGTTGTCATGCAAAAACAGAAAAAAGAAATGAAACCTATGGGCTACATCACCTTTTTGAGCAAGTATATGTACTGCAAAAGGACCATCTGATCTGAGCCCGTGCTGCTGAGTGACCGTGTATCTTCTATTTTCTTTCCTAGTTTATCACAACAATTCCTACACTATTAGGACCAAGCACTTTATCCCCAGTTTGAACTCATTCACCTTCAGCACCCAGTTATCAGTCTGGTACTGACTTATAGTTTCTCTTAACGAGTCCTCCAGGACAAGTCACCTGAGCTCCTCTGGCTGCTCATATTAAGCACCTCAGTGTTTGGGTCACTCTCCCAGTGTGCTCTTACACCTCCCCTGTCACACATGCAGGGCACAAGAGGCAAGGACAAGACTCCAGGGACGGCTGTTTCCCCACCAGCCACCTGAAAAGCTGCTCCTCGGCCTGGGAAAGGGGTGTGGAGGAGAGTCGAGCAGGAGGACCAGAGCCTGGGAAATCGCAGCCCCAGCTCCGGGCGGCTCGTCCTCATGCCGGGAGCTCCTGGGGGCTGCTGCCACCTAGAGATGCTCACAGAGCCAGGCTGCGGGCTGGCCACCCCGCACGCCCCACCACCACCCCACATGCTCAGCACCTGCCCCAGGCCAGTGGCTCACAGAAAGGTGTTTCTCCGAAAAGCCTGTGGAAGATGTGCAGGCTCTGAACCACAGGCTGTGCTTTCAGATAGAGGGCGAGTCAACGTGCCGTGGTTTGCTTAAAGTTAATTAAAAACCACAACAACAGAAAAAAACCCAAGCAAACGAAAATCCCCTGAAAACTAGAATAAAAAATTTAATTCGATTAAGGTGTGTGGCTAATGCCCTGCTAGAAAACTGAGGGCACATTTCAGAACAAATTGGCATTACGGTCAGGAGTGCAATGCAGCACTTGGGGCTCAGCTGGGAGCACCCACAGGGTGCTGGGCGCTTTGCTGCCAGGGACCACGTCTTTCTCTGCTACCCATCCCACTTCACTACCCTGCAGGCTCAGGAGAAAGGCTTCCCCCTTCACGAGCTGCTACTGCCAAGTCTCATTTGCTTTACTCATAAGGCATGTATTTCAGGTCCTTATTATTACTGTTTTCATGTTAATTACAAGCACAGCTCCTAGTGCCAAATTCCATACATATAAACATCAATTACCATCTCTTTTTTTAAGAGCGGAGTCACAACTCAGTCACTGGGGCACTCAGCAGTGCCGGTTTCAGCAGGGCAGGTGCAGGCACAGAGCCTGTGCGGTGCAGCCCCCAGGACGGCAGAACTGCTCTCCTCTGCCCCGCAGCTCACAGTGCTCTCAAGGGACACGCAGGGACAGCAGCAGGCTGCCCTGGCTACCATGCAGAGGTGTCCCCACAGACACCTGAAGGGCTCTATGGCACGGGAGGGACACTCAGGAGGGTGCTGAGCCCGCAACGGGCCCCGGTGCCCGCTGGTAAAAAGGCCCAGACGGAACGACCCCCGCGCAGGAGCCAGGCCCTCCGACGGCAGTGACAGGCTGAAACTCCCAGTCAATATTTATCGTGCCTTTGCAAAGGCACTCAGAGCTCAGCCTAATTTTAACCATCAAATAGACGTCGTGGAGGAATAAACGGGAGAGGTGCCAAGGAGGGCTATAGGGAAGGAGAGGAGCTGCATCTCTCTGAAGGCGTGTGGCATGTCCCATCCGACATGGCCCAGAGAGGAGTAAAGGCATGAAATCAAAGATTGCCTATACATCAGCCCAGACACGCTTCTCAAGAAAAAAAAAAAGAAGAAAAAAAAAAGAGGAAATAAAAAAAGAAAAAAATAAACTGCAAAAATGTTTGAAGTACAACTATTCTCAGAACAGCTGAATACTTCAAACAAGACTAAGTTAATTTGGCTGTAATTATTTAACAACTCACCAACCCCACATATCAGAAAATGGAGTTAATTTATCAGCTATTTTCAAGCAGAACAAAGACTCGCCAGCTTCCAGGTAACAGCCCAAGCTGTTTGGCTCACGTGACCCCCGCCTGAGCTGTGCACTGCAAACATTATATGCCCAAGCACGGAGACAAGAAATCAGAAAACCCCAACGTGTTTACATATTTACACACAGGATAATGAAATCAAAAGTTTGGCTGGCAGCTTGCTTGCATGAGCAACAGCATCACCATCACTCTCGATGCACTGAAAATGGGGGTGGCAGCCAGAGCCCCAACCTATTGCCTCCAAATGCCAAGACAGCCCAAATTCTGGGGGGTCCTAAATACTTGCAAATCATGGCTCCCTGCCCAGCCTGCCTTGCTATTCCAGCAAGCACCAAGTAAGCAAGACTCAATCCTTACTAGCTGCCAGTGCCCACAGCAGTGCCTAAACCCCTCCAAATAGGAAATGTCACTCCAACCCTTCTATTTTAATAAACGGATTTTCTGCTTTGCACAGTGCAGGGCACAGAGGCTTTTCAGCAGCACAGATCCAGGAGGCTTCCCCAGAGGCGACAGGAAGGCAGGCGACCAACCCTGGACCGATGCTTTTTATTTTCACTGGGGTATAAATCCAGCAATGGAGAGTCTTTGTGATCGTCCACGCCAAGAGCCCGGTCCGAGAGGTGGGAAGGATTGCTGGAGAGCACGGGAGCATCCCAGCGGGGACGGCTGCTGCCCAAAACGGGGGCAGGCTACGGGAAAAGTGTGAGACAGAAAAGTATCAAGTGAGGCGAACAGCCGGGCTGCGTATAAACAGGGAGGCAGGCAAAAAGGTACAGGGAAGCAGTGCCTGTGAAACGAGGAGTGCCGTTCTTCTTCAGCGGGGATTTACCGATTCAAACCGCAGGAAGAGAATATATAAAAGAAAGCAGCAGCCCAGCATTTCACCCCTCCGGATTTCGAGGGTTAGGAAACAGTCACACAGCGAAAAAGTAAACTGTGCCCCAAGATCAAAAAACCGCCTTCAAAGCCCAATCAGGCAGGCAAAGCCAGGACACGCTCCTTTCGCTTCTCACCAAACGTATCCTTCCTTCCCTCTGTTACATAAAGCCCCAAAATATAAACTAAATTGTGAGAACGAGGAGCTGTTGCACCAAATACCGCCCAAACAGCATAAATTTTGCATCACCGGGGAGGGAAGGAAAAGGAAAAAAAAAAACAAAAAGGCGAAATTACAAAGACTGAAGAAATTTCCTTTTAATGTTTTATTCACGGAAAAACCGCGATGCAGCGGGGGGCGATCCCCGTGCCCTCCCCGGGCGACTGAGCCGGCACAGCTCGTACTACGGCGGCAGAAAGCGCTGCTCGGATGCCAACAGGAAAACAAAATTCAAGCCAACGCTGCAAGTTTCCCTCCAGAAAGTTAAAAATTCCGGACAGACCCTGCCGGAGGAAAAAAGCGCCTTTTCCAGCGTTAACTTCCAAGCCGCCCGCTCGCCCTCCCCCGCGCGCAAACAGCTCGGCGCGGTGTTCAGGCGGCGGGGCCGGGACGCGCGGCGCACACGAACGCACAGGTGCACGGGGCACGAACGCTGCCGCGTCCGCACGGCGCGCCGCGACGCCGAGCTCGGGAGCGCAGCCCCGTCGGGGCGGCAGCGGCACCTGCGGGGACACGAGCAGCGCCCGGCCGGAGCTCCGGCAGCAAGAGCGGCCCCGGGGCCGGGCGGGGACAGCGAGCGGAGACACGGAGCGCTGCTGCGCGGGCGATCCGCGACCGCCGGCTCCGCTCCGCTTCCCGCGGGGGGTTGTCGCCCTCTG
>VXBQ01017277.1:515054-532375 GCA_013400175.1 Phainopepla nitens
GCCCCGCCGGCCCCTGCGTGAGGGGGAACACCGGCGGCAGCGGGCCCCCGAGGGCGCCCTGCCGTGCCGGGAGGTGGCACGGGGAGCGACCCTGCTCCGGGGGGCACAGGGACACCTCCCGATACAGCCCCCCGAAACAGCAGCGGCCCCGGCGCGGGCTGAGCCCGTCCCAGCGGCGGCGGCTGCTGAAGTGTGAAACGCGCCCAGGCTCCTCTCCCCGCTGTGGGAACCCCACACACACCTAACAAGGACACACGGCATATCACCCTCCTCCTTGGGTTCTGGCCCAAAACACCCACTTCCGTGGATGCTCACAGCCCGTCCTGCACTGTCAAGCACCAAGGTGAGTGTAGGGCTTCCCAGTGCTCAGCTGAAGCAGTTGGGAAGCTTTAGGGTAGAAGGGCTAGAAAGGAGGGAGAGAGTTTTTAAGGGCAACAGGGCAGGTTGGTGGCACCTTGGAGATCACTCTTCGGTGACCTGGCACTGAAGCAGCTGATGAGAGCCACATTTTCCAGCCTACCTGTAACTCTGTGGGGCACAGAGGTGTAATGGTATCTCCCGCTAATGCACCCCCCATCTTGATGTCCCCTGCCAGCCTGGTAGCACCTTCTAGACGCTCTCAGGTGGGGACAGTTGCAGCGCCAGGGTCCTGCAAGCATCAGCCCAGCACCCCCCTCACTGCCACCACCCCAGCACAAGGGTGAAATGCCGACACAGATGTCCTCCCTAACAGGTCCAGGGGACCGGCGTCACATCAAGACTTGTCTCAACAAGACAGCGACTGAAAATCTCAACATCTCATCACAGGTGGGAGACAGCAGCTGCCATTTATCACTCTTGATGAGTTGATTGGCGTCCTCGGTTATAACTGAACGCTGCAAGTGCACAAGAGAAGAGCACCTTCAGTTCTTCGCTTTGTGTCCCCAAAATGTGTGCCCGAGGTTTTGAAGCCTGCTCGCCACAATTAAGCCCTTCTGGATCTCATCAACATGAAGGAACTCTCCTTACGCCTTTCCAGCTGGTCTGTGCAATATTTCTGGGAGTGACTTCCCAGTGATGCTTACAGCTTTCCCTGGCACCCCCAAGCAGATTAAGAAGAAAGACTGCAGCAGCAAGTGCCTTCCCTCCAACCAGCTCAAATGGAATGGTTTTCCCATAGGAATTAACCTCAGAGGAATAACCCCAGTCCCTCCAGCCAAACTGCCTCCTTTGCGGAGAAGCCAGAGGCTTGCATGCCTTTAAAAAAAAATAATAAAATCCCCAAATCGAGGTAATATTTCAAGTCGGATTATGGCTCTTTTGCCAAACAGCTGAAAGTTTAGCTGGAACGAATTAGCCAGGCTTTGCAGAAAGGAGGCTGTAAAGGAGGTGTCGTTGCCCTCAGTGCTGCATCCCACTGCCTACATCAGCAGTGGGAAAGGGGCAGTCTGCTGGCAGGAAGAGGCAGGTGAAAGGAAAGGCAGCTGGAAAGCAGAGCCCTGACAAGCAGGGTCTTCCTTAGGGTTTTCCCTGAGGACAGCACCTGGGCAAGGCCAGCAGGAGAGGCTGGGAGCCAGCCCGTGCCCTTGCTGAGCAGATTAGCAGCAGTGCTGATCATCCTTCCTTGCCACCCCCAGGAGAGGAGCATGATCCCTGCCTCGCACAGAAATGGATCCAGCAGGAGGCTGTGAGGCGAAACTCACACAAATATTGAACTAGAAGAATTTTGCTCGATCTGCTTCTCAGTAAACAGTGACTAATTGCTCTGGCTGGAGCTGCTGTACCTTCTAGATTGGAAGGTGCAGATGGAGCAACGATAGTGAAGGCTCCGTACCTGACGCCGGCTGTACATTAATCACAAATGTTTGCTATGCAAATCTTGTCATACAAAGCAATTATTGCTGTTCCCGTACTGACCTCATGTTTATTTATTACATGAGCTCTTTATTTGAACCTTGTCTGGTCTCTCTTCCCATATAAGCGTATTCGTATGTGGCTTCCAAAGGCACCCAGCTGAGAAGTTGTAGATTTATTTGTGGCGTGGAGAGATGGCACACGACACGCTGACTGCAATGCAGAGCTGAGAGGCTCAGCTCTTACACCAGTGGCTCTTCATGCAAAATATTCTCACCCCGAGGTCTCTTGCTGGGATGAAGGACACTTTCTAACAGCACAGGGCCGCGACTCCGGGTTTGCTCTGACGCTGCAGTATTAACCGATGGTTAATGGAGACTGTCAGCCCGAGGAGCCACGCAATAAAACTCTGCTCGGGCTTCTTCAGGGCCCGCTCAGTACAAGTAAAATTTTACGCAGTGCTTCGTCCTTGGCTTTGTCACCTTTGCCTACCTCCAGAACGATGAGTTGCAAATAGAATTTAGGTGTGCCACCAAGTAAGTTGCAAGTGTGTTTTTGAATGTGGTGCTGTTTGGGTAGCTGGAGTGATGGGTGTCTTTAAGCACCAAATATTCTCTTGCCAGAGGAGTTTTTTCCACGTGATTTAATGCAGGGCAACACTGGCATCCGGTGGGCAGAGGGCTTCTTCCTTAACAGCTTGCAACAGCTCACTCCCTTGATTTTGTCCTGTGCCTTCTCGAGATGATCATTAAGTGCAATTTCTGCACTAATCTGTGTTTTGTTTTCCCCCTTCCTTCAGTTTGGCTGCACAGCAGGCAGAGCAATGTACTGCCTTTTAACAGTTTTCTTTTAAACACGCTATACAGTCCAGGGTCCTCTGAAGTCAGCTGCCCCTCCACACCCATCAGTTTTGGTGTGCAGGGACTCTGCCTGCCTTACACTGCAGGCAAGTCTCTGTTCCTCCCTTGGGAGTGGCAGGAAGGGTCTCCATGGTTCTTGCTTCAAACCAAACCCCTGTGGCTGACCTCTCCGGGCCCCGTCCTTGTCCACAAACATTATTGGTGCTCTTTTACTGGGGGAAACTGTAGAAAAGCCCCCAGAGCCGAATGAAATCAAATCCTTCTTACACCCTTCAGCCCTCCCTGCCTCTCTTGCTGTTCTTTCTTCTGCTCTCACCTCTGCTTTCAGCTCTTCCAATGTAGCATCATTTTCTGATGCAATTAACACTTCTCATCGCTTCCAAATCGTTAATAAAGCCAGTAATTAACAGCAGGCCTGACAATGAACTCAGCAATGCCACACTGTATTTTCGCCCCTCTCCAGCATCACCCCTTCCTTAGGATCTCAGCTGGCCTTCCATCCATTCGACAACTTGCATGCCTCGGTCAATTTGAAATATTCCTTCCCCCCAGTATTTCTCTTTTATGGTGCAGCTGTAGCTTTTGCTAATTGTTCATGAAATGACTTTCCTTTTTTTTTTTTTTTCTAAAGCAATATTTTTCTTGAGAAGTTGAATTTAAAAGGCACCATAAATGACTAATCGTAATTAATAAAAATGAAGAAATAATTGGGCAATGTCTTTAAATGTATATGCCTGGAGTCAAACTCTTAAATCCCTGTTTCTCTTAGATCAGCTTGGGGTTTTTATTCTCCCCTGAAGGAGCAGCAGTGCCCAAGACTGTCAGGGAATACTCCAAGTGATGGAATAACTCTCCAACAACCCCAGAAAGCTGAGGGCTGGAAGAATGGGGAGGACCATGCCGGCAGCACATAGCTTACTGCTGCCCTCCTCCCTTGCTGACAGGAGGACTAGCTGTGCCAGGGCTAGAGGGGCTTTGGGGACCTGGTGGTCAACTTGATCCTCTTCAAAAACACTGCCTTTAACCCATGGAGAGCCCTGCCACTTCCACAAGACTCTTAGGAAGGGATTAGACATTAAAGGGCAAGACAGTTACATTAAAAAAAAAAAAAGCAGCAATAAAAGGCTTTTGTGGTTCAGAGCATAAATCAGCTTTTTACTGCTTCCCCTTGCAGGGAGCACTGCCGAAGCGTCTAACTCAGGGATTTTTATATCTAGTTGTGAAATATCTGGGGGACAGCTGTGCCAGGGAGCAGGCAGGGGACCCTGTGCCTGACTCAGCACTGCCCAGCCAAGGATGCTGCAGCATCCTGGTGGCTTTGAGGGGGAGGCTGGGTGTGTGTGATGGAGGGGATCAGGGACATGATCCTATTGTGCAAAGCAGGGCTTGGAAGAGCACAGAGATGGTTTTGAGGGCCACTTCACCCCTGCTCCCCTTTCCTGATGATAATTAACTACTAGTGGTTTTCCTTTGCCAGTGTACGCTAACAGAAACTCATATCCACCTCCCCAGCTCATTAAAAGGCCATGTTTTACAAAGTAGCGCAGCCACCCTAACCAAATGAGTGCCTGGCGAATTGCCTTCAGTGTGAAATTAGGTTTGTGGTTTATGTGGGATCAAGTGTGGTTTCCTCTTCTCCTCCCCAACCTCCTTGGTTGTGTTCCCAGTCGCTGATGAGCACTTGATATGCAGAAAATACTGCACTTTGCAGCCAGAAACACGCATCCCAAACCCCTGGTTTTGCTTACGCCCGGGATGGTGCAGAGGCAGCAGGGCTGGAGAAGCGGCCGTGTAGCAGAGCAGAAAATGCCACACGGGGCTGAACCGCAGCGGGCAGTTTGAGAGCTGTCAGGCAGCACAGGTTTGGCTGCCCTAGACGTGGGGCAGTAGGTCACTTGGTTTCCACTGCTCCCTGCAATGTCAAGGGGGACAGAGCTGGCCAAGCTGGGACGTACATCCAGCTCCGGGTCCTTCCCGCTCGCTGGACCAGAGGAGCATATGCGCAGCACAGTAGTAAATTGTTTAGCTGAAAGCATGGGAGAACTTGTGCCTTGCACTGCAGCATCTTATGTCATTTAACAAAGCAAGCATGTGTCAGCTGTGGGGACAGAGATGCTCCTTGTCAGCCGTGCTGAACAAGAAGCCCTGCTCCATTAGGCAACACGTGCCAGAGTGCACGAAGCTGGAAGCAAACATCTCTGCACAGAGAGGGCAACCTTGAAACAAATACAAACACTCGGTGTGAGAGAAATATTCACTTGGGTATCCTCTTGCCTGCCAGCACAGCCTCACTCACACGTGACAAGCAGCCAAAAGCCCATGCAAGAAGAAAACTTGAGCAAGGAGGAGATGACTTCTCACCTGCAGACAGCTGAGACCCTTGGGAATACCTACCAGCCCACCTCAGACTGATGTCAAGACAATTATGGGGGTTTCTTTATAGGTGCAGGCTTTTCAGTTCACACCTGAAGAAGCAGAACGATAAATACAGACTCTCTGTGCACACAGCCAGCTGAGCAGCTCTTTGGAAGTACATGGCCTTTGCAGATACCTGTGGTGAATATCTATGGGGAGAAAGAGTGGCATGGATTTATCCCCACCTCCTCCATCTCCTGCAGAGATACTCTGCTGCTTGGCTGAGATCCCCGGCTCCACGTTTCGAGAAGTGGGACCTACAATGGGAGCAGTGTGGAGCTCAGCTGTGTTTGCAGGACTTCAGAGATGATATCATAACCCTCTCAGAGGCAGAGCAGAGTGGAGCTCCAGGCAGGCAGAGAGATGTGAGCTCAGCCATTCACCGGGGACAGTTAATCTGGCATTGACACTGGGCCCATTGTGGGGTGGTGCAATGCACTAGTTTGTCTTTTTTTTGTGTGTGGGGTTTTTTTCGGAATTGTTGTTTGAGGAGTAACAAAAATTCCCCTGAAGCACAAAGAAGGGTACTCTGGGAACCTGAAAGAAGCCACCCAATTAGATAATAGAAAAACTATCTTATAAAGACAAAATTTCTGCAGCAGTCAGTACAACACAGGCTTCGTAATTGTATTTTCTGGAACTAAAGGCTGATCTCAAGAAAGCATTTTATTACTTGGGTTTTAGTGGTGTTTATCTCTCATTCATAGCAGAAAGATTTAAGTACACCCTCAGTTACTATAAGAGTCCTAAAACAGGTCTATGTTGTCCACACTGAATTAGGGTATCATATTGTTCCTTTTTTTTTTTTTCTTTTTTGGTCCT
Source organism: Phainopepla nitens (assembly GCA_013400175.1). NCBI lineage: Eukaryota > Metazoa > Chordata > Aves > Passeriformes > Bombycillidae > Phainopepla > Phainopepla nitens. The sequence continues at coordinate 520,985 of VXBQ01017277.1, forward strand.
CCTATATATATCAAACTCCTTTGCAACCTGCTTTTCCAAGGGCCTCACATTTCACAGAATCATAGAATAGTTTAGGTTGGATTTAAAGGTCATTTCAAACCCCCTGCAATGAGCAGGGACACTTGCAACTAGATCAGGTTGCTCAGAAGCCCATCCAACCTGACCCTGAATGTTTCCAGGGCTGCGGCATCCACGACCTCTCTGGGAAACCAGTGCCAGTGTCTCACCACTGTCATTTAGCCCAGTAGAAGATGCAGTATTTTTCCCATCACCCACATGCAAAAACATGGGCGTTTTTTTTTTCTTCCCAACTCATATATGACATTCAAATAGAGCATTCTCTTGCCTTGTCCTCTCTCACTCATCCTTCTTTCTCACTTCTCCCCTACCTTCTCCGTGATCCCGGTGGTGTGTCTCACATCTGAAGCCAAACTCCTCTCAGCTCAATGATCTCTTGCCATATTTCAGGTCATCTTTCTTTTTAAAAATAGAGGAACATCCTCCCAAATGGCACTGAGCAAAATGCAGTAAAGAAAATACAGAGGTTATCCACTTGATACCGAGGAGTTTCTGCTTCTTTCTTCTTGTTGTTGGATCATATTTCAGTCTGGTGCTGACTTCTGCAGCCATACAGTACAAGCATATCAACATGCTAATAATATTTGCATTTGCTTATGGGTGACTTGATTTTGTGAGATTACAGAAGGCAATACAAGCCACGGTTCAGCATTATCCAGCTAAAGCCTGTTAGTAATGGGGCTGGGGTATCTCCCACATGGTCAAAGCACCCCACTCTTTACATGTTCAAGGCTGCAGCTGAAAAATTTTAAGGAGAACTAAAGGATAGCCACCTATTCTTCAAAGCACATTTGAAGCTCCCAGTCATAATTATTTACGAAACAGTTTCTGAAGCAGTTTTTTTCCCTAAAAAGTCTTCCTATGAAAAATTCATTTATACAGCACAAACTGTGTCTATAAATAATAGACACTCCAGCTCACCTGTCTCTTTACATTTCTATAGGCAATGCAAGCTCTACTTATAACAAAATAGAACAAATTAACACTGCTGAGTTATCAGCACATATCCCCCGCCTGGCACAATTTGCTGGATGGTCCCGTTTCCTGATAATTCATTGTTTCTATAGCAATCCTGACAAGAAGAATTTCCCATTGTGCTCAAGGAAAAGGGCACTCCCAAGACCACAGCAGCTTTATTAGCTCTAAATACCTTACAAATAGAGTCTGGTTATCAAAATTGGTTTCCATAAGTCACCATTATTTCAAGCTTTGCTGTTAACATGCCCAGGATGAGATGTTCGGTCGCTCCCAGGGGACCAGCCCATTTGCTTAGAAGCTCATACTGGGTTGATTTGTAGGAACTGCACCAGTCAGATCCTTCCAGGTCGTTGTTGCTGTGTTAAATAGTTCTATTATTCTAAATTTCCCATGTAGCTGTAGGAGTCATGAAGCTGCCGAGGTGAGCGGAAGCGCTCAATAACTCAGCAAAGAGGATTTAGAACCCAACTCGTTATAAACTTAAGGATTGAACTCACTCGTCCTCATCCAAGTGGCAAAAGCGCTGGGGCTGAGGTGTATCTGGGTGCCTGGGCACTGCTGGGGAGGCAGCTCTCAGGGGGGTGCTTTTCCAGGCAGGACACCCCCTCCTTGCCTTCCCCGGGCCGGAGCCCTCCAGGAACGCGGCACGGAGCCGAGCAGCATTTCAGGCTGCTGCTGCCAAGGCAAGGGCAAAACTTCCACTGGCAGGCCAGGAGCAGGCAGCAGGCCAGTGGGTCGCCCTGTCTGCAGGCAGCCATGCAAATCTCCGCCCAAATTTTCCCTTTTTTTGCCTCTTTTTTTCTTTTTTCCTTCTTCTCTGGAATCCAGCCATTTGCGAGGTGAATGCTCTCTTCTTGCGCTTTATTTTATTTTTTTAAAGCGTGCACTAGAAAAAGAAACTTTCAGTGAGTACTAGGTCCTATATACATCTTGTTATTTAGGTTTAAAATCGATTTTCATTTTTATTTTTAACCTCTGTTACTGCTTATCTGAATATTTGGCAATCAGGAAAAAAAAGAGGGTTACTTCAAATTATGACAAAGGTCCCGCTCCCCGAGAACACTGAACAAGAGAACAGATTTGGCATGAACAGTCACAGGAATTAATTCTGCTGCTTTTTGGACTTTATTCGATGTGCAGAGGGTCTGGCATGTTCCTCACAAAGATGTTATTTGATAGCTCTTATCACTGAAAAAGGGCAAAGGAAGGTGTAGGAGAAATCACAGCACCTTCACATTTGTCCATGACTTCCCAGCTCATAAAAGTGCTTGCAGGAGGGAATAAAAGGATTTGTTTTATTTAATTTTTCTCCCTCCAGTTTTTTTTTCCCCTATTATGCCTAGTGTATAATTTTTTCACAGCAAATTGAGATAAAAATAAAAGGTACTACCAATTTATTTTATCTCTATAGACTCAAACTGATTCAAATTCAGATATTGTCCCTTTTTCAGGTAAAAATAACCACGCCATTGGAAGATCACCCACGGAAAAAAAAAAAAAAACCAAAAACAAACTGTCCCCAAAGACACCATCGTGGAGTAACTCTCATATGACAGGAAAGCTCTTGTTTTTTCGACCCACAAGCCTTCCAGTTCTCCCACACCACCACCTTAAATTCCTAGCTATAGAATGGTTTGGGTTGGAAGGGACTTGAAAGCCCATCTGGTCCCAACCCCACAAACACGGACACCTTCCACCAGATCAGGTTGCCCAAAGCCCCCTCCACCATGGCCTGCTTTGACCCCACAAGAGGTGACTTGAATCCAGATCTTGTCCCATTATCCATGGCACAGCCACTTAACCACTTTCTGGCTTCAGCAGAGTTTTCCAACTTTCTCCATTCGAGTGGTTTCCCCTCTTCTACCATAAAAACCTGCCACAAATTCCATCCATCCATCCTTATGAACAGGAATGGTTGCAAGCTTCCCTCCTAAGGTTTAAATTAAGACTTAATGAAGACTCAGAATTTAAGATTAAATGTTCAGCCCCTGGCTAATTATGTTGGTACAGTTCAATTTCCTTGGCAAGCATTTGAGATAAAAAACAAAACAAAACAAAACAAGCCCCAAACAATATTTACACATTCTAGAACACAGCAAATCCTTCCTTGAAAAGACACAAGAAATCCCTGTTGAGCTCTGGTACACTTTCAGCCAGCCTCCTGTCCAATTTCCTGAGGAAAAAGAAACAAAAACAAAATGCAAGTTCAGGACCTTGTGATTAAAAAAAAAAAAAAATCTTAAATATTTGTATTTGTTTGTTCTGGGTGCTCATTGTGCATTATAGCTACATATGCAATTAGCTTATATTCCATACCTCTGCATGAGTGAAGATCTGAAGTACAGATCCCCTTTGCAGCTATTACACATCACTTTTCAAGAATTGCCTTTAAAGTATTACATTAGGCTGCTGTTTACCTTCCACTTAGGACTTTCATTACAAATCCAGCCATTGGTTGGATCAAGTTTTCATTTCTATAATATTTTTTCCTCCCTGTAGCAATGTCTTGTAAACAGCCTCCTTATATATGACTATGAATGAGATGGAAAAGCCAGGGAATATCTTGTGGTATGAGGAAAAAAATTGCTCTGGTTACTGCCATATAAAATGCACTTGATAAATTTGAATAATCTGAATTTTTATTGCAACAGTCTTTAAAATAAAGAGGTACAATTTCCTTTTAGGGTTTTTTGTTGTTGTTGTTGGTTTTTTTTAATTTTAAATAATGCACCAAAATCTTAATAAACAATTTAATCTGAACCACAGGGAAAAATGAAAGGCTCTTCTGTGTAGTGACTCACTGGATTATTGAAAAAAACTACGTGGCTGCAACTGCTTTGCCTTCCTGATATATCTTTTCCCTCTGTTTTTAATAACGAGATCACTGTAGAGCTTTGATGAAAAATGAAATTTCCTCGTTTTCCAATGGACAGAAATATTTACGTGGGTTGGAGAAATGCATCTAAAATGACACAGCTCAAGTCTACCAGGCACAGATTTTTACATACATGAGTCGTAGAAATCTGTCTGCCCATCTTAATTCTCGTCATTTATTCCCTTTGTGTGTTTTTTTCCTCCTGTGCATCGGACAATCAATTTTCCCTCCCTTTTTATGAATAAGCCTCTCTCAGAAATGAGACACATGGCTTTAACTTCTGGAGGAAGCATTGCCACCACTGCCAAGGAAAGGGATGTGGACTGACTGTGCTGTTCTGCTCTGGAACATTAAGCAGATTACACTCCCACTGCAAAGTGCCATTGTCAACACTAAACTGACTTGTTAATAGCCCACTGGTTTGGGGTTTTTGTTTGCTTTCCTTTTCAAATGTATCTACAGTTAACCGAAAGGAAAAACCCAATCACAAAAATAGTGCTGAGAAGGGTCTCCCTCCTAAATGGTGGCACCTCTCATGTAGATGCTCCAAACTCTCCTCTTGCCACCGTTATGAAGCAGAAGCATGGCTGTCTTAACCCATCTCCAACACCATTACTGACAGTAGGTGATGTTTAAAAAAATGAATGATTTGCTGTGGGATTCAGGAGGGGATTGTGTGTTTTGGTACTGCTTGACAGTGCTGACAAGCAGGTGAAAGATGTTGCCCTGTAAACATAGTTGTCTCTGTTGATTGAGAGATGTCTTATGGAGAGGTACGAGTCACTGCAAACCCCAGGATACCCTACAAAGAGGGATTTCAATAAAAAGAGAGAGCCATTAAACTAGCTCATCCTCTCTTCACAGGCTCAGGTGTAATGCACTTCTGTTGATCTCCATGCTTAATGAAGCCACGAGCACATGGAGCAAGTAGCATTTCAGATCATCACATTCCTTTCAATTGACCAGGAAAACCTGTCCAGGGCTAAGCCCTCTCCTACTGAAACTCCAATTTAGCATCACTGACACAGAGACAGATATTCCCTCCATTGGGCAATTTGGGTTTGTTTTTTTTTTTTTTTTTAACTCTGCAGAACAGGTGAACCACTTTCTTCTTTTTAGGTATTTACTAGACTTTTAAAGATCAAAGCAACCCAGGTAAAACAAACTGCACCTGCCAGCCAGTTGGACCACTGTAAAATCCAGTGCCGGAAGGGACTTTCTTCAGAACAGCCTCCTGATTTTCACACGACATTCCTAATGTTAGTCTTCCTCATGACCTCTCTGTGCTGAGCTCGATCAGCAGAGCAAGGCTTGGGGAGCCATCAAGGGAAGGTGATGGTACACATGTCCCTGCCTTCGTAAATGAAATATCTCACACAATACAGGGCTGCCAGTGCTTGGTTTTCTGGCTCCCACACGTCCCCTCCTCTTTTGGGTGAAGCTGAGGGTGCAAAGGGAGCAGAGCCTGCAATGCATCCATCAGCTCAAAAGCAGGATTCAGTCCTGGAGGTAATCCTTATCCTCCCAAAACTAAGGCAGCACAAAGGGAAAAGTAATCACCTTGTGTTGGTCATTCGCTTTGCTCAGCATCACAAATATCACAGAAAGAGTGGCCCTCAGCAGGGTTTGCTTTAGATCAGGAATAACTCCTGTTCCAGTCATTGCTGGGGCTGTTTAGTCCTTCAGGTTTTTGATGTATTGAGGAAAGCCTCCACAATGCAGACAAGTACGGTGAAATAAGAGGCTGGTTCAAACATTAAGGACCCACTGATTCTATGTGAGACAGAGAGATGATCATACTGTGTGCCTTGGCAAGACCTCTCCTTTCACCCCCCTTGGTAGGCATCCCTTCAATAACTGCAAGGGGCAGAGCTTGTCCCTCAACATTTTCTTCCTTCCCCACCTTCCCCACCAACTCCTATCCTTGTCATATAGAGTGGGAATCAAAAACAAACCTGTGGCTTTGCTAGCACAGCAGAAGGAAAATCAATCTCCTTGCTGACTTGGTGAAAGAAAGGTGGAGTACCTGAAGCTCTGCTTTCCCATCTCCAGATGCCACTTACACTGATAGGAAAATTTTCACAGAAGAAAGATAGTAATCTGCAAGTGCTCTGCTGTAGTGTGGATTCACCTGTCCAATAGCAGCAGATAAACGGGAAGGCAGCTCACTACCAACTCAGGTGCAACAGTTTGCATCTAGAGAAAGTTTTTGGGTTTGGGAAAGAAAAGAAGATCATTTGCAACCACGAAAAATTAGACAAAACAAAGCAGCGTAGGGAAAGGGGCAGCTTTGCACTGTGCAAACCAAAATAACCTGGCACATTTTTACCAGCTCATCAATGGGGCTTTTTATTCTCTTCAAGTCAGGGAAAACCTGTGATGTAACTTCTCCTCCAGGGCTGGATTGCCAGAGGATCACCTCAGGGAGCAGGTGGCAGAAGCGGCCGTGATGCTGATCATAAACTGCTGGAAGGTCTGGGAAAGACCTCAAAAAAGAACGGGGAAAACAAACAAACAACAACAAAAAAAACAAACCCAGGAGAAAGGGGGAAAGGAGATTTTGTTGCAACTAATCGCTGTTGCACAACTGCGTTGCTTGAGCGCCCCGCGATGCGGCGAGGACGCTCCGGAGCCCGCCGGGGCCGGGCGCTGCCGGCGCGCCCCGTGCGGCCGCCGCTGCCGCGGTCCAACACCGCCCCCTCACGGCTCCGCTGCTGCCGCAACCCAGCGTCGGCGGGGCCGCACACGCAGCTCCTGCCAGAAACCACGGGGTCCCCCCGCTACAGCTCGGACACCGCTGGGGGCGCGCCCTGCTTCCCACGGCAAGAGCAGAGCGCTGCAGGCATCCGGCCGCCCGCACCCCGCAGCCGCTCCCCGGCTGGAGCTGGGCTAGGTGGGGTGGATTCCTGCCCTGCAGCCGTTCACCACCGACACGGGGGGACATGGCAACAGAGGGCCAGCTGATCACCCAGCCCAGGCTACACCCTGTGTCCACAGCACCGTCACATCAGGTTTAGACCCACGTGAAAATCCCAGAAGAGCACATCACCACATCGACTGCCGATGACGCCTTGCGTTCTCTGTGTTTTGACTTTGTCACACAAACTGGAAAGAAATGGTTTTCCTTCTCAACATGGAAAAATTTCTATTGGTAACATCGAGTTGGCTCTAGGCCCAGGTAAAGCAGATAGTTGCCCAGAGCAGGAGTCGTCGATAGATGACAAGGCAGCAGGTTTGCTGCTGCAGACACTTGGAAAAGCGGAGCTGGGTGCTGGCCGCACGACTCTCGAGGATGTCTCAAGGTGTGTAGGCAGCAGACACAGCTGAGATGGAAGGAAATAAAGAAGAATGGTCTCCCTGTCCCTTCAGTCTGGCACTAAGAAGGGATAAGAGGTCCCCAGGGCATTTCTCATCCCTCTTTGCCAGAAGCTGATATGCCTTCTGGCCCAGGCATATCAACTGTGTCTGTATACCAAACAGGGAATTTCCAGTTTACACGTGCTGGACATCACCTCTTGCATCCTCTGTAGGAAACTGTGCCCACTGAGGTCCAGCCGTGCAGCTCTCCTCCGAATAAGCAGTTCCTGGATTCACACTCCCTGGGCACCTCAAACATTTTCATCTGTCCCTCTTCCTTCCTCTCCCCACCCCCGCCACCAAAAAAAAAAAAAAAANAAAAAAAAAAAAAAAAAAAAAAAAAAAAAAAAAGCAAGATGCTACTAAAAATGGACAATGCATCCACTTCTGTTGCAGAGCTCATGCATGCTCCTGAGGTGGAAATACAACTGGCTGGTACAAATGTGAGCTACACCTGCATTCTGACAGCCTAACAGTAACCCAGAAAGTCCCAGTTTTTTCCTGATCTGCATCTCACTAAATAACTTAGACCCTCAACATTTATCTTCCTCTTGCAGACTTGTGGCCTCCAACCCTGTTCCTTTTCTCCTCAGCTGCCATCACTTCCCTGTTCCTCTCAGTGGCTCCGACTGAATGGTGCTTAAACCATATCTCAACTGAGCATCACCAGTGAGCTGAGGACCAAGGCCTGGCAAAGCAGGAAAAATTACCAGCATGGGTTTGCTAAGAGATCAAGGTCTGCAGAACTTGTCCCTGGTAAGAAAAATAAATGGTAAGTGAAGAAATCAAAAGGTGATACTGCACTGCTCAAGGTTTTGTTCAATATTAGCTGCAGTGCTACTGTGTGATGTGCTGGCAGTGGCAAGTAAATAGATTATGGACTAAACTTTGTACAATAAATAGTCCATTACTGAATATATATTTCTCAAATTAATCACAGACACAAGCTAATGACATAGTCTCATGCCAAGAGGTTTGAAATGGCTTTGCAGAGGAAACCAGTCTTGATCTCTGCTGGCTGCAGAGTCCTCCCGCTCTTGTTTCTTCCAGTAAAACCTATTTTGCAGGTGCAATTATTCAGTGGCTAGGGTTAACTCAATGCTCTGAAGGATGAAGGTAAGGTAATAGACTATATTCATCTTGGTTTTTTTTTTTTTTTTTTGCATGCTCTGGGATTATAATTACAAGGTAAAATATTATTGCAGGAAGCTGATATTTAACAAGGTATCAGCCAAGGGGACAGGACTTTAAATGCATGGGGATACTATGCTGAGAGTGGGACTGTTGGGGAGCACGGATAAGATGCCAAATTTATAGTAGTTGATTTCATAATCTCTGCCAAAATGTGCCACATCCCTGGCTGTCAACGTCATTCCCAGCACCACAGGGTTTTCCTCTCTCCCGTGGGCTAGAAAGAAACCAGCCCTTATCTTCTCCCTCACTCTATCCTCCCCACCAGGGTGTGATCCAAAGCCCACAGGTCCTGCTAATGAGAGTGCTCAGGTGGGAATATGGACACTTAGCTGCAGCCTGGGATCAGCCTGTGCATCCTTACTGCAGAGGACTGGTTTCCAGGCACCAAATTCCCTTTTGCCATCAGGAATGGAGGTTTGAAGAGCAGCACCCCAAAGGATGGTTTGTCTCTGCAGCTCCCTGCAATGAGCCCCCCTTCATCAGTCACACTGCCCCAAATCACCCCTCACCCTGATTCACCTGTCTGCCCCACTGCTAACCTTCTGAGTTTGGCATTGCCCTCGGCCTCCTGCATAAACACGGCCAGGGAAGGTTCCTGCCTCGTGGCTCTCAGACTAATTACACAGAGATGAGAGGTGGGTGGTTGAGGACACAGTGCCAGGTTTCACAGGGACTGGCAGAACAAATGTCAGCACAGAGCCATAAGGCCAGCGTGGAAATCAAGTGTATTCATAGGGGCAGGAGAAAGTCTACAGATGCAACACCTGCACTCATTGTGGGTATCATCTGTCCCCCTATGCAGTATTGAATCAGACCTAAAGAAAAAAAGATAAAATTGCTAGTGTTGGTGAAAACTGCAGATCTCCAAAATAGCTTCGGGTCAGGAGAGGGGGATTTTGCAAACTGTTGGGATTTTCAGCAAAGGCCTTGCCCCAGTCCTACCTGGGGTGCCCTTGCTGCATAGCAGCAGGAAAGCAGCCTGGGGGAGATGGCAATGCTGGACTTTCCCACTAGCAGGGAAATTCACTGATCCCCTGGGAGATTTCCCATGGGGAAAGGAAGAGTTAGAAATGCTTTAGAAGTACAAAAAGGGATTATAGCATCCAATCCCTGCATTTAATGTTAAGTGGCTCTTCACTTAACACTCATCGCCTACTTTTTGTAAAATTCTTGGCATTCCCAATGTTTTCCTTTTTCTATAGCTCCAGTTAAAGCCTGTAAAAAGTTCAGAGGCATTTCTAACCCTGGAGATACCAGACCATGCTGTCTCAGTGACACCAATCAAGTGCTGCTCTCCAAGGTTTCCTCTGCAGTTTCCTCCTGGCAGACAAATCTCAGTCTTCAGTTAACCCAGAGAAAGGTCAGCCAAGCCATCAAACGTTTCAAAGCACAATTAAGAACCCCAAATGAGCAAAGTTAAACTTTAATGCTGAAACTTCACTGCCAGCTGATGCTCAGTGATTACAAGGGTCACTTGAAATATCATCAGCAGAACCACCACGTGTGTTAGGAGCCTGTCCCTGCTGATGGGCATTAGTGAACCTTTTGGCAAGGCAAACAACCTTGCTGTAATATGATTGCTGCCACTAAAAAAAAAAAAAAATTTTTTTAAAAAAAGCAATCCAGGCTGTAGCTGACAGAGAGAGAAGCTGCTTTGAGTCTGAAAATCTGAAGAGTTTAAAAGTGATGTGTTAGAATTCCCTTAAAAGAATTCAGCTCCCATACAAGCGTGGTTGACCAGAAAAATTACCTCTCCATCCCAAGAATATAGCATTTAAAGATAAATCAAAGGCCCAAAGGGACAAAGAAGGTCACAACATACTCTTATTCAAAAATACCAAGTAATTTCTTTCATTAGAATGCTGAAATTTTATACATAAAATCCTATTTCTCTATGTTATGAAATTTTTGCAACATCTTATATTTAAGATTAAAACAAAAGGAAGCACAAAGGCAAAACTAAAGTCTGAGCCAAGCTTTTCAACATTAGAGTGAACAGGTAGCAAATAAAAACTTGCATCTGATCTGTAGATTACATCTACATTCCTTCATTGTGTTGGATTTGAACAAAGCCCATCTTTTCCAACAGCAAAACAGTTCCTGGGAACCTCTTCACTGCCATCCTACTCATGCCTGGGTAGGTTTTATTCCAGAGGAATGACACTGAGCACTGTGGTATGAGCAAGGGTGGAAAAGCAAAGGATGGAGGGGGACTTTAAACTAGGGACTATCAGTTTGGAAAAGGAAGGGCAGAACAAACTTCAGGCTTTTCCTGTCCTGTCTAAAGAAATAGCATAAGGAAAATCACCAGCAGCCATGTCAAAAAATTCACTAAAGGGCCAACAGTGAAGCCAAAAGGAAATCTGACTTTTGCTAACACTGTTCCTATTGATAGGAAATGGGTAAAAAATGCCTATGCAGACAATTGAGTTTTGCCCCTTTTTGGAGAGACAAAAATCTGGCCAATTTGTTTCACATTCTCAGATATGAATTTAAAAAATTATAACTCTCAGCTCAAATGCCACCTTGATATATTAGCTATCTACTTTCATTACATTCGTCTTCACATTCGGTGCAGGATATGAATGTGTAATCTAAGTCATAACAAAGGTTTCTCTGTGGTAGTAAGAGGTGTCATTATCAGACATTACATGGCAGTTTATAATGCCAGTGGAATAATTTTGCATCAATGTTAGAACAAAATTCTTGATAGAGAAAGATGTTATGGGAAGTAATTACTTCTCTCCCTCCACTAGCTATTAAACTTTAATAGCTCAGATATGATTTCAGGTTTCCTAAAAGACAGGTTGGCATAGAGCTTCATTCTATAAATCCTATATTCTAGTAGCCATAATAAAATAAAAGTACCTAGAACATACTCACTCTTTAATTTGAGACAAAAACAGATG
>VXBQ01017277.1:532415-590336 GCA_013400175.1 Phainopepla nitens
AACCAACCAAAACAAACAAACCAAACCAAAAAAACCCAACAAAATGTTTCTTCATCTTCATGTTTTTCTTCAACAGTTTCTTCATGGTAGATGGAAAGAAATACTGGGTTTAGATCCCAGATACCAAATCTCATCAGCCTGTCTACTGGCTAATCCCATAAATATAGTTATTTAGACTAGAAACTGCAAATGACATAAAGCAGCAGAGATAGGAAGCTAAATCTAGGAGATACTTAATGGATTATATTAAAATGAGCAGAAATGCCCTATAATTATTCCACACTGTTGAGCTGGTTTCTTAGCTGATTTAAAGGCTTAACTGCCTCCTCTGGAGAAATAAGAAGAGCCAACTATTGGGATATATACATGTTTTAATAGCCCACTCACTGTGGCTCCCAAGCTGTGCTATGGGCTTGCATTCTGCTTCTGTTGTCCCATCAGCACAGTATGGCAGGAGTAAAGTGAAGGATTGCTGTCATATCGCATCCATGAAGTCTAATAAACCTTCTTTTGGGGAAAGCATCTACCCAAAACCAACTTGGCTTAATTAATTTTTCTACCTGAAAACACCAGAGTCACCTGTAGAAATAATACAAGTTGATGTCTGCCTTGCTGTTTTCTGCATGTGGAAATTCATGACAAATATTTTGGTTTTGGTTGGTTGGTTTGGGGTTTTTTCCCTTTGTTTAAAGACATTGAAGTTGATACATTATCAGTCTGAATGTGAATTTCAAATGCTTTCTGTAGGATCTGGGGCAGAATTATGTGTTTTGAACTGGTCCAATCACCAAAGCCTGACCTACAGAAATGACCCCTGCAGCAGTCACTTCATTTTTGCTCCCCCTTAGTGGCCTGAGCTGTGCATGTCTGCACTACTCATCCTGCAGAATGACTGAAAAAAAAAAAAATCTGATTAAGCATTAAAAAAAAAGGGAACTGGGGTTAAGGGCATGAGGGGGCAGTGGTAGCAAGGCAAACCAGAGCTTTCTTCTGTCATTTTCATAATGGCCTAGAAATTACTACTACAAATAATGATAATTTTAAATGCCAGTTAAAAATCAGTAGGCAGTCCTGGGTTAAGAAAATAACAAAAAGAAGCATAAGAAATTGGAAAGCAAGAAGTTTAAATAACCATTTGGCAAGAATAGTGTTTTAAACAGACTTCATAGACTTTTTTCTTTGTACTGGAGAAAAATGATCAAATCTAGGGGGATAACCATGTTTAAGGGGGTTGGGGTTTTTTTTGTGGTTTGGGGTTTTTGACTGGGTTTTTTTTTAGTTGGTTGGGGTTTTTTTTGTGTTGAAGGGCAGCCTAAAGAATGAAGCCAGAAAGAAGAGTCCTATTACCAGGAATTGCTAATTCCTTTAAGTTTTTGTCCTTGGGCACTGTGGGTGTTTGAGATTCTTTGAAAGCATTTGCTGGAAGCCATCATTAAAACAGATCATCATAAACAGAAGGAAGTAAATAATTCTAAGGACCTTCATAATAATAAAGGTATAAAATGTTAAGTAACTTATTTTGCAGCTCTGCTGATAAAAGGAGTCCATCAGCTGGGAATTGAGACAGGGAAATCTCTGATGGCTCATTAGAGATCTGTAGGATGCCTCTGACCACCAGCATGAGACTGCTACAAAAAAGACAAAAAAATCTCCAAAAGGGATCAGGAGACCTTATTTTCAGAGGAGATAGGGAAGTACTGAAAGCCATGGTGAGACAGTTTGCTCGAAGGAGTTGCTTCTGTCAGAGGCATTTAGCTCAACTTCTTCTATTTCCTGGAGAAAGGCATAATTAGCAAGGGCACAAGAGCACATCAGTCTAGATGGCCCCAAATATGTCAAGTCTGAACTTAGAAACATTAATATGATACCCGTAATATACTACAGTCCATATTATTATTGAGCTGAGTTAAATCCAGCCCAAGAGGCCCAAAGCTGGAGTCTTGGAGCTGGTTCAGCTGCTTTGTTCTAGGCACTAGATGTCAGTGTTTTACCTACATTTAAAGAAATTTCCAGTCACTGGAAATGCAGAGGGAACAATCAATACATAAACAAATAAACAACATAAAGCATCTGCAGTACCAAAGCCCCATCAGCAAACCTCTCCTTCTCTCAGGTTCCCAAAAAGAAGTCGACTTTCCCTTCTCCCCAGTTTGTTCATGCCCAGAAACATTGGTTTAAGGAAGAGCTGAGTCAAACGTGCAGAATACCAAAAGTACCTGCCAATATTATCAATAGTGTTGATATATATATATATACATAATATATTTTATACAATATAAAATATTCCCGTGTTTGCTAAGAGTTGCTAACAGACTTGGCCAAGAAATTTTAATATACAGTAGGAAACACACCTGTTTCTTTGAAACCTCTTTCTCTACACTGTATAACATTCATTTCATCCTGACAAAGAAATTGGAAAAATGGGGGGGTTTTAGGTATTAGAAAAAGCTTCATAATTTTGTCAGAAGCAATTTTACTGAGTTCTTAAACTGCTTTTAAGTTCAGGCAACAAAATGGGATCAAACATGAACTAGAGGCAGTATCTTCAACATTTGGTCCATATCGTCTTTCTTTTAGGTTTGAATTAGAAAAATCTAAAATATCTCAAATCAAGCTATTAAGAAAAATTTTACCCAGGGTTGTTGCATTCCATTGTCATCTCAATATCAGATTAACAGTATGTTACATATTCAAAATACAGTCATACCCCTATTCCTTGTGCACATAGTCTGTGTGTGCAAAGCACTTCTGAAAAAAAAGCCATTTACATTAGCACAAATACAGTTTAAATTAGCCCATGCAAACTCCTGAGATAGCAATAACTGCAAGAATTAGAAGTTCCCCTTGCCTTACAGGTGGTTCTCTCTCTCATGTATTATATTTCTCCTTCTCTCCCCAAATCCTCTTTGCTCCCATTCTTTCCCCAACACAGGGCTGAAGGAGAGCATCCTCTCAGCTCCCTCTTTGACCTCCAGAGGTGCCCCATGCTGGACAACCACAGCACGTTTTGCTTTGCTCTTCAGAGCACTCATACATCAGAAAAAAAGTGAAGCAACTAAAACATCCAACAAACACAGTAAAATATGAACACCATCTGCAAACTTTAAGGGTAGTTTTTGTGTTATCTTCTGTCCCTCAGTTTACTTTCATGCTCTATCTACTCGGCATATGTTCATTGAATGAGAAATTGTGCTCCCCAAAATGAGCAAATCCATCCTTTTTTTTCTCCAGCCTACCTATGCACTACAATCAATAAAGAATTCCAAGTATGAGGTGGTAGCTGTACTCAACAGCAGCCTATGGGCCTTGGGGGAAAGGTAGGGGGTGCCTTAGCTACAGAAAGGTCAGTGTTAATCTTGTTATGTTGCTGTTCATAAATGAAGTATTGCAAAGGTCACACAGGTTACAAGCAAGTCTGGAAAACTAGAAAACTTCACTAAAAGGAAGGGAATACACTCCTATTTGAAATAAAATCTAAGGCTAAGCTGCCCTCTAGAAGAATAAATCAAGGACCTTAGCACTTCAAATAATTACACAGCCAAATACAGTGCTACATTTATGGGTTATTTTTAAACACAGCCTGGGCAAAATTATTAAAAAATTACAATTTTCTGGTCTATTTCCTGAAGAATAAGAAAAACAAAACAAAACACAAAAACCTAAACAAAACTATCGGTAACCATCTAATGATCCATCCTATCCCATATGCTGAAAAGTCATTAGTGTTGCCTCAGCCTGAAGAATCTGTGTGTTGAATCAGTGTGGTTTGTACAAATTCAAAGCAAATTTAATCACTGTGGGCTGCATTACATCCCAACATGTGCTGAGGAAGACTGGCATCTGCTACTCATGATTAGCAGGGATATTTTCAGAGAGGAAAGCACCTGTCAGGCAGGCCCAGGACCAACAGGATGGAGCACAAGCAAGGAAATAGGAATTTCCTCCCTTTTTAACAAGAAGCACAGCTTTTTATTTAAAAACCTTTCCACACACTGAAGTGGTTTCTCCAGAGAAAGAGATGGAAAACATGGTGGATCACAGCTTTCAGAGCCCAGTGTCCCACGTCACAGCAGGTAACTGGAGATTTCTCCCAGATCTCTTTTGTTCTGCTTCTTTAACAGTGGCTCAGAGGGTCACTGTTAATACAGGTTTGAAGGAAAGATAATACAAATTGACATTTCCACTGTCGATTGGCTGGAAGCAATAAATCATACAATCAACCATAAAACAACTTTAAAGCACAGGACAAAATATCAATTTGTTGTGGTGAAATCCAGCCTCCGTTGAAAAGCCAAGTCAGCTTACTGGGAGAGAAAGGAGAGCCAGCAGACAGACACTGCAGGAGTTTAACAATCCACCACAAGTTTATTTTTAAACTGTGTCAGGAGCACTTGTCAGCAGCTGGTGTGTGGTTTGCCATGGCCACAGCTCCTGATGACACCAAAAAATGCCCCATCAGAACAAAATGGTGCTGAGGGAAAACTGTGAATGTGGCAGCATTGCACTCCAAAGCAGAAGCACCCAAACCTGTCGAGTCTTGTGAAGGAGACATCAGCCAGGAACTTTTGGGTTGTGGCTCCTGTTATCAGGCAGAGCAGAATTGATCTGTGTACTGCAGGCTATTCACTCCTCAAACTTTTCCTTATAGTCAGTCCAGTCTGGACAGGGTACAACTGATGGAGAGCCCTCGGAGATCCCACTGTTGTCTTAAGACATTGACCATAAAAAGCTCTCCTTTGAAGACCACAAAGGCATAGAAGAATGTGAGCTGGCAATGCCTCCGTATCAGAGGCAGACAAAAATCAGTATTGCCCTGTGCAATTCAAGGTAAAATCACAGGTAGATCAGCCCCAGGGTTCTACTCCCTCCTTTAAAAGTGTTGTTTATTATTCAGCTATAGTCTCCAACAAATAGAAAATATTTGCCTTCTTTCCTGGTCCCAGGAAACCAGTGACAGAACAATTACTGAGACTCAAAGGGCTGATTCTCAATCACTCCATATAAAGCCATTAACAGGTGTAATTTCAGCCAATTGACATGTATTTGCTAGTGTTATACATTCATATTTCAGCTTTAAAGGTTCTTCCCCTTTCTATCACATTCAACAGCATCTCTCTGTGGCAGAGCTTCAGAAAGGGGTCACTTGCCACTGAGCCACACCTAAATAACACTGGATGAGCAGCCAATTTTTCATCTGCACAGCAGCAAAAGAAATAAATCTTCCTGTCATTAAACCTTTCTGCTGAAGAACCTCCCACCAGTGACACAGAGAAGGCAGCAGAGGTAAACAATGGTGAGCCAGGAATAGCTGGTATGGGCTTGAAATGGGGTAGGAATGGGACAGTTTACAAGTCTAAGCTAAAAGTCAGTATTTGTAAAATTTTTTTATTTGCTTCATATTCAAACACAAATTGACTGCAAGAGTCCGAAATTCTGTTACTGTTTGGACTGGGGGAATTTCTGTTCACTCCTTTATCACTCATCCTACTACTAGACCTTCAAACATTCACGTGATCATCTAAATTTTAAGACTTCTTGAACACAAAGAATTTTATGCTGAAGCAGTTCTGTGTTTGAGCAAATTTTCAACCACCTGAAGGGGATAAAATGAGGATGCAGACACAGAAGTCTGTTCAGGATTTGGAACAATATCCTTGTCCCATGCTCACATTTGTATGCCCAAAGCAGCCCAGGAACCCAGCCTCAAAGCTTCCCTCCCTGGGAAGGGTTAAAACCAACTCCTTAGAGCATCATATTGTCATCCATCAATTCACTACCAACTATCCTTTGTCAGCTCTAAGAGAGCCATGGATTTTCTCATTTCCTACATCACTGGCGCTCGAAAACTCAGAGAACAAATTCAGCATGTTCTAGGTTCTTCATCTGAATCTGTAACTATTTTGAGGAACAGATAGCAGTCTTTGGTGCCTTCTGGTGTCTGGGGCAAGCAATTTGCTAGCAGCTCTCAGAGCTACACATCAGCATCCTACACTGAAAGCAAATATTTTTGGGTTTCTGACAGGGTTCTGTCAGACTATGTTGTGAACTATAATTAACTTTGAAGAAAACAGAATGGATCATTTCATGCCCTGTTAAACTTGTAATTTCTTTCTGCATTTCTGGACTTGGGCAACATTGTTCCTACCCCTGCTCAGCCTGCCACAGCCTACCCATTACTGTAGGGCAGAGTTAATTAAATACAAATGTCTTCCTCGTCAAAGCACTGACTAAGGTGTGTCAAATCCTGTCTCCTCAGATGCCATAAAGGGACCATTAAGTCATCTAAACACTTCCAGAAAGTGTTGCAATGCACCACAAATCACAGCAGTGTGAGCGGGCACTCATGGTGCTCATACCCACAAGCTCCCAGTCCTCCTGGAAGCCTCACTGGTGTGTCTCTGTAAAATCTGGTTTG
Organism: Phainopepla nitens; assembly: GCA_013400175.1. Taxonomy (NCBI): domain Eukaryota; kingdom Metazoa; phylum Chordata; class Aves; order Passeriformes; family Bombycillidae; genus Phainopepla; species Phainopepla nitens. The sequence goes on from VXBQ01017277.1 coordinate 538,831, forward strand.
AGGTCGGTCCCCTCAACAGCATCAGGCCACACCACACTATTTCTGCCCCCTTTGAGGCTGACAAGGCACAGAAGAGAAGTCTGTATTCCCATAGCATAAGACCTTGTTCCAGATGAGGAGATGTTTCCTCTTCCACAACTGCACCTTCTGAGCAGGCTGCCAGGAAAGCCAGGTCACTACCAGCTCATCCACTTCTACTGAAGGGCCCCCTATAGGAGGGCAAAAATTCAAGAGCTGAAGCACAGACATTTCAGAGGATCATATAAAAAAAAAAAAAAAAAAAGACAGAAAGCCTTGGGTCACAGCCATGGAAAGGTCACCCAGCTTAAAACTCACACATACAACTAAGAATAAACAACCCCACATGATGCTTTTATCCAGACATGACATTTCCCATCAGGTAATTTTCAAATCTGCCAACCAGCTACCAGTCAGGAGTTCTGGTCTTCCCTCTTCTCCTACCAGAGGTCTCACAGCATCTTAGAATCACAGGATCAATTAGGTTGGGAGAGACCCTTGAGATCATTGAGTTCAGCCCTACCAGGTCTACCACTAAACCATGTCTTCAGGTGCCACATCCACACATCTTGTTGCATGGCATATCAGTAAGGACCATGTGAAGCCTCCTGAAGCATCACTGGCTTCCTTGCTTCACCCTGACACTTCAGGAGATTTAATGGGGAACAGAAAGTACCTCTAGTAGTGTAGGAAATATACTTTTCTAAAAGAGAAGGCCAAAAGAAGAAACCTTTGAGAATGCCACTCACTGAAATGGAAGAGTTGATGAGCAGCAAACCCAGCTTCTTCAGCATGAGAAGTTTCAGTGGGAAGGCTGTCAGCCCTGCTTTGGGCTCACAGAAACTTTCCAGCAGTTCTGCAAGGGGCTCAGGAGTGCCCCTAGCAGGAGGATGTGGTTTTTCCAAATATCTGAAAGGGAAGGCAGCTGTAACCCATTTAAATCACATCAGCAGCTCTTAGCCTCCTTAGTGGGGAGCCAGGGGTGCCTCTCCAGCAGGTGACTGCACCTAAGAAACTTCTCAATACCTACAGGGAAATGCCACAGAAAATTCAAGGTCTCATTCCCAGGAAAATCAACCGTGTCCCTTCTCTTTGCCAGAAAAATGCACAGTGAAGGGCATTTTCCATATACCCTGTGTATTGCTACTGAGTCAGTGAGTGCCAAGAAATTTTACCAGTCTTCAGTCCTGAGCACACATTTGGACCCAGAATCAGCCACAAATCTCCTCTGGTCCCAGTTTGCACTCAGCTCTCTTGGAAAACATGAATAAGTAAGACTTCTGAAGTGGATTTACAGTTTCTCCCACAGTTGCCCTTTTCACTTCATATGAACACCTTAAAACATATTTTTGAGCATGTTTGTAAGAACAAACACTATGAGACAAAACAACTGAGAGCAAAACCAATTCCTAGGATTTTCAGTTTGATAATGATGGCAACAGCTCCCCTGACTAAATGCGGATGCTGGTTTTTTGCTACTTCATGCCAACCTTGCTCTTCTTTTACCCCTTGTGTAGAGGGGCATGTTAAATGTGTGTTCACAGACTTAGGAACTACATTATGGTGCTTTCTCCTGCCATTTCTCATTGAGCTAGTTTTTAGTTGAAAATACTAATCAAAAAGTGCATCCTCACTGTAGTCATATACTTTCACACCTGAATAGCAACTATCAATTCTGAAAGTTGTTTCAAGTCTCCTTTTCATTTCCAGGGATGATTTTCTACTTCTTCCAGGCTGTTCTTCCCACCCTCCTGGAGCTACATGTGTAAGCTTGCCTGTCTCATCTCCTTTGGTTCAACCAGAATTTCATGTCCAAACCTTGACAATCAAATTGAAAACCTTGTGTCCTCTTCCCACTTCCAAAGTCAACATGAAACCTCACAGAAGGAGCAACTGGGAATAAAATTCTCTTTCGAGAGCCCCTCCCTCTGTCTGAAATGGATAACCTATTTTGTCAGAATTTGAGAACAAATACTTTTCCCTCCAAGAGCACGGACACTCTTTGTAGGTAACAAATAACAGGCAATCATATAAATGACTATTGTAGCCACATCCCATACATCTCTTGTAATAGAGGCTCTCAAAAAGGCTTTGTTTTTTACATCATTTCACACCATCTGACATAAGAGGAATTCCTGATGCTATTTTTAGTAAACTAATCTGAGTTTAGAGGCAATTTTCCCCTTCAAGTATTTCTGGGTGTTTGATAGCCAACACAGTCTCCACAAGATGATCATTTGTCATCCTTCACCAGAGAAGGTCACTTATGACCATTTTAGCACCTCCTGGTACTTAACTCTCAAGAAGAAATGATGGTCCTTATTGAAGCTCAGTGAATAAGTTGGCATTAAGTTTCCAAGACAAATTTTTCCAGAATATTGGTTTCATATTGGGTCACAGGAAAGAAAGGACACCTGGCTGGACTTAGGAGCCTGCTGAGGTGCCAAGGAGCAGGACCAGCCTGTGAGGAACCAGGTTCTCCTGGATCCATGGCAGACAGAGCCATCGAGTTCATCTGCTGGGTCTTTGTCGCAGCACTAGGAATCATGCCTTGGAAAATGTTCTGTTTTCTCTGAGCACTGCAGCTGACAAGAACAGACTAATTCAGGAATTCAGCATTACCTGGTTTACAGCAAGGAAAAGGAGCATGGCTGGATTGGGTCCATGTTTGTACTGCCAGCCAAAGCATGCCGCACTCTTTGAGGAGAATTTCTTGCATCACATCACTTGGTTGTCAAAAAGCACTAGAAAGGTTCCCCAAAAATGTTTTCTGTGGCCTCCACAAACCTCTGTCCCTCAGGATCAGAGCTCCCCTCTTGGGCCTTTATGTGGCACGAACTCCTAGGAGTGTGATTTCAAACCGCCACCCAGACCTTCAAGAGCTACTTTGAGACCTATCTAGTCCTTGAGAGACAGAATCCAGATGGAGGATTTGGAAGTGTCTGCAGCAAAACTGACACAGAAGGCACAGGGGGTGTGGATCTGCCCCAGCCCAGGTGGGATGGATGTGGGGTACAGCACATTCTGGTCTACACTCACAGCTCTGGCACCTTGTCTTAAAAAGCAATCATTTAAACCTCTGCAAAGCTTCTGCCATTGTACTTCAGCCAGTCACAGTCACTGGAAAAAGCTCCTAAATTATAGATCAGCTGCCTCGGAATGATGGCATAAACCCACCTTGATTTACAGCCCTGGAGCAAACCTGAAAGGTTTGATATTCTAGCAGTCCTTCAAACCTCACTATTACAGTCTGCATCCTATTTATCCTCTGAGTTTGTCTAGCGACTGGAAGAAGTACTTGGACTGTTTCTGAGCATTATTTCATGTGGTGCAAGAGGAATTGGTCCTGTAGCTATAATCACATTACTTCTTGCCAAGGACCCTGTGTAAAACCTCTATGGCACTTGCTGTCATTCCTACAAAATGCCCATTTTACTTCTTTTCCTGCATCCAAAAAAAGGGATCATTTTAAATATCCATGTTTAACTTGTATACATTTTTTTTCAGGATTTTAATAGGATTTGTCATCATCTGTAAAGCACCATGAAATGTAATATTTTCCCCAGAACAGGCTGTGAAATTTGTCTACCTTATCAGAAATTTGTGTACAACTTGCTTCTTGGATTAAGTGTTTGACTCACTGAATACCTTCTTCTCACACTAAGTGTATCCAATCGGCATGTTAGGAAATACATGGGGTTTTTTTCTTTTTCTAATGGTAGTCGTGGCCTCAGAAGGGATACATGACAGTTTATTGTGCATGCATATGTTTATACTTAATTGCTGGAGCTTAAGGAAGAGCATTATGTCTAATTCCCTGCCTGAGTGGCTTATTGCACTTGAGGCACAAGCACACAGCTACAATACCCAGACATCCAGAAGCCTTGCATAGAGCTCAAGATCCTGGAGATGCACAAACCAGGGGGACAAATGGTCCCTGATCAAGGATTTCCTGAACAAAGGAAAAAATAAGGACAGTGACTGGCACAGTCACTGTCATCAGCTTCTGTGACCAGGAGCAATGTCAGAGCACCAGTGACCTGTAAATAGCAGATTTCCTCTACCCAGAAGATCCCCAAATGCAAAATACTGGGTTATTTCCAGGTTTGGGGCTTGTTCTTCTTCTGAAAGAGCAACTTCCAGGGGAAAAAAAAAAAAAAAAGAAAAAAAAAAGAGGAGAGGAAAAAGAAATCCAAACCCAAAGTGTGTTCTGATGATTGCCCCAGACTATAATTTAGTCTTGTGCCTGCAAGTTTCAGGTTTTGTTCAGGTGCATAATGGTGTGGTGGAATGCTTCCCAGCAGTCCCCCAAAACATTCTCTGTAATAACAGAGAGATCATTTATTGGAGAGAATGAGCAGACTCTTGCATAAGCCTCTTTTGTATGACAAGTTTCAAGGGTATGAAAGCAGCAATTATTCTCACCTTGGCTAATGCAATTAAGAAATTCTGAACTACTGAGAAAACTGTGGAGCAATTAGACTTTGAACACTACCTAGCTATGAATTGTCATTTGCCAGGGAGCTATAGTTAGGTCAAATGAAATCAGAGATGAGGGGAATGGTCTGAGAGCAGTCGGAGGCACTGGGGCAGGGCTTTTCCCTGCAGTTTGTTACAGACCCGGATCCAAACTCTGTCAGCCATGACCATGAGTTATAAGCACTTGGCCAGTTTTTAGAGCAGTAATCAGGTATTTTTTGCTAACTTAGGCAGAAACATTACATTATTTTAGTGATAACTGCAGAACTAATTCTACTCCCAGTCTAAAGTTAAAACGTGTTAGGAAAAGTGCTGCTTAACTTAAATCTCTCATGCTGACTGCAGCTTTTGTGAAAGAGGAGGCTGGTTCTAACAAGAGGATCAAAATTTGAACAATTTGCCTTTGCTATGAGGTAGAAGAAGCCCTTGCAGGATTACTGCAGCTTAAATGTCATCATTAAGAAACAAAGCAGAGCTTGGATAAGTGCTGCATTGACTTTAAGGCTAAGATATGGACTGCAGAAGAGCACAGGCAATAACACATGTCCAGAAAACAGGACCCAGGAGAAGAGAATGGAAGATGAGACCAGAGGAAGAGGAGACAACATAATATCACTTCTATTGACAGGAAGGAAATGACTTCTTCAAGATGCTCATGAATGGTGCAAGTATCCAGAGGTTTAAGCTTGCATCGAGAAGGAGATTATTGATGATGATGATGATGATGATGATGATGATGATGATGATGATGATGATGATGATGATGATGATGATAAGAGTGAGAAACACCAGGTGGCTGGGGAGGGTGAGGAGCCTTCTTTGGATCCATCCCTGGTCAGATGTTTGATCTCACAGATTTTGCCTCAGCAGAGGGGGAGTGGGTGACCCCTGAGAAGACTGTGATTTCAGCATCCTGTTTCTTGTGAGCGTGGTACTCTTGAATACTCTGAGAATTTTGTTGTTTCCCCCAACACTGCCCAGAGTAAATCAAACCACCTTCCCCTGAACCTACCGAGCAGGACAGGGCATTACAGGGGTGACCTGACTGTGGCCTTCCAGTACCTGAAGGGAACTTAGAAGAAAAATGGGGCAAGACTATCTACAGGAGCCTGTAGTGACAGTACAAGGGGGAATGGGTTCAAAATGAAAAAGAGTAGGTTTAAATTAGATATGAGGGAAAAATTGTTTGCTGTGAGGGCAGCAAGGCAGAGGCTGCCCAGGGAAGCTGTGGATGCCCCATGCCTGAAAGTGTCCAAGGCCAGGCTGGTCAAGGCTTGGAAGAACCTGCTCTAGTGGAAGGTGTCCATGCCCATGGCAGAGGGGTGAAACAAGATGATATTTAAGGCCCCTTCCAGCCCATACCAATCCTTTTTTTTTTTTGCTATGATTCTGACTGGTCAGGTATTAACAGGGTCCTAACAAAGAAGATAACTTTGCAAGCAGCAGGGGTCAGGGAAGTAACAAGTTCATGTTTTATTCCTGCACCCAGACCTCTCCTGGCCTGTTGTGACTCAAACTGGCTTTTATAGATTCACAGAATTATTTGGGTTGGAAGGGGCCGTGAAGATCATCTAGTTCCAGCCCCCTGCCACGGGCAGGGACACCTTCCACTAGACCAGGTTCCTCCAAGCCCCATCCAACCTTCAGTGACTCCTGCAGTTGGCACTGGGCAGCCCTGCACTCAGCAGGCTGAAAAGCTCAAAAAACCACTTTTTTTTCTTCTTACTATTAAGTTTCCTATCACTTACTCCTCCTATCACACGGTCAAGCCTTCTCAGGGGATAAAGCATGGGGATAAAAGTCTCACCATGCTTCAAGCCCTTTGAAAAAGAATTTATATCCACAGTGTTAAACAAACAGTATTTCAAAATAATTTTGAAAAGACAATTCAGTGAAAATCTGGAGGAGTCCTGTCTTTCAGCTGGCTTAGTTACACTTGATTGCGTTTGCTATTGCATGGATGCAATTTCAGATTTCGCTGGGGAGATTCACAAATGCAAAGCTCCCCGTGCCAGGTTGCTCACCACAGCCCCTGAAGGGATACCCTGTCCAGAGGGGCACAGCCCAGCCAGAAGTTGCTCCTCTTGGCTCAGGATAGCTGTCTCTCCACCTGCTCCAAGGTCTACCAGCATGGACAACTTGATCCTGTGCTAACCCCAAGTTTCTCTGGAATGGAAACTTCTTTTTGTGCATGGAGAACTCAAAGTGTGGGGATATCACTCCATCCAGATCCCTCACCCTGAGAGCTGTGCTCCTTTCCCAGCTTCCCTGGGATCTTGGTGGTAACACAACTTGTGAAGAACATTACTTCATCATTAGCAAGAGAAACCCAAGAGGTCTGCAAGTTTGTCCTGGATAATCTCCCTCCTCATTAACAGCAGACATTGATTCACCTGTAGTTAAATGGGTAAACTGTTTAATTTACAACAAGGGATTTATCTGGGAAAGAAAGAAAATCATTTCATGCCCCATTGGTTTTCTGTGATCCCATTACACCAATAGATGATGTTTCCTTTATATCAGTCAAATAGGAAGTAGGGGCTTAGGAGCTGAGGAGCAGAGAAGAGACTGCTCGTGAACTCCCACCTAGGGAAGGATGGAGGATCTGGCCCAAGCTTAGTTTCAGCACTAAATATCTTCTTCCTTTTCCCAAAAAACTGAGAATCTACAGATTACAGTCACCACAGCTGACAAACCTGTAGCATCAAAGCAAAAAAAGGGCCCCTCAAGCACCTCCTCACTTCTGCTCCCTGAGCGTGAGGGCTCCACACATCCAGGGGTCCCCCTCCACCTTCACAGAGCCACAAAGGGGGGCAGGAACAGAGCAGCATGGAAGACAAAGGAGAGGCACTTCAGTAGCCTGAGGACTACCCACCTGCTCAAGCATCAAAGGCATGCTGCAGAGGGGAGGTGTGAGAGCTTTTCACAGGAGAGGCTGTCAAGATCTTTTTATAGATGGCAGTCGGCGCAGAGAGGCTCTGAGAGGGTTTGTCCTCCCGTGCAGTTGTACAAACAGCTCAGTAGTCAGTTCCATGAGCAGCAAAATGACTGAAGGCTCCTCTTCTCTGCTTTGATGTGCTGCTGACAGTGTTGGAAACTAATAAAAGAAGAACCTCTACCAGGAGCTGGTCCCTCCCTGGGCACTTGATCTGGAGAGTGTTCCTTCTGCCAGCATTTTCTCACAAGGCCTGGAGGAGCCTCGAGATGGGACAGAGAGAGCTCAAGTCTGCCCAGAGAATGACTGAGTGGTTTCATACAGACACAAGACTTCTCCTTGTTCACAAAAATCGTACCAGCAGCTGTTGCACAAATGCTGTACTCAACAGACAACCTCTCTTTGATATTAGCTGATGTATTATATGTTAACACAACACCACTTTGTGCATTGATTAGCAGAAAACCCAGCACCCAAAGGTCTCTTTTAAGAGATTAAAAATACACAAGGGGTTTCATACTTCAGTTATATTACAGTAAGATGAACAATGACACCACCACCTTAAAGTAGTTCACAAGTACTTCACTTGGCAAGTTTTTTACACTGCACCCAGATAGGCATCTCCTCAACAAGCATGCCAGGGTCAACCAGGCCCCCTTTGGTACCACAACACTGAGCAGCTACTCACAGCTTTACTTCTTGCTCTCCTGCCTTCATTCATTTATTTCCTTGCAGCCCCTGCAGTCCCAAGAGCAAGCCTGAACACTTGTGGACCTCCCAGCACTGTTCTGAGGTGGCCCTTGAGCTGCTGTGAGCAGCAAGGCTGCAGACATTTCAATCTGGGAATCAAGAGAAAAAGAAAAATAATTAAAAAGAAGAAAAGGAAAGAATCACAACTGACACCCATCCTTGCCCCCATGCACACAGGCACTGGAGATGACTAAGAGCAATCCAGCTGTCCTTCCCAGTTTCAGTGGAAAGGTTTTAGCCTTCAGTGTGGGCAGAGTGGAGACACAGTATTGGCTTTTTCTCAGTGCAAAGCTATTTCTACTCTAAATCACCGTTCCCTGATTCACCAGCAGCGGGGCTTTCTGTGTGCAGAGATTCAGAAAGAGAAGGTGACACAGCTAACCTTTGACATGCTGCATCCCCGTGTGATTTCACCCAACCCCCTTTCTGGAGTGAGCAAAAAGATCCCAGAATGGTTTGGGTTGGAAGGGACTGAAAGCCCACTCAGTCCCACCCTGTGCCATGGGCATGGACACCTCCCATGAGCCCAGGCTGCCCCAAGCCCCGTCCAGCCCGGCCCTGGACACTTCCAGGGATGGGGCAGCCACAGCTTCTCAAACATCCTCAGTGAAAACCAAGAGAAGAGGGAGCAGCCATGGCCATTGCTCTCCCTCTGCTTTGGCCAAGGCAGTGGGTCAGGCAGCCTCCAAAAAAGTTTCCAAGCCAGGGTCTGATGCCAGTGGTGACTTACAGCACCATTACACAACGTCACCTTCAGAGCTGTGACAACCATGCTGGGAAAGGCCCACAGAACTAAATACTCACCCTAGAGATTTGATCTACAATCCAGGACATGGACAGGAGCCCTTTGTCTTCTGCTCAGCACCCTTTACTCTGAGCTCCCCAAGACACTACAAATTAAGTTATACAGATCTTTTTTCCAGTCCAGCAGAGGAAGATTCCGAGCAGCAAAGCACCTGGATATATTTCTGAATATAATTTTTATTGCAGTACACACAAAGGACAACTCTGGTCTTCATTTTGAACCTGCCTGAGAAGATATTGAGGCAGCCAAGGTTTTTCTGAGGGTTTGGGGGTTTTTATTCTGTGAAATCTCGGCAGAATTGAGATGTGCTGTCACAATATTGCAAATGGCCTCTGGGAGATGAACATTCCCAGCAGGTACCCAGAGGACAGGCACAACTGTGCCTCCTTTCTGATGGAGTCCAGCACCAAAGCCCAACACCACAGCAAAAATCAAGGAATCTGATGGCTCCACAGGAAAAGTGCTGCACAAGCATCCAGATGAAAACATCAGCCCTTGTCCATGATTCTTTGAGCTATGACACTGGCATTTGGACAAAACCAGTTACTTTTCTGAAAATCCTATTATTACAGCCAATTCCAGAAGTTGCTCCAAAGTGACTTACAGGTCAGATAGGAACTTGTGAGGTTTTTAACTCGTTTAGGGGGGTGCTCCTTCCTGTGATCTATGAACAACATGGGAAGGATTGGTATTCCCAAAAAAAGCCCAAACAAAAGTCAGTGACAAAACCCTCACAGCCACGAAATGGCATGGCAGCTCTGTGGGCAGGTGGCCTGGGTACAGTCCTGGCCTGCCTTTCACCCTGGCTGCAAGAGGCACCTCCATTTCCACACGAAAGAGGGAAGCAGGCATCACAACCCACATAAAACCACAGGGGCTCTTTTTTTTTTCCTGCAGAGGTGCCCTGCCAGCAGCCCCATTTCTCAGCTGGAGCTGACCTGGAGGATGATGAACACGTCTCAATTGAATTTATGTTGCTCCCCAATGACTTACGTTGGTTGAATTTCAGTTCTTGTGCAGGACGAGCACTGTCCCAGCCGCAGCAGGCAGACTTGTCCCTTCAGGATGGGGAATGGGACACTGAAGTTGAAGGCAGGAGCTGCTGCTCCTGAAGCCTGTCAACCCTTCAACCTAGGCTATCTAGTTGGGATCCTAAGGAGGACAGGAATGCAATCCTGGGCTGTAGCAACTAATACACCTAAGCCACAGGAATTAACTATGATTTACAAGTCTTTAAAGAAACACACAAGAGGCCAAGCCTTCCAAAAGCACCCGAGGCTGTTCTGAACAAACTCTCATTGACTTTGGGCAGCCACTCTGCTGCTACATGCTGCAGGGGACTCCAAATCCTACCCAGAGACATAATGCAGCATAGGCCAGGCAGGAGCTGCTTTCTGCTTGTGGTTACCTTCAGCACAGCAGCTGGATGCTGCAGGATTTCATGCAAATGTTTTTCTCTATTTTTGACACATCTTGGAGCATGACCTCCCTCTGGCAAGCTGTGCAAGGAGGCACCGGTGTGGGCAAAGACAAAGCTTCAAAAAGAAATTCATCCACCATCACTCCAAAACTGGCTGGTTTGGCATGAATTCAGTATAAACATGGTCACAATTCAACCAGGGTTACAACTGAAGGGTCTCAAAAAGAGCTGTCCATTTAGTGGGCTGGGTTGGCACCTCACAGAGGCTATTCTTGGACAGTGGTGAAGTGTCAAATAATCCTGCTCTCAGACTTTGCTGCTGCCTCTCCACTAGAAACCTTGAATTTTGAGTCCCAGGGTACAAGTCTGGAGGAATTTTGGTCCAGTCAAAGTGGTGAGAGATGGGTACTACTGCCCTCGTTTGGGATAAAAAGCTGGTCTGTATCTTCAGAATGGGTCTTAAGCCACAGTGATCCTCAGATATGACAGAATATTTGCACTAACAAACTTCTTGCAAAAAGAAAATGAAATGTTACTGGTGTACCTGATATCTGCAGGAGATGGGTGAGGCACAGGCTTCCACAGAGCACACAGGGGGTACTCCAGTGCTTGGCAGCGAAGCCATAGGGAAAGAGAAAAGGAAAAAGAGAGTGCAATATGCAGAACTTTCCTCTGCAGCCCTTTCACTCCCCCTCCCTGTCTGCTGCTGCCAAAATCCTGCTCTGACTTCTCGTCCTGTGGACGAGGCTCTTCCCTGTCTGTCGGCTCCACCTCCCCCGCAGTGGGAACACCAGAGGGACAAGGGGTTTGCCACAGCTGGGCGGGGGACAAAGGCCTTCCCAGCGGCAGCGCTCAGCTCTCCTGGCAGGCACATGTAGCCGTCGCTGTGCAGCACAAGATGTCGTTGCTGTGCTACTTTTGTCCCTCCTTTCCATCCCTGCCTCCCTCGCTGGGAAAGGCACCACCTTTCCCACCCAAAGCCCAGCAGGAGCGCTTCAGGCGTTCCCCGGGGAGCACCTCACACCTCCTCTGACAGCTCTGGACAGGTTTCTCTCGCTAAAACACCAGCCTGGGAAGGAAATACCCACCTTCTGCTCTCACCACCCATCCCCGTGTGTGAGCAAGTACCCCATGGGTCCTGCCGTGCCATGGACACAGCCTGGACACGCAGGACTTGCAGCAGCACCTGGAGACACCAGCTGGGTTGTGTGTGGACTTTGTCCTGCCTGGACCTTGAGAGCAGGACTCCCAGTGTAGAAAGACTGCTTGGATGTGATTGCCAGGATCCTTTTTTACATGGAAAGCAGCATTTAGGAATAAAACCCCACCTGTCTCACTGCTGCAGCTGGAAGCTCATGATTGTGCACCAGTGGGGAGAGGCACATCAGTGCTCTTCCCAGCACCCCACTGGAAATAGAGATTTTTAGAGCTGTGGCTGATTTCCTTGACTGAGCCAGGAGGAGGAGGAGAAGAGGTATCTGCAAAAGTCAGCCCAAGCCCATAGAGGGGAAGACAAGACAGGATTGTTACAAGTGCTTCAGCTGAACTTAAAATCTTCTGTAGCTGCCACAAGACTTCTCACATCCCAACTCTGGATAAAATCTCCACTCTTTTTTCCATGGTGTAAATTCAAGACACGAAGTTCCATTTGGCAATGCCTAATTTAGCACAAGCACTTTTGGGACTGCAGTGCCATGCTGTAAGTACCCAGACACAGGCCTCCTGCACGTGTGGCAGTGACCATCCTTTCAAAATCTATTTGATTCCTGAGGCATTTTGCACACTCTAGGACAAAAACTGCACGGCTGATTCCACTGTGGATCTGATAATATTTGGGATATCTACTGCTCAGACTGATGAGTTTTCCCTCTACAATATTCATATCCTTCAATGTTCAATTCCTTTGGCAGAAGCACCTGTCCAATGGCATTATTTACTTTTAAAAGAACTTCTGCAGCAGCTACAAGAAATCCCAGCAAGAATTTTCCCACAAAATGGAGGTCATTAATGAAAACCCCATTTTTTCCATAGGATGTAAGGTCAGGGAAATTTTCCTGAGTGGATCTAATCCTTGGCCCTTCAACTCCAGCCCAAGAGCTTGACTATATGTTGGACTTGTATCAAATTCACACCAAGAGCTTTTAAACAGCTCTTTAAAAACTAAGTGCTGCTTCTAGGATGTAGGGTAGAGAGCCTTCCCTGAGGGCTTTCATGGTGGATGAGCCTTAAGGGCCAGCAGAGGGTTTGGATGAAAAATAAATTCAGGTATCTTGGAGTTAGGCTATTCCTTTGACTATCTAAAACATCCTTTAGTGAACTCCCTGCCAAGCTCTTAGTGGTGCCACAGTTCACTTAATTGTAAATCTTGCTTATATCTGGTGGATTGAAGAGTGAAACTTTAGCACATTCACTTTTGGAAACCCAGAAGTCCTTTACACAGCAGGAGGAAGACTTGTACCCTCCTCACTCCTCTCCATCTCCACTCACAAGAAATAAGCAGCAATTCAGCATCCTTTTTAACAACCTGCCAGGATCCCAGAGGCACTTTACATCCCTGGTCCTCATCCTTGGGCAAACAGCACGAAATAAAACAGCCCATAATCCCAGCCATGGCCCAGCATGACAAGGAAGCCAGAGTCCCTCTCAGGTTCAGCACTGCACTGCTGGCAGCAGCAGCCACCTCTGAAAGCTTTTTTGGAAAGAAATGAGATTCCCTTGCTTGCTTTGCCAGAAGCAAGACGTTCATGGCATCAAGAACAGAAGTACCTCTGCAAAGCCACTCGACACACAGGGTGACACACAGGGGACCCTGTGGCTGTCCTGGAGGTGCTTTTCATAAAAAACCCTCATGTAGAAATATGAAATCACACCAGTGCCTGTGTGACAGTCTCCAGACCAGAGGAGAGTGTGTTACAAACACTGCCAGCACCTATTAAGGGGTTTCACTTTACTGGATCTGGCAAACACAAATAAGCATTTGAGAGCTGAACTAGCTCACAGAGCTTTAGCCTTTGGATTACTTACTAATGAACTCCCCACAGTCCAGCCATTTAATTTCATTAAATTGCCAAGACGGTTCCAGTTAAAGGCCTGGGTCAAGTGACACACTGCTGTTTTTTCAGAGACCTCATCGGGAAAAGGCACATGCCTCTGTTTAAACAGATACCCTTTTATAAATATCTGCATTGTGCAATTAACCTAAATGAACTGTTTTTCCCCAGTGTACCACTGGAAAACCCAGCAGGAGTCACAAGCAAGGATCATGCTTTTGATTTTGGAATTTTCTGCTTCTGAGGCCAGAAGGTCCTATCAGATCCTGCTGACACAGAAATACTCTCCCAGCCTCGGTTAGCTGGCCATCTTTTCCTGTCCTCTCCTCAGATACCTGGAGCTCAGCTCACAGAGGTAGGATATTGTGATGGGGATTTGCTCCTCGGCTCAGGAAGGGACGCTTCACCCTGTGGCTGACTGCAGCCCCCTGCCATCGCTTCAGCAAGGTGCTTCAGGCTCCATGGTCCATTAGTTCAGGCCCTTCTGGAAAGGCTGGGATGAATGGAAAGGGAAGCCAGGCAGGCTCCAGGGAAGTACTACCTGTCTGGTCCTGCTCACAGCAGCAGGACATTGGGATCGGCTCCTGCATCCCACAACATCCCATGGTTTATAGGCTGATCTGCAGCCCTCCAGCAGCCAAGGAAGGGCCTCAGTTTCATCCCAGCCTGCCCTCAGAGTCCACACGAGCTGAGCCCCACTCCTGGAGCACCCAGCTCCTTCCCGCGGCTGCCGCAGCCTCTCTGGCTGCTCTCACAGGTTTGGGAGTCAGCCCGCAGCAATGTGCACGCTCAGCAATCCTCCGTCGGGAGCGTGGGGCCGCAGCCCAGGCCGGCTGAGGGAGTGGAATTTAATTTCCAGGATGGATGGCTGTCAGCGCCGCAGGACACGCCGGCTCCGGGCGAGGGGCCTGCCCCAAATCCACTCACTCCTAACAAGACTGATTTGTCTCCTCTCACCTCCGGCTCTAAGAGTTTTCCTTCAAACACAATCATTCCTTCCTGTCCTGCTTTGGTGACTACCACGTTGCCGTGCCTTTCAGAGAGGGGCGGCACCGCCCCTTTGTCCCTCGGATTCCCCCACAGCCAGCGGGATCTTTGCCCTGCTCTGCCTGCAGGGTGCAACCTCATCTTGTTGGGACGCTGTTTCCCGCTGGCAGCTCCCACTGCGACAACCAGAGCGGCTCCTAGAGCCTGGAGCCAGCAGGAATGGCCCTGAGAAAGGGAGCAGGTTGATGTTGCAGGGCTCACCAATGCCAGGCCAGTGAAAAATTGGGTTGAGGTACTGTAGGGTATCGCTACGTGTGGACAGTACACAGCAGAGAGGCATTTATCCCCACGCAGGAAACTACTAAAAGACATGATTTAATAAAAGAAAAAGTACAGGTGTGAATCCCCAACAGACAATTTTCTTGCTGGGACCTGTAGATTTCATATAACCCCAAAGCCAAAGACACCAACAGCAAAGCCAACACCAGCCAGGCCTAACCACGGATGCACTGACCTAGACAGCCAGGCTCTCTTGCTTCACTGGACTGGATTTTGGTTCAGAACCAGGCCAGTATCACTCTCAAAGAGCTCTCTGCAGGTGCTCATCATTCTCAGAGCGGTTATTGCTGTGCAGATTGTCCTGCATTGTGGAAATCAGAGAAGATAAGGCAAGTCAAGAGTAGATTGCAGTGAGATCAAGTAGGTTTTTCTCAAAGATATGCTCTAGTTAAGCCACAAGTTATTTGGCTCTGTGCAGGGATTACTGAGTAAAGCTTTATGTCCCTTGTTATGTAGGGGGAGAAACGAGCTGGCCGTGGGGCTTCCTTTTACCCTTACAAGACATAGGGTCTGTACCAGCATGGGACCGCTGCCAGCAATGGGAGAAACCCTGTCCCATCCACTGTCAGGTGTCCTAGATGAGGATCCGTCCCTTTCGATTACAAATCTAGTGAAAAAAAAAAGGAAAATAAAAATTAAAAATAAATAAAAATAAAATGTCACAGTTGCTCCAGATCCATCTGGAAAGTGAAAAATCAACAGCTTTTTAAAAATGAATAGAGGTGAGATAGAGAAGCTGATGCTGTTGCATCCATCTTCCATCCCAAACCCCAGCATGGGGATTGTCAGTGGACATTGTCAGTTGTGGAGCATTGTCAGTGATTTCAGTGAAACTTCTTGGAAAGTAAGGCTTTGGGCAAAGAGGGCTGGACAAGTCCAAGCACAGAGACTGGTCTGGACTCATTCACATCACCAAAGCATGTCTTTCAGTCACATTGAGGGGTATGTCAGCACTGATTCTTCTTTGCACCTTTCAATTATTCCTGGGAAAAGTCTAAGGGTTTGATGTCTGAAGATGACCATTCTGTATGCATGCCGTGTTTGTATAAAAAATAAAAATTACTGAAGCTCTTGTGGAAGTCACACTGAGCCTCCATCTAATAAGTTTTAATCAGTCAAACTTGGAAGGAAAACGGCAAGAAAAGAAGTTTGGAAACTGCTGGCAATAATTATTTTGCCAAGGAGAGATTTCCATACAAAGACATAGTCAGGCTCTCTTTCAGTGCAGTTAGAGATTAACACCCTGAGAAAGATATAATAAATGATCAATACACTGGCACTTGGTTACTTGCAGCAAAGGAAACACTGGGATTTTTTTCTGCCTCTTCCTCTCTCTATTTTTCCCTTCAAAGAAGACAGCACTTTAAGAAGGCACATCCTGCAATCTGTGCAGCATCCTGGTATGCCTCTAAAAGAACAAAGGGAAAAGCCTGGCTTGTCCACTCCAGCTTAACAGAGCTGTTTAACCAAGGTCTAGCAGGAGTTAAGAGACTCCTCTGACACATGTCTAGCAGGCAACTCCTGTCCTGGGCTAAGGAAAGTCCCTAACCTATCTTTCACTCATCTGGGGCTGGATTTACTTCATTAAAAATAGTTAATGGAATGTTAATGGTACTTAATTGTATTCACTGCACCGGTTTTGCTGAGACTTTTTTTCCCCCTCAATTCACAAAGATGGGACTAAGTGCTAATGTATTGCAAACTTATAACCTGCGGTCATGATTTTAAACACATGTAGAGGTGCTAATTGCATTCAGTTGACACAACTGTAGATGGGAAGATCATTTTTCACACCTTATCAGCGCTGGGGAGGTGATAACTGCATTCAGAAGACACCACTGCTGTTACAAAGGTAATTTCTTGCACTTCATCGGAGCTTAACACATGCTCAGCAATGCAACCAGCCAAAAATACCACACCATCGGAGTTAACGAGGTGCTTGCACGCTTTTTAACAAACGGGAATTGTAAAAAAACTTTCCCCTCGTTTCTTTTTAATAAAGAGTAACAAATTCCTGCAGGTGCCATGTTGTTGGAGTTGGTGGCTGCCTGCCTCAGTGAGATTTCTGACCGTGTTCCTAGTGCTTTCTGCTGGATGGATCCCACGGGGAGTAGTGCACTGGAGTGTCTGAAAAAAGCTGAAGCTTTTGGCCACATAGCCAAAGACAGTTTTGAGATCTGAAGTCACCATTTCATGCAATTTCTGTGTGTTTGACTGTGCTATAAATGGTTCTCTTTCCCTCCTCCTATGCTTTGAGGAGCCTTTCAGTCTTCCCTAAATATGCCTGTGGTCTTTGATGGAAAATCCTGTTTACAAGGTGCAACATGCTGAGGTTGTTAGGCTGTCCAGGGTAATTTGGACATGCAGCAGATGCGAGGCAGGGCTGGTCTGAGGTAAAAATTCCTGCTGAAAGCAGTTTCCCCTTTGCTTTAATTAAAGAAATATATGATAAACCTTTCTGTTGGAATAAGACTGGATAGTGGAGGAGCATTACAAGGCTTCTCTGGCAAAGGTAGGCAACTAAATACCCAACTTTGAGAGAAACTATTTCAAAACAAAGGAAAAAAATGCATTTCTAATCCCCAAAATATCTGCTTTAGGTGCTTGCCTTGAATGACATGTTGAAATGATGTTAACAAGAAGAAATTTTTAACTAATAGAACCATGAATATTCCTCTGCATTACCTCCAGAATTCTTGAGTAAATAAAGCTAATCCAAAGACACAAAGGTAGATTTGCAAAGCAAATTTACCCTGGCAATACCCACGTGTCACTCCTGGGAAGGTGGGGGCAATCACCCCAAGCAGATTACCTGGGACCCGAGGCACTGCAGCTCAACAGCACTGCCTCCCACGTATGTCTTCTATTTTCTTACATGACTTTTTATTTATTATTAAAGTGAGACTTTCTCAGCCTCTCTCTGCAGAGTTGGTCAGCTTGTGATCTCTTTGTGTGTTTTTTTTTCTTCTTCTTCTCCTTTTTTTGTTGTTGTTGTTTTCTTTTTAATAGCTCCTTCCTTTACAGAAAGAATCGCAGCTTTTCGTTAACATAATAATAAGAACCTCGCTGCTTGCACATTAAAAGCTGGCTGCCAAACAGGCTTTTGTAGCTGCCCTACTGCAGTTACCAAACGAAAGGCTTGAGCCCAAATTTGCACTGGTAATGGCAGGAAATGGGATTACTTTCTTACTCAGAGTGGCTACTTCATACCCTTCCTTTCCTCACCGGGAAGCTCCCTTTTGTCCTGTGTCCTCCCAAAAGACAAAAAAAAAAAAAAATCTCAGCTTTTCCAAGCTCTGGGAGAAATAACAACTTCAGGGGAAATAAGGAGAATGTCTTCAGAAGCTTCATTTTATCATTCACTGTGATGAGTTCCCAGCCACCCAGCAGGAGCGGGTGGCTCACCCCAGCAATTTTGATGTTTAGGAGAAATTCATCCCCACATTCTGCTCTCTCAAGGGTCCCCTCATCCCCACACACATTCTGCTCTCCCGAGGGTGCCCACACACCCTGGACCATTGCAGGTAACCACAATCAGAGCATCTCTCCTGCACATCCCTCTTTGCTTCTCAAGTCTCCAGCCCATTAGGAATTGTATATAAAACACAACAACAGTCCAAAGACGTGGAGGTTTGAGCGTGGCCACGGGCAGGTCAGGGTTATTTTGGCTTTGTGATGCATGAAGCAGAGAGGAGAGTTTTGCTCTGTAGCATAAATTAACATGATCTCAAGGCAGCATTCATTTGCATTCAATGACACACCTTCTCGGGGAAACGCTTCTCATATTAAGCGTGTTTTGGGTGGCAAAGCTTGACTAGCACTGCATGCATGACTCTCGAGTTCAGATGCAGATGGGAAGATGCCGTCATCCCGGGAACAAGCCGGGAAAGTCCCCGCTGAGCCTGCCCACAGTGAGACGCGTCTTGCGGCTGCTCATTTCTGCAGCACGGCAGGAGAGATCACACTTGTGGGGAACCCGTGAGTCATTGCCTTCGACAGCTGAAGGGCTTTCCCTGTCTTCTGAAAGGAAAGGTCACTCTTTTGCTGGGCAGTTTTCACCCCTGTCAGCCACAGCCTGGGAGGATCCCTTGCCTCCTCCCTTTGTGGCGCTCCCATAGGAGAGCTTCCCTTCCCCGCCAGCCCTCTGCAGGTCAGTGGCTTCCCCGGTATTAACCTCAGGAGAAAAGGTGTCTTCCTTGCCAGAGTCTGGCAATTACACATTCAATTCCCTCCTCTAACAGCACCTGGGCTCTGGTTTTGGGGCAGTTACCCAGTTGGACTATGGTTCCTTTCCCAGCCGCAAAATGGTAAGAAACCTACTTCCTTCCTCTGTTACCTTTAGCCACAGCTACATCTTTACATCTATTCCCTACCTATTTATAGTTCAAGCCAGAAAGCAGGATTGCTTCTGAAGCACCTGCAGGCTGTCTGGGCAACCTGACCTCTTTAGGATAATTAACGAGGCCACCACAGAGCTGTCCATGTCAGTGGCTCCACTCAGGGCCTGCCAACCTTCCCTCAGCACCAGTAGGAACTAATAATGCGGGGGGAGCCAAGGACTCTTCCTCTGGGGGAAGAAGTATAACCCAGCTGACTGCAAGATGAGAATTTACTGCAATATGAAGGGATCACCATGGAAACCTCTTTATTTTATTTCAGCCAATCTTTCTGCACTGTCACAAGCAATATCACCTTCTCACTAGCCATAAAGAAAAGGTTCCCAGAGGGGTTTGTAATCCCTGCTGGCTGGCCAAGCCATCTGCCAGGAAGACATGTTTTCTCCAGGAAAACCATTTTTTTGATGGTTCCTCTCCTCACCAGGTGTGACTGCACCAGTAAAGGATAAGGCATTCCTCAGTCCTGGATTGTTCCTCCTGCAAAGACTGTAGATTTTAACTTTGAGAATAAGAACAGGTGCAAACAGGAAAGCCTGCTATGTCACTGCCATCATTTTCACCTGTCCTCCTTCCCTCATTTCCAGAGGAAAGTTCTGTTATGCCGTGCATCTGCCCCTGAGCAGCAGCCTTTGAGGAACTGCACGTTTTGAATGACAGCTCCATCCATCAGCCACACCCTAGTGCTGAACCAACAACCTCAGCGTGAGCAGAGAAGCAGGATAAGCCCAGCAGCTTCTCCATGGAAAACCTAAAATGAGACTGAAGTCCCACCAAGTGAAGCTCCACTTGAATCTCCTTTGCAGGAGATTGGGAAAAGTGAAATAATCTGTTTTGGCTTCCAGCTGTGGTGACAAAGATGAGGAAGGGAACTGCTGTCTCTCTGGAGAAACTATATCTGTCCAACAACTACTCCTCAGAAAACAAGCTCTTTGCATGACACAGACCCATCCTAGTCCTGTGCCTGACACAAGCAGCAGCTTCAAGCTCTGCATGTCTGAATGAGAAGAGCTTTGCTTCTGGAGGATCACCATGACCTGAATTGACGAGGGAGATAAATAGGTCAGGCTTTTCAGACACTTAGTGCACCACACCCAAGTTTCACTTATACCCTGCACAATGACAATCCCAATTTGCATTTACACTCGTGGGTAAAAAGACTTGAGAACACCACCCTGGTCACTCAGAGGTGTTTTTTAAATGCTCAGTGGTTTGAGGAACGCTGGTGCTGTCCGTGGGACATGTGACAGCCTCGCGTGGCTCTGTTTCCCCTCTGCGGGTGCTCGGGACACTGTGAAAGTTCACCTCCCTTCAAGTGGAGCACTAACTCTGCTCCAGAGAAGATATCGCCCATTCCCTCCTCACACCTGGATGAGCACCAGCATCTATTTGCAAATGAGCAGCCTGCCAGAGCAGCTCCCACCCCCGAACTCTGCCAGGTGGGCACTTAATGGCCACCTCACCCTTGCAGGGTGCCCGTGCGCCCCTGCAGTGAGCGCTGCCCTGACTCCTGTCTCCTGGAGCTCCAGCTGATTGCTTTAGCCACGAGGCAGCTGCAGACCCCGGTGACCTGATTTGCCCCGCCAAACACAAGTGCCTCCAGCAAGCAGGGCTTTGTCAGCAGGCACAGCGCTGGAGCAGGGAGAAGGCAGCGCTCAGCGAGCACCCCCCTGCCTCCCGCTGCAAAACTGCCTCGCCTCCAATTACCTCATGCCAAGAAATAGCCTCTGAAACACCCGAGGAAGCAGAATCCCAGAGAGAGCTTGCTTGATGACAAAGCCCTCGCAATGCACTCAAAGAACAGCAGCTACTAAAGAAGCATCATCTTGTCTTTTAGGCAAGGAGATATCATTTGCAAACTCTACATATTCCCCAGAAAAAAAAAAAAAGGCAGGGAGATTTCAGCTGCAAAATGACCCTGGGCAGATGAAATTGATGTCCAGAGCAGTTGCACGGAGTGGCACATGCACCTTGAAAAGGGCACTAACAAAGAAATCAGCAATGTATTCCAATGCTTTGCAAAAACTGTGCACTTTCAATTTTTTTTTTTTTTACCCTGAGTAAGTAAATTGCAATAGGCACATTTAAACAAAATGAACCTGCAAGGCAGCTTCCTTTCTGAGCTTCAGGGTGGATGACCTCCTAAAGGACCAGCCTCACCAGGCATGCCTATGAAACAGTAAGTAAAGCAGTCCCACGGGCAGGTGGGGCAGCTGGACCCTCACACCTCACAGAGAGGCACCTTTTCAGATGTACCAAAGGATTTTTCAGTTTGTATTTGCTAAATAGCAATTTGATAGCCCAACTTTTTATGATGGATCAGTCATCATGGTTTTGCAAGACAGGAATGTCCACCCACCGACTGAATAAATTTAGTCATCCTCATTCCCTATCAGCTCATCTTCAGCTGAGCTACAAGGAACAGCCCTGGACATTTCTAGATCTGCTTCCTTAAAAAGCTCATTTCTCAGTACAAACACTAAAGCAAAGTAGGATTTCTCTACCTCTTTTCACACAGATGGGAGATGTGTCCTCACTGAAGAGCCAGCTCTTGAAGGAGAAGAGGCAGACGAGGAGAAGGCATTGAGTGGAGCATCCTGAAACTGCCTCACAGAAGTGATGGTGGAATACCAGTGGCGATCCTGAGAATCCCACCATCCTCTGTTCATTCATCTCTCCTCCTCTAGCAGTCAGGATAGGCCTATGTCCCAGGCAGGCCCATGTCCCAGGCAGGCCTATGTCCCATGTCCCAGGCAGGCCTATGTCCCAGGCCTATCCTGACTGCTAGAGGAGGAGAGATGAATGAACAGAAGATGGTGGGATTCTCAGGATCGCCACTGGTATTCCACCATCACTTCTGTGAGGCAGTTTCAGGATGCTCCACTCGATGCCTTCTCCTCGTCTGCCTCTTCTCCTTCAAGAGCTGGCTCTTCAGTGAGGACCCACCTCCCAGTGTAGCTCCTGATGCAGGAACAGCTTGTTCTCAGGCAAGGCCATTCAGTACTTCAGCAATATAAATAATGAGATCTCACATCTATTTTTGACATGATGTTTTTGTGAAGGAAGCCAAGGAATCATTTTCCTGATGAACTGCAGTTAAGTTCAGCTTTTGAGCTGAAAAAACTGCAGCTTTTGAGAAAACATTACAATATCACTCACAGCAAACACCTGGTGGAAGAGTTCCTGCCTTAAAAGAATATGGCAGGCATAGGCCTGTCATAAGATGAGGTAGAAGGATCTGCCCCAAAACCATTTTTCCAAAATAATAAACCTTTTAGGGATAAAAATACAAGCAAATTGGTTTTTAACAAAGAAGCCCAAACAAGCCTTAACAAATCTGACATTTTCAAGAAACTGCAAATTTCCCTTGTTGTTTTGTTTCAGAAATTTGTGGAATTTTGCATTTTGGTGCCCATATATATGTTAGATTTTACTGCAATATCACATAGGAACTGTTAAAACAAAAAATGCATATTGCAAAACATGGGCCAATGTAACCTTTCAGGAGATTCTGACATAAATTTGGATCAATGGATCTCAGAAAATTTTAAAATAATATTTTGACTCCCCCATTTAATATGTGCTAAATGGTTTTCATATACATCAATCATTGTTCTACAGAGACTTCAGAAAGAGAAATCAGCAGAATGAAATAGAGCCATATAATGCATTTACTTACTACTGTACTTACACAGTGGATTTATAGTGCTGTTACCATAAGCTTATTTTGCCATAGGTTTCCTTCTGCCTTAGAGTGTAGAAGTTCATTGGGAAACAACCTGAGGATAAAATCTGCAATAAAGCAATCCATAATAATAATAAAATATTCAAAAGCATGCTTTAAAATCAGAAAGGATTGCATATATTCATGAGGCCTTCACACTTTTTTTAAGATGGAAAAATGGTGGAAATGTTATTTGTTAAATGTTTTATTTTAAAAATATTTGCTAAATTATGCCATCACAGTTAATCTATCATCAGCAATCTGGATGCTATAAATATTAATAATTATTCTTCAATAAGCGAATTGGTAATTCAATAATTAATGGGAACCTTAATATGTATGAATATTTTCATCATTTTTGCCCATTTTTCCATCTGTCTGGCTGTCCTGTAGAAAGCTCCTGCAAAGCAGGTGAACAAGAGCCCAAAGAGCATTTCCTGAGGGCAGCTGTGGGGCACACGATCCCAAATCTACTCCACAGTGGCAACACACAGAAATGTTCAACTGTGCTCTTGACTTCCAGAGCAGCAGAGCTGCCCACGTGCCTTGGGAAATACTCCTTCCGCTTTCACAATGGGAAAAATTCATCTGAAATACAATTTTTTGGGTGCAAGGGTCACAACCTCGTACAAGAGCTTGTCCAGAAGTGTGGAGGGGAGCGTGCAAACGCTGTGCATCCTTGGCAGCCTCATCCTTACTTTCAGCCTTGCCTTTGCTGTCTTCCCCTGCCCATTTAAGGGCCACTCCTGAAACAAAGCAGCTGAAAGCTCTCCAAAGGGCTCCTGGGTGAAGTGCTTGCTAAAGGGAGCTGTCACAGAGGGCCTTCAAATATTTGCCCAGCTCTCTTTTTTCCTGTCTCTTGCACATTCCAAGCATTGCAGTGGAGATCAAAGCCTCCAGATGGGTTGCTTTCACTGAAAAGCCAACCCAACCGGTTTGCTTTCCCAGCTGAATTCATCTTAGGGAGTTACGAGGGGATTTGCAAACTATGAGGGGGAAATTTGTCAGCCTTCTCGTACCCCCCCTAGAAAAGAAGAGGAAGAGACAAGGAAGCTCACTGAGCACATTAGGCTAAGGAGAGTCTAAGAAAAGTGAACTCTCTCTCAACATTTTTCCAGCGCTGCCCCTTCCCATCTCTGGGCAGCTTTCCCGTGGATGCAAACCTGCAGGAGGAGCAGGTGCAGCAGTCCAACCCCTGCCAAGTGCCTGGGAAACACCTCCTTCGTATATTAAGTGGAAAAAGCAGTACAAAGTTGTCCAGTTGTCCAGTACAAAGATAAAAAATTGCTGGCACCTTTCCCTCAGGAGACAGCCTCCCCTCCCACGTTGCCAATCAACCCTCCCCTGTACTTGTGCCCATCCTGTTTTCCCTCAGCTCATCCAACCAGACATGGAAGAACTCAGCTTGCACGTAGCACTGAGGGGTGCCGGTTTTATTGACAAGCTGTTTCTGCTCTCTTCTTGCAAGGCCCAAGGCTCCTCTGTGTCCTCCTGCTGGCTGTGGCAGCCTGTTCAATTCACTGCCTGGTCCTTGCAGACCTTGTCTCACCCAGATCTTTCAACCAGCACAGTGACAGCACTACCGGAAGACTCAAGCCTTGATGTTAGAGAGGTGCTTCTCATCTAAGGCAACACCCCGTGGGCATCTCCATATTCCCAGGGGTATCCTGAATACCAGACTGGCCAAAACATTTCTGAGACCTACCTGTAGAGAGCTTTGGAAGTGTCTTGTACCATGGCTCAGCCTGGCTGCAGCTTCCATCATGTCCTCTCTGGGAAAGGCCAAGAACACATTTCCTGCCAAGGTCAGTCTTTTTTCCACAGAGACATGTGGGCTAGAGAAAGGCAGAAAGACATAGAGGAAAGACTGAAAAGAAACAGAAGAGAAGAATTAACACATTGTGTAGCTAGACACAGACTCTCACTTGAAGGCTATCAGAAACATTAGAGATGCCATCTCATCATGTGCAGCCACATGAGAGCTGCCTGCCGAGTGAGAGCTAAGCAGAGACCACTGGAGAGGGCTGGCCACAGCCAGCAACAAGTGAGAAGCTCCCCCAGGAGAACCACAGCTCCCTGTGACAAGGGTGAGTTCACAGCCACTGGTCAGAGTGGGGTGCTAATAATGGCAGCTTGTGGGTTTGATTTCTGTATGGGCCATTCAATTAGGAGTTGATGATCTTTATGAACCCCTTCCAACTCAAAATATTCTGGCATTCTGTGAAATTATCCTTAGTAGAAGCCTCTCCCTGTCTCTGCATTGCCCACAGGAGTTGAAGGAACGTACTTAACAATTTTGTACAGCTGCCCCTCCTAAAACAAGGTGAAGCCCATCTGTCAGGGGCTTGGGTTAGACAGAGTCCTCCAGCTTGCATGCCAAGACAATATCCAGTTATTTGTAACTATTATCCCCCTCCCTGCCTGAGGCTGATGTGCCAGACAGACAACCCAGGAGCTCTCCCCTTCTGGACAGTGCTTCCCAGTCCCTGTCACAACACAGCTGTTGTCACCGTAAGATGAGACAGACAATCAAATTTATTAGCAGGTGCTTGCTTTGCACTGACTGGCTCATTTTTAGGCAGTATAAACCACTCCACTTGCACCACTCAAGGCTGAATCAACCCAGCAGAGATGTCAATGCAGCATTTCCATCCACGTCACCAGGTAAGGTATTTCTCTTTGAAACCCATCCCAAACATTTGACTGCAAGGTGACAACTTGAAGCAAAGCCCCAAGGCGCACACAGGTTAAAATGACAACAGTATTGCCCTGAGTGATGGGGACAGAGCAGCCAGGCTGGGTGCAGCGAACACCAGCAGCATGGAGCAAAATGACCTGTGATGATCTGAAGCTGGGTCCTAGCAAATCAGTAGGAGATGGACATTGAGATCACTGAAGATTAAATTGTGTCCTGTCTTTAACCCTCTGTTGATAAAGAGCATTTGAAGCCTGTACAGCTGAAGCTGGGGAGACATCTGACAAATTTATTAAAGTGTACCCACCCCAGTCCCAATTTAATAAACAGATTATGCATTAGTTGGATGTATACCTGGAGATACAGTCCCATGTCTCTCCAGAATAAACAACATTTCCCAGTTTTAATTGTGCCCTGATGTTATAACGATCACAACTAAACTGGGTAATCATTCATTAAACATGAGCTAATTCTATGTCCTGTTATAATTATTATTGTTTCCTGAAAATATAACGTGTAGTAAAGTGCAATAAGTGCAAATTGAAATATTGCTTTTGGAAGTTTATTTATTACTACCTTCAGCTGTAAACATTTATAACTGAAATTTATTAGTCCATGGCCTCTTCATATAAATATTTTATGTTCAGCCTCGGGGATACGTATCTTCTCCTTTCAATGTCTCAGTCTGGGTGCCTGCACCAGCACAATAATCAAAGGAAAGAAAGTTTGCTGTCCTGTATTGTTTGGCCACCCTGCTGATACCATGAGGCAGCATCACAAGTGCTACACATTACCTGCCCACAGGTACCTGCAGATGAGAGGCAGCAGCACCCCTGTTGCATCACTGTGGTTTATAAATTTGCTGGCGTAGCACATGGAGTATTCCTACATGCCACAGGACAGCTCAGAGTCAATGGAGATGTACAGAGAGCAATAAAGAGGTGCTTGTTCAATCCCAGCCTCTAAATGATAATATATCATTTGGGTTTCCATGGCACCCATCCAGAAAAGTTGAGACTGAAGTAGCTGATCTGCTAACAAAAATAATGCGTGCTTTTCAATGATACATTATAATTTCTACAGTGGAGGCACTGGAAGAAGGCCAGATCCATATCAATCCTTTCAAAATGAACTAATGGTTCTCCCAAGACTCCCAGTCCCTCCTAACACTACCAGGAAAAAGCACAGATCCTTAGGGAATGCAGTAGAGCCTCTTGATGAATATAATATGCGAAGGGTGGGCCAGCATGAGTTTGCCACGGAAAAAAAACAAACCCACCCTGTCCTAAATAATCAGAATTTACTGAAAGGAGAAACAAAGCAATGGCTGAGGGACAGGCAGGAGATATCATGTGGGCTCTCAAAGGAGCTTGGCCTGAAGTGCCCCAGAAGAGTATTAACCCTTGGAGCATGAAATGTGAGCGGGTGCTTTCAGCACTCACTTTCAATTACCTGCACCCAGGGACTGCTGAGCCCGTTTGCCTCTGGATTCCCCATTTCCACAAACGGCTAAACACACACACACGGGTGCCTCTGCCCACCCCTGCCTGCTCACAGCCTGTCCAGCTGATGTTGTCTTCCCTCCAACTCCTATAAACTGAGAATAAAACAGAGGGAAACCTGCCTGAAAGATTTTACTTGCAGGTAAAACCCCCATGCAACAAAACAGGACTAAGTCCCTAAAACCACAGTGCAGGGTTTTAGGTTTTTTCCCCCCTCTTGTTTGATTTCTGAGCAGTCATTCACGACAGGGTTTTAACAGCCCTTGAGTACTCGGTGCTGCATCACTTACAGTATGTAAGGGGTATTGATCTCTCCAAGTTTATCTTTTTAAATGGTTCCCATCAAGTGCCAGGAAGTCAACCAGTTTGAGCTGTGTAGCTCATCTACTCGGGAACTCGGGATGACACAATTGAGTCTACTCTGTAAATGGGGGTTTATTTGTTGGTTGGGTTGGGGGTTTTTTTGTTTGTTTGTTGGGTTTTTTTGTGTGTGGGGTTTTTTTTGTTTTTTTTTTTTCCCCAGATGGAACTGGAGTGTGGCTGTAGCCATTAAAACAAGATGTTTGCATGCCCTTAAAAATCATTTTATAGCTGTACTGAGTGTCTCCAAACATTAAATATGTTTTATAAGTAGTTGGCTAACTAGCTGGGTGTGCTGTAAAGGCAGTAGTAAATAAAACAATAAGACACTAAATATCAGCTGTATTTCATTATCAGGGATACTTTTTCAGCCATGCAGCAATTCCCAACCATGAAAGCCTTCATTTTTGCTTCTCATGCTACATTGTGACTAGAATTACACCTAATCTCTTAAAGTTATGCTAAATACCACTCACCTGTTAATCTGATTACCCTCCCACAAAGGGTGAACATGACTGATGCTGAGCAGGTAGAAACATTTTCTGAGGCTGTAAATTCACTTCCAAAGCTTATGCATTCAGTAATATTGTTAAAGCTGATGCTGCTTGCTTTAGGTCCAGGTGACACTAGAAATCCATTTGTTCTCACTGTGGGATTGCAAATACTGAGGTGGTTTTTGTATCACCAAACTTTCTCTGGACAGAAGTGATATTCCTGGCAAACTCTTCTCACACAGCTGGAGAAATGTGTGCTTTGTAGTCAGTATAAAGGGCATCTGCAAGGAGAAGGGAAACTGGTGGAGTGCTATGGGCAGCTGTTCAGGCTAACCCTTCCTAAATTTTTCTGTTTATGGCACAGCAGAGGTTGGAAACAGAACTATGCCCTTCACCCCATCTCCATGCCTATGAAATCTGCTGGCTTCAAAAAAGTGTTCATAGGTAGTGGGAAGAAGAGAGAATAAAGAAAAGAGAATGAAAGAGAAAACATTACCTACGAGATAATTTTATGTATTAATTAATTTTGGTTTTCAATTTGCTGTATTTCTGGATTTTCCTTTTTATTACCACAGGATAGGATGAGCTCTTGGCAGGAAAAGGCACATTCCTCAGGGAATGAAGGCTGTACTTCTGCCCATTGCACATTCCTATCCTGTGGAACAGGACACCCAGATGGAACAAAGCCCATTAGCAGGAGGAGCCCTTCTGCCTCCTGCACCTACCCTGAGCATCTCTTCTTTGGTCATCAGAGATACCTGGTGGTGAGAGACCCCAGCCCATGAGGGAATCCCAACTCTACTGACCAAAACAACTCAAAAACGTGAAGCAATTTTGACAATCCTTCTACAGACAATTTTCCTTTAAAATCAAAGAACCATTACATTTGGAAAGGACCTCTAAGATTCACCATGAGCAGCTGCGATCCCAGCACCAACCCATGACTCCAACTGCCACATCCTCCAAATTCCTCCAGGGATGGTGACTCCACCACTGCCCTGGACAGCCCACTGCAGGGCTCAACAGCCCTTTGGGAGAAGAAATGGACTCCAATATCTGAGCCAAACCTCCCTTGGTGCAACCTGGGGACATGTCCTCATGTCCTGTTAATTGTCACATCGGAGAAGAGACCGACCCCCACCTCACTGCAACCTCCTTTCAGGGAATTGTAGAGTTGTAGGTCCACCTGGAGCCTCTTTTTCTCCATGGTGAACATTCCTAGCTGCCTCTGCCCTTCCTCATCAGACCTGTGCTCCAGGCCCTTCCAAGTGGCTACCAACTATTTCTGCTTCTTCCAGTAGGACACGTGCTCTTGCCTTCCCAACAGTGCAGAATTCAGTTGACTTTGCACTGCCGTACAGATACAAATATTGCTCAGTGGACATTTACTAGAAGCCAGGAGGGTGAGCTGGGGCAGCACAGCAGGATGTGACACCCGGCCACCAAAGCACCCACTGAACGTGACCCTGGTGTGGCTAAATGTGGCTAAAATGTGGCTAAAATGTGGCAGCTCTGCTGTGAGGATGAGCTCTGTGCTCCTGGGATGAGTCCCAGCATGGCGCTGCTGAGCTGCCCTGTCATGGAGCTCTGCTGCTGCTAAACCCCATCCATTAATCAAAATGGGAGGATTTAAACCAGGATGGAGACATGACTGCAGAGTGCCTGGTATCTGAGATCAATATTAATTTTACAAACCTCTCCAGAAGAGTTCTTTAATTAATTGTTGGAATTAAAATCAAAATTGACCCCTCAATTTGTTTCTGTGGCCTTTAAATCAATTTTCTTTTCTTTACAAATCATAATTTGCAGACTGGAGAATGAAGCAACACTTTCTTTTTTTTTTCTTAAGTATAAAAAAAAGGTAACTACACTGAATACATTTTAAACAGGACTCACAACTAGCATCTCCCTTTAATCTAAAAGAGGGGAAATATTTTCCCAATTCCAAGCCAATACAAAGTTTACCCAGCTCGGCTTACATCCCACATGCTCACACTGCTTCCCACTTCCTCCCTGCCAGCCGTGGTCCCCAAGGCCCCATTTCTCAGGCCACTGTCACTGCCACTGTGGCAGGGAGCTCCCACTGCGAGGAGCAGGAATGCCTGTGCACCACCACATCCATGGCTGCCTCTATTTTCTCTTTCTTTACCAAATTTTCCCTTTCTATATTCTATAATAAATTGCAGCAGAACCGTGTTGCTCATCACCAAAGCAAAAGGGTCCCCTGTCTTATGCAGCTGTGTACCTGCCACAGCTTCACACGTTGACAGAATTTATCCTCAAGGCAAGAGTGAAAATAGGATTCAGGGAGGTTTGCTCAGTGTCACTGACCTCCCAGTTTGTGCAGGCTGCAATTTCCCAAGCTCTCGATGTGAACTTTGTAATCCACCTGCCAACTTTTTCCACATATTGTCCTGCATTCCCTTATGCCCATTATTTTGCTTTCAAAGAATTGCTAAAAATCCTAGATTAGACAAAAAACATGTTGTTTTCCTCAGAGCTAGCACGCTGAGTGCACCCTCCCAGTATTTTACAGCTTGGTCCTCACTTGGAATATTTCCCTGGGAGTGTGAGCAGCTCCCTCCAACCAGTTGGGAATGCTCTCTCATGATGATGAGTGATCTCCCTGTGCTGCACACCCAAGACTGGATTAAGCCGTATTATTTGCCACCCAGTGCACCCCAGCCAGGGGAATTGCCTGCAGAGCCCCACTCAGCATGGCCAGGATGGTCTGTAGAGTGGTCCTGACAGCAAGAGCAGCCCCTTCTGGATCACAAACTGCTGGATCACACACTGACAGCAACATGAAACTTCCTTGCTGACCTTCAGAAGCACGTGCAGGTAGATCCCAACCTGTCCAAAAGCCCTCTAAAACCCAGGAGGAAAGGCATGTGAGCTCAACACAAAGCATTTTCCTCTGCAGGAGTGTCACTTGGCAGAAAGATCACTGCAAATCAATCTCTTAGATTTCAAGGATATTTTTCAGAATACACTTATTTGCACTTCCTTGCTGCAATTAAGAGAATCAGTCAGTAAACAAACACGTATTTTCCAAGACACATAAAACTTTCCAAGGCTGCAGTGGGGATGCCAAGTGGACTCTGAGGACACCTGGAGATGTGGGCAGGTGGAACCGAGTCACTTCGTACCTGTCCAGGCACCACAAAGAAGGGCAGTGAGACTGGGCAGATACCATGTCTGCATTTTAATGGCACACTCCCATGCAATTTTTAAAAATTGATAGCTCTGCACGGCATTCGCAGATGAATACCATCTGGTGTGGTGATTTATTGCCCCTGAATTTCTCAAGTAACTTTTTTTTCTTTTTTCCTTTTCTCATCTTACCTTTTCCTTATATTTCCCCTCTACAAAACACATTTTCCATAGAAATGCAGTTGAGAGAGGCATTTCCCTAACATGCTGTTTTGTCATAAGATAAACAGCAGCCTGTCACTGGACAGACCAACAAACAACAGATGTATGGGATCTATTTAATATCTCTGCAACTCCAGAGCCCTCCTGGTCATACAGGCTGCTCTCTTCCAATAAGAAATGCTTATAATAGGCCATACAGAAAAATGAATATATGATGTTTGCATTAAGGAAAGTGTTTCAATGCACATGCACAGGGAGAAAGAAAATAGGTTGTACAAACACCCCTAACCCTGGTCCCTCCCAGCTGTTTGATGGCTGATCTGGAAGAACATTGAAAACTCACTTTGTAACATTGTTCTTTGTGCCTTTTACTGTCATTTTAGTGTAACCTTTCTAACTTTCCTTAACACTATTTCCAGCTCACATCTCTCAGTGTATGTGATATGTGATGTCCATCACCATTGCTGCCAAGTTCTCCAAGTTCTCTTAAATTGACTTTTTTTCTTTTTCCATCCTGCAATCATACAGACTCTAAACTATCTGTGCAATGCTTTTGAGACATCTCTTCAGACATATATTTAAAACTCCCTACACATCCAAATCAGCCTTTTTACTGACTAGGAGGAAAAGTTTGCCTCGTTTAAATAAGTTTGACTGAACGGAAACCAGACTGCAGATTGTCTGTCCTTTTACTCTTATGAAAGCATAATTAAAAGTCATGTTAAAGTTGGGAGATCAAGAGGGTTTGTGATAACAGCTTAGATAACAAGCTAGGAGCTGTCAAAGCTGTCAGGCCATTAAGAAACTAAATAATTCACACCCCAGTAATTGCTTTTATGTGCATTTTCCTATAAAATCCAGGAGACATGAGTCACGGGGCCTTACAAAAGAGCTTTGTTTATCAGCCTCCAATACTCCATCATACTGCACTTTTACTTTCAGGGAGTTTTTGACATAGGTATCCATCCTCTGAACATTCAGTGTCACTGCAGTGTCCCGGGCTCCTCCCTGTCCCCCTCCCATCCCTGAGGGCTGTGCCCACATCACCCTGGGCAGCAGCAGATTTGGTTCTGGTCACCGATACCACACTAGGAAATTTCGGCTCTGCAAAACAGCACGGGACGGTTTTTCTTCCTCCCACACAATTCTGAGATTTCTCTGGTCTTTTTAAGCTGAGATATGCCTGAGCTAGACAAATCACACAACCAAAACCCGTCGAGTAACACAGGCCCCCTCCAAACTGCTGTTTGCACCCAGGAAGCCACAGTGATGTGTGCTGGGATGCCACTGTCACACATATCAGTGCCACACGTTCAGCAGAAGGAGGATTGATGCCACCTGCAAAGTTGTGCTTCTTCTCCAAAACAGGTGTCTTGGGAAGGGCTAGGGGAGAACGGGTATCTTTGACACCCGATTACTGGCAGCATTTCTCCAGGGGCCGGCTGTGGGACAGTCTCCTGTGCAGGAGAGGGCAGGGGAGCCACGGCACTGCCGGGATCACTCCTGCAGAGTTCAGCCACTAGATGCCCCTGCAAGCCACGCAGTCTGCTGGGCAGTGCCGGCTGCCGCAGGCAGGAGAGACAAAGCTGAGGCAAAACCCAAGGAAAAGATGGAGTCCGTTCTTTGCCGGGGTTTTTGACAGCAGGCGTTACCTCTGTGACCAGCACTGCCGTGTCACAACAAGGGACACGGGACCAGAGTGGTGATGGATGCCTCAGCCCTGGAAACACCCTTGGTCGGGTGGGACTGGGCTCTGAGCAGCCTCTGAGCAGTTGGAGATGGGATTGGACTAGATGGTCATTGGAGGTCTGTTCCAACACAAACTAATCCATGATTCTGTGTGGGTGCAAAAGGACTTCAGAACCAATCCAAAACCCAACGGCCCTTGACCTGCCCCTGTGCCATTGCACAAGTGGAGGCACATCTCCTTTTGCACTGGTTTACAGCTTACAGTGCAGAAGAGCCACACAGGGAGACAGAAAAAGCCAACAAATGCTGCAAAGGGCTTCAGATACCCTTCCTTGCACTGTGTAGCATCAACTCATTTCCACAGATGCTCTCGGTGCTGCCTGCCCAGGGATTGGGATGTTTTCACATGGGCTGATTATTGCTCCCAGCTCAGTGCTTCTCAGGCCCCCATTTATTTTATGTACCATTAGCAGGGTAACAAAAACCCTTCAGCTTTTGGGCCCTTCAGCTTTTGCATCCATCTTTCCTTCATGAGGAATTACGGGCTCCACGCTACAGAGAGAAAAGAACGAAAAAGTAAGCTTACACCTGTGTGCACAGGCACTTCTGGCCCTAGGTGCTGTCATTTTTAGGAGTGAGGCACTCAGATTTGGTGCATCTGTGGCCGGGACCAAGGTCAAACCAAGAGCAGGGACAGAACACTTTAGTTTCATAAACCCTGTTTTGGCAAGGGGCTTGGGGTTTTTTGTTTCGTGGTGTTTTGTTTTGTTTTGTTTTGTTTTGTTTTTTGGTGGTGCTGTTTTCTTTTTCAGTTCCTTTGCAGATCCCTCTTTCTTGCAGAGATCGGCCAAACCTTGAGCGTCCCTGCGGGGGGGAGGGCAGGCACGGGTTTCTATTTTTAGAAAACAGAATATATTTATTACATATATTAAAAATATATATACATATATTCTATAATAAATTATATTATTTATACATTATATATGATGTATTACATCTATAAATATATATAGTCTATTATACGTTATATACAGGAGGGAGGGTGGCAGGGGACACGCTGCAGGGACCCCATGGCCACGCCATGCCCCCACTCTGTCCCTGCCGGCACTGTGGGCCCCCATCACCCTCCTTGGCTCGCTGCCCCCCTCTGCAATGCAGCCTCGTGTAAATATTTGCCAAAAAAAAGATCCTGGGCGATAAGAGAGCCGGAGGCTCCTCGGGGTGAGTCCGGAGGGAGGATTAGGGCTGTCTGCGCGCTACGGGAGGCTGTTTCCATGGGGAGCAGGAATCCGGCTCCGCTGGTGGCCGCGGGGATCCCGCTCTCAGAGACACCCGGAGCCGCGGGATGCTGCTCACAGAGACACACGCTGGCCTCCGGTTCACCCCAGCCCCGGCTCGCCCGGACCTCTGAGCAGAGCAGAGCCTGGCCCTGGGGATGCCAGCTCCAAAGGGAGCCCTTCCCGCTAAAGCAGCGCTGCCAGGACCGGCACAAGCCCTGCCCGGCGCATCCCCGGCAGGATGATCGCCAGGGTGGGCTCGGAAGGGACGTTCCCCTTCCCGCTGCCCTGTGCCGAGGATGGGGATGGAAAGCACTTCTGGAAGAAGAAAGCATAACTATCGTTCCTTCCCCCACCCTTTCCCCTTTGTTTTTGCTATTTGTTGTTTTTTTGTAATCCCGCTCCCTGGCAGGACCTACCCTTTCCCATCCTCGCCTTGTCCCCGGGCTGGCGCTGACGGCTGCGGGGAACAATGTGGCTTTGAGGCTCCCGGTGTGTGCAGGGGAGGGGACGGGATGCCGAGCTCTGAAGCGGCTGTAATCCCCCTTTAATTGCTGGATAAACACAACCAGTGATTTCCAAGGATTGGCATAGCTGGGCGCATTGTTTTCTGACTCCAGGAGGAACTTTGCAACTGAAAAAAAAAAAAGAGCCCATTTTCTTCTTAGAGGGACTAGAATACACCCAATTATCAGAGGTGCTATAATTTACAAAACTCAGTTAATACCAGAAAACCACTACTGTGGCAACAAATACATTATAATTCTTCTTTATGAAATTTTTAAAAGCTGTTTTTGAGTCATTTGGTCAGGTTGTTAAAATCCCACATAAGCCAACTACTGTGAAAACTTACTTCTTGTTATAGGAGCAGACTAGACTGAAAACAGGAGGAGAAGGTATCTTCCTTCAGAAAGTGCTGATAGACAATTTTGGTTTTATCAGAATTTCACACAGGAGAAAAATATTTTTCAGCAAAATATCACAACTCAAAAATGGGCTACTGGGCTTCAGTTCTTGTCCCTTAAGGCCTTTACGTTTTCCACATTTTGTTTTGCAGCCTAAGTTTTTTTTCACCCAAATTCATAAAACCTCGAAAGCTAAAGACTTTCCTAGTTTAGCACAGCCACTCTCTGGGAAAGCTGGGAGCACACCCTGGGAGCTGCAGGTTGCAATAAAAGTTGGTCCTGAAAGGAGAACGGAAGCAGAAGGTACTGGAAAACCACAGTTCCCATGGGAAATGCTAATGCTTTTTGCACAAAAATAGTTTGGTTTTCAGCCAGAACCGCTTGGTTGTCAGCAGCCTGATACATAAATCCCAAGATCTGGGGTAGAAGGCAGATGTGCTCATGGAAAAGGGAGGTTCACTAATTTTTAGTGAACCTCCCCCTTCCAGCTTTGCACCAAAGGAAAAGAAGAAGCTGCACCATAAATCTGATGAGCTGTATTTCTGGGAGAGTCCTGTGAAATCTCAGCTTCATGGGGACTTGGGTATTCACCACATCAGAGTCAGGACTTCTTTGATCCTTGAGGGCCCCTTCCAGCAGAAGATATTCTGTTTCTATGATCCAGAAGGGTGTGGATGTGGCACTTTGAAAACCTACAGATGTTGTGCCCAGGATCTCTCTAAGGCAGGATGAGAACTCTGGGTTTCCTCCAGGGCTGTGGCAAGACCAGCACAAGCCCACAAGGCAAGGTACAAGGTGTTCCCTCTTCCTTTGAGTTATTCCAGTTAAGTGTTCCAAAAGAAGTAGAGGGCACACCCATTTTCATGAGTCATGATGAGGAAAAGCCATTGCATGTCTGGTCTGTATGATGCCAAGTCAAGCTGATTCAAGGTTTGACTCTGCAGCAGCATTGGAAGATGGATACAGCATGCCAGGGATGGGATATTAGTTACCAAGACAGAAGGATGCAGGCTTTCCAACAGTTAAGAATATAGCTGGTGTGCTATGAAAGGACAAATTTTGGCTACCCTTGCAGAAAGTTTAACAAAGTTTGTATTTTTCCTGTTGCTCACCGAAGTTTCACCTGTTCTGAAAGGTTTTGCTGGGAAAAACCTCGGTGAATTCCTGTTTGTGCGTACGCCTTTCACTTGCGCATTAAATCCACCAGAAATTCCCAGTTCCTTTGGACAAGCTGGGGATTCACATGCTGGCCTTGCCATGTCTTGGGAGAGGGCTGGGACAGGCTTTATCATGCAGGCTGCAAACAAACAGCTGCCATGCCGTAGAACTCACCACGCTTGAAGCTGAGAGCAAAATGGATTTACTGTCATCCCTGCCTTTCAGGGAAAATTGTCAAAAGTGAGAAGTATTAAATCATTATGTATCATTAAACCATAAGCAAGCCATAACCATTAAGCCATCAGATTTGCAGGGCCTCTTTCTGAAATCCTTGAGGTGCTGCACATGAAGGCACAGCCCCGACCACTGCCCGTGTGCTGAGGGCAGTGCGGATCCATGTGGGGAATTGCACGGTGTCCCTTCCTGACCCTCAGGAGATGGGTTGTTTGGAAACCCAGGGCTGCTCCCAAAGAACCAGACATGATGACATCTGGGCTGTATGCCTCTTCCACAGCCATGGAGCCTGGAAACCCCTCTTATCCAGCAGATCTTCTTTTTACTTCCTTTCAATTTTTTTTAATTTTTTTTTTTTCTCATTAAACAAGCCCAAGCTTACAGAATGCACTTTGCTGAACTCATAGAGGTTTTGTGGCTTTCGTGTGTTGGACACTTTGTTCCTCAGCATTGCCACAGCCCCATCCAGCCCACGGATGCCCCTCTGTGTGCCCCTAGTCCATCCCAGCAGCCACACTGGCACTGCCCAGCACAGGTCCCAGCCCTGGGATGGCATGGGACTGTGCCAGCTAAATTCAACAGACAGAGTAATTGGTGTGGGTTTTCTCTGGAGAAAGCGAGTCGAGAGAGTGTTGTTTGTTTCTGGGTTTGAATGTCAGATCACTGCAGCTCATTTCATGGGTGCATTGTCAAATTCCTTTCTTTCAGGTAACAAGGTGCAACCAAATCAGGGCTAAGAGGATTAATGATGATGTGTGGCATCTGAGCCTGAAATAAGCTCAGCTGGGAGCAAACAAAAATTCATCATCTAATGACCAGATATCCACAAAGAGCTTACTATTTCCAGAAGAGCAGCCAAAATGCAGTGTCAGGTGCCATCAGCAGCCCATATGAATCATCCTTGCAGTGAGGCTGTAGAACAAGGTGTTGCTTTGCTGTGCTCTTGCTTGACAAATCACAACCTTACAAATTCAGAGAAGGCAGGAAAATGCCAAGATTTCTTAACATAGGGATGAGGGTCTGTCCTGTGGAACATGTCTTTCCTTTAAGCCCCAAATGGAAAAGATGATCTGACTAGGCAGGAATGGGGTCCATGAGTCTGGTCTCACCCACAGTCTATCCCATAACATGGACAATCAAATCCTCTTATCCTTTTCCTGTGAAAATGGAGACAAATTCTCTAGCATCTCAGTGATTAATATCTAATACTGACCACAGGGAACCTCGGTACCATGGTGATGTGTCTGTGCAAAACACAGGATGGAAGAAAGATGCTAAATAAATAGACAAAGAATTCAGTCCAGAGAGAAACAGAGTTGTGGAAAACATTGAGGGAGGTCACTGGAGAAGCAGCAAAACTGTCAGCTGAGCTAAGCCAGTGGTCATGAGCAGACTGTCTTGCTGGCTTCCAACAGAGAGACAACTTGACCCATGGATTAGACAGCCCCATGTGGAATTAGGAAAAGGGAAGATAGCTGGGATTTTAGGAGAGTGAGACCCTCGTCCCCATGAAGCACCACCTTTGCCAACAAGGAGGCAACAGGCTCCGTGGGATTGGCCCTTGCATTTAGTGTGATCTGAAAGGCTGGGAGCTGTGGATGAGGAAGGAGATGTTAATTTACCCTGAGACTAGCAGGGACCCACCCACGAAGTATCAGGTTGGTTTTCTGAAGGGATTAAGGAGTCCTCACCCTTTTGGGAATTCTCTGTGCTGTTTTTGTTGCTGTCATCCAACAAAGGTGTGGCATCAGAGAGGTCACAGGAGAGGTGAGCAACGTGTTGAGTGTTTTGCCTCCCCCAGGATGGAGCAACACACAGCAACCAGAACAGGTGAGTCAGGAGAAGGGTAAGATAATAGGAAAGTCCTGGAATGTGCATTAGCGCTCAGTCCCTTGTAATCTTTTATACTGAAAACTGATGTCAATAACTTCTGAATTCTCTCACTTCAGTTTTGGTAGAATAAGCCACAAGGAAAAGCAAATGAGCTCTTCTTCAAAGGAAAAGTTTGCCCTATGGATCTGCATGGGTTGGACATTCCCACCCTCCCCTCAGGCCCTGAGCCTGGCACTGCTCTTCCCCAGCTGGAGAGGTCATGGCCACAGCAAACCTTCTTCTCCTTCAGTAGCAATGCCAAGGAGTAAAAGGAGTGATTCCTGAACACAAAAGCAGTAAAAAGGGGAAATTGGTGCCAAATTCTACAGGCTCCTGCCCACTGGATTTGAAGGGGGGTTGTGATGATGACAGGGCCACTCCTCTTGGTATTGGCAGGTAAGGACAGTGACCACATATTGTGGCTTGTCAGGTTCAGATGGGATATTATGAAACAAAATTGGTCTAGGAGGGTAGACAGAGCTGGAACAGGTCACCTAGAGAGTGGTGACATCCACACCCACAGCAGTGATCAGGCTTTGGGCAGCCAAAGCCACAGCTGACATGATCTGCTATTGGAGAGTCCTGCTCCAGATGGGAGGTTGGATTACAGAGGTCTGTTCCCACTATCACTTCTATGAGATCCTGAGGGAAGGCATAAAAAGAATAATCCTTCCTATTTTGAAGCCTCTTGGGATTTTGCAAGTCCCCAAATATGTATTTTCACACAAAGAGGACACCACCACACACCAGTGGGTAAGTGCAGTGTGGGCTGCCAGTCCTCTTGCATCCCCCATCTCATATTAGGAAGCAATGAGGTCAGCTCCTTCCCTATAGGCAGAGTCGTCTCCTTTGACAAGTAGATTGTGCCTTCTGGAGAACTGCTGGAAGGGCCTGAGTAGCCCATTTTCACTGCTGGTATGTCAGCTTGGGTGTTTTGATTCCGAGGCATTATCCATTATCCTTTTTTTGATCACCTGCATGGAGCCTTTTCACATGGCACTCACCGACAGAGGTCTCACAAGGCAACTGGGAACAAGGCCTGTTGCAAAGCACAGGATGACAACCCGGGTTTGCTGCTCCCATGGTGACACTCCAGATAACCCACTTTGTAACTTCTAAAGAAGCATCTAAAGATGCTCCCATGCTGCTGCCACCAAAATGCCACGCTTGGAGCCCTCACATGACAGGGAAAGAATGGTTGCACAATGAGAAAACCAGTATGTGCAGCAAGAAGTGACTGGGCACATGCTCAGCTGTTAGCAGCTCTGCTGATGCCACTGGAAATGACTGTGGGATTTTTTAAGGACACATCAGATTGATTTGGATCTGTTAAAACCTAACGCCTTGATCTCCATCTGTGTTTTGAGTGTCCCTGCTGGAGGAGCAGAGGGAAGAAGAAACGCAAGCGGAGAACAGGATTTTCCTTGCCTCATCCCCACCAAGTGTATTTGTTTAAACAAGATGGGTGGAACTGAAGCCATGCATGGGTGAAACTAAAAGGAGTCAGTCTCTGTGCCTGAACACTTCATACCAGCACATTTGCTCAAGTGTGTTTTCCTGCAATGCAAAAGCCAGTGGAGTCCTCATGGCTCACCCAAGGCAACACCTTCTTCTCTCCGAAAAATTTCCTTACCACCCAGGCTTTTAAANTTGCTGGTTTACTTCTCCCTGCCTCTAGCATTCTAGGCAGTGGGTTTACCTCCCTCACTGCACAGAGCACCCTTTAAAACAGGTGGGATGGGCTGGGAATCCCAGTCCGTGCCAGCACTCACAGGTAACACCCCAGCCCCATTTCCCAGCCCTTCCTTAACACTCTCCCCACAAAGAGGACAAACAGGTCTGTAGCTCACCCCCTATTCCACCACAGCTCTCCCATTATTCCACCACTTTCACAAATTCCATCTAATAAATGGGTTGGGTGGGTAGAAACCTTCACA
Organism: Phainopepla nitens; assembly: GCA_013400175.1. Classification (NCBI taxonomy): domain Eukaryota; kingdom Metazoa; phylum Chordata; class Aves; order Passeriformes; family Bombycillidae; genus Phainopepla; species Phainopepla nitens. The sequence goes on from VXBQ01017277.1 coordinate 579,230, forward strand.
CATTATTAGTGTGCTTATTTTCAGCAGTAAAGTAATTCTGCAGGAATTCAGCCACGTACAAAATGTCCTTTCCACTCCTTTGCTGTCTGTGAGCAGATCTCTGGACCACATTAGGTACCTGCTTCACCCTTACTGGACTGAGGGCTGGAAAACATGCTCGATATCCCCTGCAAAGAGCATCTCAGGTGCTCTTTACAATAAGAGGAGACCTGCCCAGTGTTGCTGGATTCTGTGAGGCAGGGCTTAATTAGGACTTTTGAGGTCACTGAGCCCAAGCTGAGCCCACAGGTAACCAAACTGGGGCAGACACAGCTTTACTTAGACTGCAGAAACTCCCCTGGAATAGTTTGCTAGTAAATGGGCGACACATGGCTGTCAGGAGCCTGTGTGCATCACTCCAACATGACTCAGAAATACTCCAGCACTCGCATGTGCCTCCACGGCACATCTTACCCCACCACTGAGGAACCCTGCTCCCAGCAGCAGCCCCATGCAGAGCTTTACAGGGATATGTGATGAGATACCATAAAAACCGGGACTTGTGCAGATGGAGAGTTTGGAAACACGTCCTTGGTGAGTAAACACTCTTTTCCTTAAAACAAAACCAACACCAAAACAACAATAAAACAATCTATTCACACTCTTGGGAAAATGCTAATTAAAGTTTACTTTAAAATACTAGCAGACACGAGTGTGGGCTGTAACAGGAACATACTGTGAAGTGACAGGTCTGCAATAATCCCATCCCTCAGCCAAGTCTAATTCATTCTGGTCACACGGAGGTCCGAAATCCAGGGAGGCTCTCGGAGCACCAGCATGTGCACTTGTGGGAGGTGCAAGAAGTGTCTGGGGAGCGAGAACAGGTGTGAGAGCAGGGGTCAATGGAGGGGGATGCCGGGAGCCCAGCTCTGCAGCGAGCACCAGGAAAGCTCTCCCTGCTCGGCTTTGCAGAGCCCTCCCTCGCGGGGCAGGCACCTCCTTCCGAGCTTTGCTTCCGTCTGGAGCAGCCTGGCCACGGAGAAGTGGGAAGAGCCGTGGGAAAGGCTAAACGTGGCTTGGTACTGGAGGATGAGATGCCATGGCTGCTTTGCCTCTCAGAAGATGGGCACAGAATGGAATAAATCTCTTCGGCTTTAAGAGCTAACAAACCCCTTGTTCCTCAGTGAATCTGACACTGCCTTGGAAGTCATGAACCAGGCAAGAAAGGTTACTTGTCTCCTGCTTTACCAAGCTTTTCATTCGTGCCGAGTGACCCTGCAGCCACCTAAACAAACCCAAGCTTTCCAAATGGGAGCAGAAGTCTCCCATGCTCCATAAATTATTGGGAGCCAGGTGTTTGGTGAAACACCAGGCACTGGCAGAGCAGGAAAAAACCCTGTGAGGGCAATACTGAGATGAAAATGAGTTTGTTCTGGTGATGCCCAGCTCCCCTGTTGCAATGCCGTGGCATTTGTGCCCAGATAGGCAAAGGGTGTTGAGGAAAAGACTGATGGACATAATTTCCATGGCTCCAACGCATGGGCTTCCCTGCTCCTTTAAACTCCTATAGTGTACTCCAATTTGAGTAGGGAAAGCTAAGGAATGGGATGCATATGATTTTTTGTTTTTATGAGGCTATTTCCTAACTCACATAGGTCTACTGCTAAAGGACTCAGCATTGCCTTCATTTCAAGGTCCTTCAATAAAGGAGGTTGAGAACACTGCAGCACACACTGGTCACTGTCCCTTGAGCAGAAGGGTAGCAAAAACCTGTCTGCCAGCTCCAAGAATGGCTCAAGGATCACACCATGAGTGCAGCACTACCCTAATCCTGCCTCCACTCCCTGGGGGTGGCAATGAGGAGAGGCATGCTGGGTGTAACAGGAAATCATTCCACCCATTTCCTGCAGCCAGAGTTATTTATCCCATTCCATTGGGATCCCACCTGCACTCACCACAGCATTTTTCTCCTAGGGAGACTTTAATTAGATGGGGCCAATAAACCATAAGTCAAATGGGAGATATCACTTTTAATTGTGTTTTCCAAAAGGTTATGGATAAATATGGTTTTATTCTACTAAAGCACACACGAACCACCAGGCGCTTGCTTGTCAAGCCTGGTGCCACCTCACCTCTTGCAAGTGGTCCTGCCTAGTGCCACGCCAGATCTGGGAGCCCAGGCTGCTCCTCACAGCCTTCAGGATCTGACTCACATTCCTGTGGTGGCTGTAGACAAGTGGCACCCTGCATTTCAGATGTGATGGGTGCTCCTGCTTTAACTCGCTGACAATTCTACTGGGCACCAAAAAGGAAAATGGGAAACATGCCCATAAGTTACGACAGGATTGAAGTGGAAATGATGAGTCTCTCAAGTGCTTGGGAAAATGGTACCCTCTATCCAGGCTTAGGGTGTGCTCCCACTGGTGACACCATCAAAGTACTGTCATCCTCATCTCCCCCACTGCAGAGAATCACAGCTGTAGGTGAGGTTTTTGGGAAACTATCACCATGGACACCGAGGGGAGAACCCACCTCACCTCTCCTTCCTCATGCAGCACAAAGACTTTGATTTCCCTGCACGTGAACCTGAGGTCCCACTTCACCCTCCTGCCCCATCCATCTGTGCTCTGTACACACAGTGACAGGTCTGTGCTCTGTGGTACAGCACAGAAGTGGGGTGAGCTTGCTGGCCCCCCAGGAACCCCCTCACCTGGCACTGAGCCATGCCACACAGAAGCACTCTGAGATACTTCCCTGATAAAGTTTCCTGCCTGTGAAATCCCCAGTACTCCCTGAGAGATGAATACATATAAACCCTAAAAACTAACCTAACAGATGGGAAGCAATATAATGAAGGGGGATTATTTCCTACAGAACCTCCAGCTTCCTCTTTGGCCCTCTGAAGAGTTGAAAAACAAGGTCAGTGTAAATACTGCTGCATCCCAAAGCTGTTTAATAAAAACATCCCTATGTTTACCAGCCTGCTGCTTAGCCGTGTGCTCACTGACATCTTCCTAATTGGAGAGCAGGAACTTCAGGTTAGCTACTTCACTCTGATCAGAGTTTCTGGCCAGAAATTTGGGTCAGATCCACTGTTGCATTCACTGGAATGTGACTTTTTCCATATCAAGGGTGTTCTCTTCATGCTAAGTGTTGCATTTGAAAATAAGCAAACAACAGCACGTGTGAACTGCAAGCCTCTGGGGATTCTCCTTAAAAGTGTGGTCAGATCTGTATCAAAGAAACACTCCTGCACAAACCTTGTGGCCATTGGGGAACATGGACTGCCACCAACAAAACCCAAAGGAATCTAATCCATCTCTGCCATGAGATGGTGACACTCAGGGATGAACAGTGTGACCACTCAGTTCAGAGCACGGCCAGACCCTATGGCCTGGCTGCACTGATCTTGCACAAAAGAAGCAGCATTTGCACCATGATCCCTGAGCAATGTGAGTCAGACTGAAGAAGCTTGAGCAAAACTCAGTCTTTAAGTTTAACAAACAGATGTAGTGTCTAGAAGCTGAACAAGAATGTCTGCATCCTATAAGCAGATAGCAGAGAGAGCTGCCATCAGCATCCCTGGATGCTTCCCACTAAAATACCTTTAAATAGCAGCTTCTCTTCAGTATCCTACAGAAGACAACAGCGCTAAAATATCTTAATATGAGGGGATTTTTGTTTCGGTCCCAACATCTTAATTTCAGATTTAGCAAGTGGCAAGCTGTGTGTCAGATTCCGCCCAGACAAAACCTGTCTTAATTTAGAGTTGACACAACACTTCTAACCTCAGGAAAAACAAAATCTCCTCAGTTACTGCCAATTTGCATCTTCAACACCAATGACAAGCACCTGAAAGGATGCACAGATCCTCTTGCTGCAGCCTCAGAACAGGATGTTGTGTTTTTAAGGGCCTTGATGGGTGAAAAGCTGGGCAGCCTGTTTGTCTCTTCCCACAGGAGTTTTACTGACATGCCATGAAATAATGACTGTGACTACTCCATCTTCCCCAGCTGCTTCTGGACTGCCAGAGAGCAAGGAGCTGCTCCCAGCCTCAGGAAAGATGGCTTGCATGTACCTAGTGGTTATGTTTTTTCACATCTACTCTGCAGCCCTGTGGCACTTACTGTGCACCCAGAACAGCATTTTTGGGACTCATTTATCACCTCTTGCCTGTCAGCTAACACAGTCCAGTGTCCCAGGGACACTTCAGATTTGTCAGGCAGCCCAATGTGAGCCAGAGTGTCTGAGTGCCACAGTACCATAAGTCTGGCCTCCTTGTGCCCACCTCGGTGCCACCTCAAGCTCCAGATTTGAATTGGGATGAATCCACCCCAGGAAAAGAAGGGAGGGAAAGAAGAGACCTAAGTCTCAAACCTGAGACCCCTTGGAAAGGTGTGGGGAAGAAAAAGCAAGGGGCTGAGGAGTGCCAGAAGCCTAGTGCAGGGCAGGTGAGGGGAGAACAAGGATTTTTTGAGGGGAAAGGAGTTTGGGACTGATGGATTTTTCTGTGGAAGAGGGAAAAAAATCCTCACCCCCTCCCACTTCACTCCTTCACACACTCTGCAAATGCTATAAAACTACAGGATGGTCTGGAAAGAGATTCATCATCCAGAGTCACAGGTCCTGTCCCCTTCCCTCTTTGCCCGGAGACAGAGCTGTCAGCAGCTGGTGAACAAACACCTCCTTGACAATGGAAACCAGCCACCCTCACCCTCTGCACTGCCTTGAAAAATTCCCTCCAGAAGTGACACAAACCTTCAAAGAGCAGCAAAAAAAGCTGGACAGCAGCCTGGGGCCAGGGCAGCAACAGCCTGAGGCCCCAGCCTTACACCCAGCTGGGGCTTCTCTTCCCCTCCAGCACACCCCTGTGTACCAGGGCAGACATGGCCCTGACTCCTCTTTGTGCCCAAGCCCTCCTGAAACTTTTAATCCTTCCCACCTTCACAGTTTTTAGTGTATCCAAGTTGCTAATGGCCACTTATAACCATCTATGGTTTATGATTATACAGCTTATAACTCTAAGGATGGGTAGTACACACACCTTCAGGCACTTCCAGCAGTGAGGGGACAGGATTTCAAGGCAAGGCAATCTCCAGTTTCCTTAAGCAATATTATTGCATTCCAGTGTGGAATTTTTGAGTCTTAGTGAAGAAACACATGGAGAAATGCCTTTGGGTACAAAAGTAATGAGTTACACACCTGCACAGATTTCTGAAAGATAGACATCACCACTCCAGGCTTTTAAAGGCTGTGGTCTTCAGTTCAAGAGCAGATTCCTCAGGTAAGGGAAAAAGCCCTCATCCTCTCCTTCAAAATCATGAATGCAATCTCTGCTTGTTCAGAGTTTCAATATAAAGGTGGTGTCCTGGAAATTCAAAGGACAGAGCAAAAGCTGCAGCTGACAAAGTATGTGAACTGAACTTATGCAAACTGTGGCATCTTTACCTTCAAAGAGTGACCTGCATCCTCTTTCAAATTTCATACCTATCAGTTACATGTATGACTAGCTTCAAACATACCACATTGCTCAAAATGCAATTATTTTACATATTAGAATGCTTTGCCTACAACTCCAATTATGCATAAAAACTCACAGCAAAACCAATTTCTTAGCAGTTTTCAACAGCATGTTGGGGAAAAAAAGGCAAACAAAAATGGACATTTTGCTTAATCTGTGGCTAGAGGTAAATACTCTTAGCTGGCTTTTAACCATTTGCTTCCAAGTTTTGTAAAAGGACTAGGAAAGTGTAAAAGGACTAGGAAAGTGCTGAAGTTTATATTTTTCCAGTGAGAAGGTCATATTTTTCATATAAAATCTTGTTTTATACACCACCTTACCTGTTTGGTCATCCAAATAGGTACGTGTCCTTTACCACTCCGGGAAGATGTTCCTCCCAGAAGAGAATGAAGAGCTCTGTAAAGCTCAAGCCGTAGTGGCACATGAGCTTGTGAAAGAAAACACTGTGACTGCACAGCCCACACATCATCCCCTTCACAAACACTGCAAAAATATTCCTTTTCAGTGTCACAGAACATCCAGAACTCTGGTTCTGGGTTCATTTCAGACCAGAATCCTGTAGTCCAATATTCCACATTCTCTAGCATGATTTCCTAGCTAATTTACCCAGCTCAGGTATTTCCTTGCCAAGGTTTGGTGAAGGCTTACCTGGCCTCCCACTGCCCTTTTCAGGGAGACAGCAAGAAAAGGATTGGCCTGCTAATTCCAGTTGCCATAGCTGGGAGCAGGAGACAATATTTCTTCAGTAACTTCCAATGGCAAACCTTTTTCCTCAAAAACACCTTCCTGAACGTTGTCTCTGAATACTGCTGCCGTCTGCTGGCCTTCTGTGAAACTTGGAGCTCCAACCCCTTTCCATTCTGTGCACTGTCTGTGCTCAGCACCCACTACTCCCTTCTGGAGAAGCACAGGAAGGCAGAGGAGAGGGTTCCCTTTCCAAGGCCCTGCATATCCTACAAAGAAAGCACAGCTGAATGCTGATAGAAACAAAAGCTGCTCAGGGAAGGATGTTCTGTCCTCACTTCCATCAGGAAGGACTGAGTGAGCAGGGTTTGACAGAGCAAGAGGAAAATCAGGATCATCCAAGTCAGACAGAACTGTTGGCAGTTCCTTTCTTCCTACTTTTGATGGCTCTCAGCTATTGTCATACATGGAACCAAGTCAAAAGCATGCTTAACCTGCTGTGCAAAGCTGTTTCTCTCAGCCTCTATAATAAATCAGGGGCATTAGCAAACTCTTAGGCAGGTTGCAAAAAAAGCACCGTCCCATATTTAAAATGCACCAACTTCCAGCTGAGATCAAATGTGTTTCCTTTTAATTTTGATTGCTTAACTTCAAGGCAGCTGAGCTCTCCCCTCTTCCAGGACTGCTCATGCCAAGCACACTGAATTCCCTGCTCACCTCCTGGCCTCAGCAGGGTGGAGAAAGCTCCCTGAGCACCAGGCCCTCAACAGCTCTGGAATGTCACCTGAGCATCTGCTTCACAGGTAACTGGTCTCACCTGGGATTCTCTGGGCACAGCAGAGATTTCACAGCAGTGCCACAATGCTCCTCACCTCAACATCAGATGGAAATTTCAACAGGAGCAGTGTCTAAAATAAACAGACTGCAAATCTTCCTCTCCACTGACAGTGCTTGGGCCTTATTTTTATATATATTTGAAACAATATTTTAAATCAGTTTTGAGCCAAAACAGCTGTTTATACATGCCTATACCTCTCTACAAGTCATGCACTCTGGAGATAAAATGGTTCATCAGGCCTTCCAGTCAAGGTTAGGAAGTTTGAGCAAACCCTCTAAGGGAAGTAGGTGAGTTCTGCATAAATCAAAAAAAAGCCAGAGAAACAAACAAAAAAACCTTTGAAGTTTGTAATTTCTGCAGTGGAGAAAAATCTGGGGATCTAATGCCAGCTATGAACAGTCAAGAAAATATTGAGAAATCCTGAAAAATGGTGAGGGATAAACCTTGGACCCCTGCTGCAAGAGGGTGGTGAGCACTTCCCCTTGGGATGGTGGCAACCATCCCGCGCTATTGCTGAGATCTGAGCATTTTAAGTGAAATCTACTGCTCAAAATAAAATTAGACAAAATGGCTGAGGAGAGTCTTGACCTTTTTATGTCCGTTTTTCTGTGAAATTTGCAAACTTTATTGGAGGCCACTTCCTGCATTCACAGAACGCTACTTTTCTTCGTTAATACGCCAATAAGTCTGCAGAACGATGTCAGAGCCAGAGCTGCTAAAGACCTGCTTTTAACCATTTCCTTTCAGATAAATGTCATCATCAGCTCAACCAGAGTTATCAGAAATCAGCTGAAATCTTTTGCCATCTCCCCAGGGGCTTTTTCCCCCCATGAGGAGCAGTACAACGAACAGTCACGTAACCAACTGCTGAGAGGAGGAGATGGGGTCTTTGAATAGATTGGCTGTGTCATTCCAAGTCCTAGCTCCATAGCACTAACTTTAATTGCCAGATAATTTCCACCTGCTCCTCTAAAATTTTGTATGAATATACAGGAGATTTCCGCTATGAAGTAGCTTTCAACACCATATGGGAGACTAAGTTATTCCCATTTCAAAGATGAGTTTGTGAGACCAAGAAAAACAGCTTGTTGACACTTGAAAATTGACTAGAGGAACTTTTCCGGATGCTCTTAAGCTAGAATAAGAAAATGTATTAAGTCAAGTTAAAATAAATCAGCTTCTATTCCAGAACGAGTGCTATTATATTTTATTCAGTGCATCAGTTCTTATGGTTCTGTTTTATATCTCTGTACGTTCAAAGGCTCTCAGAGGCTATGGCTACTCTTTAATTGACTTTACTAGGTCAGGCTCTTGAAAAGAGGCTGAAGAGCTGCACCCTTGAGAATTACTGGAGCTCCCAAAAGGCTGATCCCCACAGCAGAAACCTGTGGAGCGGATGGAGTATTCCCTGGGCTCTGAACAGATAGGAAGAGCTGCATATCTCAAGACAAGATAATTTTAAGCATTACACTGAGGAGCAGTGGCCCCAGCTCAACAAAAGGACCAGGAATGGACCTCACTGAATGATGAGGATGGAGGCATCTTATCTCACCTCCTCATAAGTCTGCATTCACTCCTCAGTGCAGCACCTTGATCTTTCAGATCAATAACCTGGGTGCTGGAGTATTTCTCCTTTGAAAAAAGAAAAACAAAAAAAAAGGAGAAGGAAAAAGCAAAACCAAAAGCTTTCATTCAGTATCTCATTGGTTAAAACATTTTTACCAAATATGGGACCTAATTTCAGCCTCTTTCTGAAGATGAATCTTTTCTGCAGAGTTAAATTGTCACTTGAGACTCTCTCATCCAGGAGAAAAGGCAGCTTTTCCTCCTGAGCCACCATCCCTCGGTGAGACTCACCGTAACATAAGCATTCATCACCCAGACAAACAATGCCAGTGTTTGCAGAAGGCTGAGAAGCCCAAAACTGTCAAAAAAAAAAAAGAGTGAGGCTGTGGTGGCCAAGTCCCTTGGACACTCCTCTCAGAGGAACACCCTGTGGATGCTGGAATGGAAATACCCTGTTGAGGCCCTGAGCACCTATGAACACTGTGTTTTTAACCACCTGCTTGAGGCTAAAAGCCTTGAGCACACTCCTCTTCAGGCCTCATTTGTGTGTGACCATCCAGCAGAGTCTGTGTTGATGGACTCTGGATCTTCCTCACTCTACAAGGGAAAAGTGTGATGGATTTTATCCCAAGAGAGTTAAAGCCAGATGCTCCACACGTGGCAGAATCCCCAACAGCATCCACCAAGACCTATTACCTTTTCTTTAATTGTTTGGGTTTTTTTTACCAGCCTGACATTTACCCAGGCATGGTTTTCTGCACATGCCTGGACCAAAGCTTGGCCTCTTCAGCATATTCATGGCAGCTGCCCTGCCACATCCACGTTCCTCTGTCCCCAGCCCAAACTGCAGCACCCAAAACCTCAATGGAGACCCCGCTTGGCTCTTCTCCTCCCAAGGGATCTTGGAGAAAATCTCTCCCTTGGTTCCAAGTGATGCACAGCCCTCTCTCCACTAAGACACTACACTGCCATGCCTTGTCCAGGCCCTTCTGCAGTCATGTCCCCCATGTTCCCCTTCCTGTCCCTGGGAAGTCTCCAGCCACAGCACGGAGCACCACATTGTATTTTCTCTTCCAAGTCAGACCCCAGCCTTGGCCATTCACACCTGTCACCACTCCTGCCACGAGAGAGACTTTGAATCTTGCTAAGCCCGAACAAGACAATGCTAATAAAATGCTAACATTAGAAAGGAGTGACTCTGTTTGGAGCCCAGCTCCTTTCTTGATAACCACCTAAAATATTATCTCTCTTGCAAGGTCTGCTCTGTGTTTCCCCACCCAGCACAGCTGACAAGGTGGTTTCATAGCTGTCAGAGCTGGGATCCAGTGCCTTGGATAAGGCACATCCCCTGGGCATCGTCTCTGCAGACACCTCTGACTGCAGCCATTCTCATGCTCACTGACAGATGAGGGCCAGCTCAACAGACACCTCAACTTCACAGGTGTTTTTCAGAGGAGAAACTGATCCTGGGCACCTAAATCTTGTTTATCCACAAGAATCAAACTTAAGCAGTGCTTCTCATCTTTCTCTCAAACTGAACCTTCTCTATAAGTGCCCAGGATGCAAATGAGCTGGGGAAACCCATATTGCCCCTTGGACTGTGTCAGGTTTTTAGCCCTGGCCCATCTCTCCTGAGAGAGGAGAGAGGAGAAAGTTATCAGCACCCTGAGCTGTCACTCTGTTGATGTTTTCTCCTCATTTAGCGCTACAGCACCACTGACATATTTCACATGACACACTCCGCAGCCAGATGCCTCAGTTTCCCATCTGCTGTCACACACAGATAATCCCCTGAGTGAAAAAAAAAAAAAAAATAGGCTAGGGGAAAAACCAGCCAGCAAAGCCTGAAGAGAACGGAGCAGGGGATGCCTGTGAGGAGCAGAGGGGATCACGGCTTGGAGAAACAGAGGAAACACAGGTGGAGGGAGTGGGACTGCTGGGATGGCCCCATCAGTGCCCTGTGGAAAGCAGCAGCCCAGCCAGCCCAGAGAGCCTTTGGAGCAGGGAGATGCCGTTCTAAAGGCACTCCGGGCTCGCACAGGCAGGAGGAGCAGCAGCGGTGCCGCAGGTTGCCAAATGCAGCTGGGGAAATTCAGGCAGAGAGCGCCTCGCACTTTGCCTGGCTCCAGGCAGTGCTATTAGTCTCTCTGCTAATGAGCATTAACCACCGGCACACAAACAAACACGCCAGGCGTTTCCATACAGCCGCCAGCCTGATGGAGCAATAAACGCGAGCTGAGCTGCTCCTTACATAAGGATACGCTTTGGGAGGGGACGCGGCTCTTCTGCCACAAAGCATATTCCGTGAGAAATTACAGCTGTGCTGCTAGCGCTCAGAGAGAAGAGCAATAGTTTCAGTGCTCCTGAATTAGAGCAATCGTTCATCCATGGAGGTGGGGGACAGAGAAAACAGAGGGAAAACAGAGGCAGGTTCTTGACCAAGAAGCAGCCCCTTGTTAGAAGGGTGTCAGAAGGAGGTAAAAGGAAGTTCTTTGTTTTTTGAATTATTACTTTTTTTT
>VXBQ01017277.1:590368-613946 GCA_013400175.1 Phainopepla nitens
TTTTCCGAGGCGAAATCCCAGGGATCTTCAAACCAGCTGCGTAACGGGTAGAGCAGCATCAGCTGAGGGGTTCCCATAGTACAGCCAGCAAAACATAATTTCTTTGCTACCTACACACAAAGCAAGGCAGTTGCTGTCCTAGTGTGCTTGCAGGAGGGTTGGAACATTATTTTGAGGCCTGAAACTGGAACATCTCAGGGTTGGATTTAAGTTTTACCTTTTCATCTCAACACAGCAAAGCATGGAGGTAGCTAGAAAATCTTGCATTGCCAGTTTCATTGCCCCTTTTGCTTCACAGGGATCTCAAAAGACAGGAAAACACTAGGTAGCAAGGAAAAGGGAGAAATAAAGCCATGGAAGGAAGCCAATCAACAGGCACTGATTAGGTTTTTGTTTCGATTTTTTTTTTGCCTTCTGGGGTAACTGGGAGAAAAGAAAACTCATAAGTCAACGTTTTTTAAAAGTCTGGCCTTTTAAAAATGCTGCACATTTCTGTATCTGCCCAATAAAGTACCAGTTCAAGCCAACCACAAACTGGTCTGATACCATCTGCAAAATTATTTTCCTAGCTATCTTGATGAGTGCTGACTAATTAGCATGACAGCACCCGAAAGTGCCCGTTTGTTATCCCAACCCTTCTGCGGGCTGGCTCTAGCACACACCCTGGGGCCAGCTGCGTGAGTCACCCCTCTTGTCCTGCAGCACTGGCCTTTGCTGGGCAGGATGGGGAGACACAAACAGGGGACCAGGGAGCTCTTCAGGGTGCTGGGGAGATGAGCCACACGCTGCCAGAATTTACTGTCTCCTCCTGAGCCGGGACAGGGTGAGATGGGTCTCAGCTGCTTTGCACACTGAATCTCCCCTGAATATGATCTGCATGAAGACTTGAATAAATATTACCCTGATTTAAGCTTTTTTTTTTTTTTTTTTTTTACCATGCCAGTTAAACTTGTTGTCTGTGTATGGTGTTCTTAGACTGCTTGGTCTCCTATGGCCCATTTCAGGCCCGTATTTCTGTGCTTCTAACTCATTAGTGGAGCTAGATAAAACTTGTGGGCGGGAGTGATGGAGTAATTTTTTTTTTACCTGCTATTTTTTTGTCAATCAAGCTATAGAGGGACTTTACTCAAGTCACAAACTGCCCTGAACCAACGAGGCCTCCTGGCTGGTGCCTGCATCTCTGAGTGTGTATCAGCACTTCCCAAATGCAATGGATGACGAGATGCTTGTCCTCTCCGGGCCCAGAGCAGGTTTTTCCCCTGGCTCCTCGCTGTTTTCAGTGACTTTGATGACACATTCCCATTCCATCACCTTTCCTCACTCTCTCCCCGGTGTGACTGCATGCATGACTGAATTAGCGAACCCCACCCAATCTGCCTGAGCGCTCCCAGCTGTTAATCACCCGCGGCTGTCAAGAGACCTTCGGGAAATTTGACTGCTTTCCTCCTCTCCACAATTCCCTTTTTTTTTTTTTTTTTTTTTGGTCTCCGTGTGCCTACACTAGAGATAAAACCAAGAAATACCGACGCCCCCTCTGCTGCTCCGCATTTCAGCAGCGCTGCGAGACCCCACCAGCAATCCCAGCACCCGCAGGCACAGCGTAAACCATCCTGCTCCTGCCCCGGGGCTCATCGGAGGAGCACATCCAGCGACTCACCCGGTGGCAGAGCCGTGCCCAGGGCCAGTCTGGGGCGGGGTGGCCCAAGAGATGCTCTCTCACTCTCGTCCTCTGGGACTCGGCGTCCGGGCGCCACAGGATGAGCGACAGCTGCGGCACAGAGGGAACATCTGGGACCCTCCCCTTCTTCACCGGCTTCACCTGCGGGTGAAAGCAGAGGGTAATGATTAAGAGATGCAAAAAACAAGCCTTCACGGTGGAGGCACGCAGCAGATTATACTAAGTGACAGGGACAATAATTTATTTCTTTACATTTGAGGCAATTTTACCAACTTTTGTTCATCCCTTAGACGGTGTGTCTCGACACCGCAAACTTGCTCAAGATTTACAGAAGCTTTAAAACGGCTAGAGAAACTTCAAAACCTTTACAGTTTTTCACAAGAGCTTAATGGGGGTCTCTGCTGTTGTCCTACTTGTCACTAGCAATGTGACCAGTAGGACTTTTGTTTGGTGCCAAAATGGGACAGTGAGACCCCTCCCAGGTCTCAGGATATAGAAGTTACACGCAAGGCATGATACAGAGACAGTGATCCTGCACACATGGCACCATCTCCTTCCAGCTGAGATCTGAGAGGCAGAGGAGAAGAGGATGCTTTACTGAGATGGGACAACTTCAGCCTCAGATGCCTTTCTAGAACTATAAAAACTAAGGTTCCCATTCACTTGACGAAAGAAACAAAAATTGTAACATTATTTCTAGAGGAGTTTAACCAAATTCCAGATTATTTCAGCCAAAGCCCTGAGCTCGCCACCTGATGGGGAGGAGGAGGAGGGCCAGGTCCTGTAACAGGAATCATCACACATGCTCCACTTCCTCTGTTCTTCTCTGCCCACCAGATCATTATCACAAGAGATCGCTCGTGTTGTGCTGTTTCCTCTTCTTGTTACGATCTCCTGCACAACAGGGACTTCTCAGAATTTTAATGCTTAATAATGTATTTGACCTTTTCATTACTCTAGATTTTGGCTGGTTTTCATGTTAATGTCGTGTTTTTTGGGTGGTACACATCACAAATTGTGTAGAAACATGCACTAACACCGATTCATGTTAGAAAACAGCTTAAAAGCCAGATTAGCATACTCTGCAATTAGGTTTCAAAGAACTCAGGAGTCATTACAATTTGGGTAACGATACCACCATTTTCAAAACAGAAGCAGTGCCAGATATGCCAGAGATGAGTAAGCTCTGAAAAAAAACAAGTCATACTTCTTATTTATTGGTAAAATTCACAAAATTGAATAAAACAGTATTATTTGGCATTGCTGGAGACTGAGCACTCTCTGCTAGTGCTGCAGAAGTTCAGGGCAAACAGCAGCAAAACAAACGTTAGTGTCTGCTGGGATTCAAACACCACCATTTCTCAAATCACCCCTTTTGACATTTCCCAAGAAATCGGCACTAACAGTTTCTTTGCTTTTATATCTCTGCTGCCTGTTTCCATTCTGTGATATAATACTCTTCTCCAGGATAATCTGAATTTATCTGACAGCAGTATTTCATGTATCAAAATGCTTTCTGAGAACCTTCTGAAAACAGATGTTAAACTGGAAAAAAAACAAGATACATTTATTGATGCCATTTGTATTGATTCATACCGATTCAGGTGCTCATTTGGGAGTGACGTGAATCGATTTCATTTGGAATTCTGCAGCTTTTTATATGATCTCATTCCACCTGTGGGGAGATTTTCTGGTTTGCCTTCCCTCCGTTCTCCAGAGAGATTTAACACTTAGTCCCTTCTTTGGGAAAGCAGAGACCAGCTGTCAATCACCTGACCACCCACCAGATCAACCCACGCTGCCACCTGAAGAACCTCTCCTGCACCTCACTTTGTGTTCTCTGGGCACCTTGTAAGTCTTTTGTTTTTCTGCAATTCCTCTGCAAGCAGGCGGCCTCCTGTGCGCTGAGGAAAGTGCTGTGTTACTAAGGTATTTGGCTTGAGGTGAAATGTCAACCGAGCCCAGCAAAGCTCTGGGCTCTAAATGGTACCTGAGATGAAGCACACGACACAGGAGGAGTCCTTCTGTAGACCTTCATGGCTATGTTTCCCCAGACTGTGCACCAAAAATCATCATTTCAGCACATCCCACTTTGCCCTGCGCACAGGCAGACCCTCTACGCATACATACATCAAAAAAGAGGTGTGCATATAGATTACATTGGGAAACAAAACAGTGAGAAGAGCTGTGAAAGAGAAATGCCCCTGTCCCATCCTGAAACAAAGGGATTGAAATTCCTGGCTGCTGCACTCTTGGACAGGTACAGAGGATGAGCTGGGTGCCTTTATCTTGTCATCGCTGGTTCACAGCTGCAGGGGCCTATTCTCCCGCCACGATGTTTCCTCTGGGGTGACAAAAATCTGTTTCAAAATGTTCCCAGCCGTGTTTCGAGGCTTCCCTGCTGGGGGCCCGGCAGATGAGGCGGCTCCTCGGAGCCCAGAGGCCGGCGCCAAGCAGGGAGGGAGGGGGGAGCTCTGCCCTGATCTTATCCGCCCTGCTCCACGCGGGCATCCTGTTTCCCAACGCCGCCTAGAGCTTTGCGCCAGAAAAAAGGGGTTTGCAGCTGTGAGAGTGGTCACACAGCAGCACAGGCTGCTCAGGGAGGTGGCAGTGGCTCCGTGCTCAGGGGCATTCAAAATCCCTGGGCAGCCTGCCCTAGGTTGCCCTGCTTGAGGATGGAGCTGTCCCAGGTGATCTTTCGAGGTTTCCGCCAGCCTCAAGCATTCTGTGACTCAGAAAACTCCTGCCTGACTGAGAGCACAGCTGTAAAAAAAGGAGAGTGCCTTTTTACGCAGGCAGATAGTTGTAGGACAAGGGGGAACGGTTTCAAACTAAAAGAGAAGAGATTTAGATTAGATGGTAGAAAGGAATTCTTTGCTCAGGAGGTGAGGCAGTGGAACAGTTGCCCAGAGCAGCTGTGGCTGCCCCATCCCTGGAAGTGTCCAGTGGCTGGGAGCAACCTGGTGTGGTGGAACTTGTCCCTGCTCATGGAGGGGTGGAGGGGGGACGACTGGATGGGCTTTAAGGTTCCTTCCAACCCAAACCATGCCAGGATTCTAAGATTCTACCAGAAGTGACTGTGGCAACGGCACCGAGAAGATGGTTACCCTTGAATATAACCATGATTAATGCCAATTTCCCCCAGCCATCCACCAAGAGCTGGGAGTACAGTATCCCATAGAAACTTGGAAAGGAAGATCTCACTCCTTTTGTCTCTCTGTTCCCTCACGTAGAAAAACTGCACTGAGGTATTCGGAGAAGCAGTGCTCTGACCAAAGAGCTTCATTATTCATACTGTTGAAATTAAATTTTACATATGGGACAAATTAATTCTACTGGTTCAACAATGCAGTTGGCAGCCTTTTGTTTGTCCCTCCCTCCATTCTCCCCAAACGAAGCATCAGGTGGAGCCTTGCAAGCAGAAGAACATGGGTATCGTCTGGGTGGAGTAAGTGATTAGCAATGAATTAATTTTAAAGTGACAGGGAATAGTGAGAACATGGGAAATGACAAGCAAAAGATCTGTGACACATGGCTGCAACGCAATATGCCAGCACAGTGAAATCATAGCTCCATGCTGGCCAAGTATGGCAGGCTTCACTCTTCCTCTCCACCTATGAATGAATGCATGGAAAAAAACCTCAAAAAACAGAGGTGATGTGGTGAAATTGTCCTTGGGAAGCTGCAGGTGTGATGGTGACACCTCACACCGTGGCAGTAATGAAGGCAAAGGCAAGAGTACAAGAGGCTGTGTGCCCTGTGAAGGCTTCCATTAACTGATTTGTTTTCTGCTTTTGCCATTTCCCTGTAGCAGAATCCAGTGACAACCCTTGGATATGAGAAAGGGGTCACACCCCTTTCTTACTCTCTTTGGAGCTGAAACTATAAAGCCAAGCAGGAGTCTGGTCACCTGTGCCTTGGCAGGGCTCAGCCTCTCTAAGGCACTCACCAGTACCTTAAACTGGTGAGGGGAGGAGGGGGAAGACCCTCATGTCAGTCCCACCTCCTGATCATGTTTGCAACTGCAGTGTCCATGGTGTCCTTTCCAGAGCTCCATCCTGGAAGGTCCAGAGTCCCCACATTCAGCAATCTTACTCACAGTGGCCGGGATTTTTATCCTTCCTCCTTTCACCAGACCATCCACTGGCAACAAATGAACAGGATTGTTCTCACCAATGGACTTGCTTGCACACAGATTCAGGGAGAAGAGCGTTTCCTGAGCAGTCCCTGCCACACTGTAAAGAATGGAGGCAATCAAAAAAATTAATATTCAAACAGGAAACTAGACTGAAGTCTGCTTAACTACACACATGCTGGTTCTCTAAGAAACTATCTGAATGAACATCAGTCAGTTCCAGCTGATAAAAACATTTTGATAGATAATCATTCACTAGGAAATGGCTTAAAAGTATAAGCTTAATTCCAAATAAATTAACGAACAAGCTTGTCTTGGCTGTACCTGCTGCTGAAATTGGAATGTAAGAGGCAACACATTCGCTGCTTTGACTGCCTATAGTCCCTAGTCTTTACCTAATTTCTGAAGCTCAAAAAGCAAGTATTAGCTTATTGCTATGCTTGCAAAAATATTGATTTCATAGAAATTATTTTGGATATGGGAAAGAGATAACACAGTCGTGGTTTGTTTTTTAAACAAGCAAAGAAAAACAAGGTGACAAGTGTCAAATGACATCATTAAAGTTCTTTTCTTTGTCAGAAGATTCTGAAAAACACCTAAAACCCAATAACTTATGTGAACCAAAGCTACGTGAAATACATTCTTAAAGGTCTGCCCATAGATAATTTATCAGCTGATTAAGAATAGAGATTTCTCTCCTAATTATGTGAGCATGGACCACTTGAAGAGTTTTCGCATTAGAAGAAAGTGCATATTATTCATTAATCAAGTCTCCCTGCCCCCAGCCCAGCTCTGCTGAAAGCAGAAAGCTAAGTGGGTCAGGAGAGGGGTTATGGGCGATGCTGCAAGACCAGAGATAAGGCATCAGGCAGTTGGAAGGGAAAGCATTTTATCTAGAAGAACAGGCTTGACTTTCGTTCCATTGAGATAACAACTAGAGCTTCTCGACGTGGGGAAATAGCCCAGAATAGCTGTTGTGGAATCCTCCTGCCCAAATACCTCCCGACACAGACACACAGTGCCTGCACTGAACCCTCTGCTCGGGGAGAAGCCCAGTGGTGCAAAGGCTCTGGGAATGATGAGTTGGATGGAGGGTGCCCCGTCAGAGCAGCAGTGTGAGAACTACAGTGCTGTGAAAATCCCCATCTGGCTTATTCCACCATTATTGGGCCCCAAAAAGAATCTCCAGGGATTCTGGCTGTGTGCAAAATTGGCAGTGGAATGGGGCAAATGACTATAGGTAAAATTACATCAGAGGTCATCTGTGGTTTATTCAGCTTCGCCTAGACATGCACAGATGGGCCTGAAATAACAGCAAAGGTTTCTCTACTGGCAGCCTGGCTCTCGAAGTCTTGGCAAGGCAGTAATTTATACAGTGAAATGAAGTGCGTGAGCAGTCTTACAGTCATCTCAATTTGGCAGGACAGGTGAGCCAGAGATCACTAAAATATCAGCAATTTCACGTGAGGCTGAACGAACTGGCTAGCGATGTTATCTTCAAAACCTCCTCTTCCTTAAAAGCCTAGGGTTTCTTCTATAACTGAGTCTGTATCAAACACAGAAAGTCCTTTACATTTCCTCTTACATAAAACTGTCTCCTAAGAGCAGCTGAAGTGTCTTGTACAGGGTGCATCACACCAGCTCCAGCTTAGAAATTTCCTTTCCAGCAGGTATGACCAGGGTAAAACTGGTATCCATTTGACACTGTTACTTCTTTCCCCCTCTCTTTTGCTTTTGGAGAAAATAAAGAATCAGTGCTCACATATTAAAAGTCAAAGCCCATCTTTCTACCAGTGAGTTTCAGTAGGACCCACGACTAGGACATCATCCAGCTGCAGTGTTTTGAGCAACGCAGATCTGGTTTAGACCCAGATAATTTAATATCTTATCAAAAGATCTAACAAAAGAAACCCCCAGAGAAACAGAGCCTGTAACGTTCACAGATGAGGCAGATCTGATAGAGATCAGGATGTCAGTTACCCAAAGCCGTCCGGATCTGTTGGGCAGCTGCACTCATTTGACCAGCACGTGTTTCAGCACATCTCAGCCCCAGATCCAAGGCCCAGTGATGCCAGCCACATGTAGGGGGCTGTGTTCTCACAGCAGGGATGGAGCCACGGCTCAGAGCTCAGCTACCACAGGGCACACAGGAAAGAGACGGCCGGGAGCTGAGCTCACGGCTCCACAAATCCTGTGCATCTGCTCTGGTGACACAAGGAGATCCATCTCTGTGTACAGCCATATGGAACTACACAGGGAATTGCCTCAAGAAGCAGCAAAATGCCAGAGTGACACTGGAATACTGTCTCCAAATCTGATAACCAGACTTGGACAAATAAAGGAAAGGAGCATTACAGAAAGATCCTTGGACTTCTGAAAATGAGAAGAAGCTTGGTTTCTTTTTATAATTAGATGCTAAATACATTAATGTGCATCAGGACTTATTTTTTCCCAGTGCTAGAACATCACCTACCTCAGAAGGGCTTCTAGAAACAAGCGTCATGCAAATAATCAATATTAACCCACACTGACTTAAAACCTTGCTGTGTTCTAATGTCTAGTGACAACTTCTCTTTTCTTACTGGAACAAATGGGGAGGGAAGTTGAAGGCAAATAAAGAGAACACTTGACCAAAGAAATAAATTTTTAAAAAGAGCTCCCAAGAAAAAGCACTTTAAATGCCTCCTCATGGCCACACAGCAGCAGCATAGCACTCGGTATGTATTGCAGACATCCCAACCACGCACTCACTGCTTGGGAAATGCAGCCCGTGCCCAAACACTGTACATTTCTGCCACTTCAGGGAAAGGAGAAGCCTTTCAAGCTGGGAGGACATGGGTTGTTTTCAGGTCAGCCATCGAAAGATCTTTTTGATAGAGGACAATATGCAGAGGTATCCAAGGACAACTGTGTTCCAGGCTTTTTGCAATACACTGGCCAGAATCGGCCATCAGCTTTGAGTGGGCAGCATTGTGACAACTAAACTTCAGTTTTCAGGGAGACCATCAAGTGTTACTAGTCGCAGCCTCAGGCACAAGGATGCTACAGGCATAAAGCTAACCGTAAAAAAGAAACAGCTTTTAAAAAAATCAGCACTGATTGTACCCCTAGGTTCTTAAAAAAAAAAGAGGTAGACTGAACTGACAGCTAGAAGCCAAGTTGCACTAACACAGGCAGATGCTGTAACAATGGTTTTGGCTATAATAGCTGTCACCAGGACAGGTACACAAGAGGGGCTGGGCAGAGAGGAGGGCCCGGCCAGAGGAGCTCACACAGCAGCCCTGGGGGCTGAGAGCAGCACCAGCACCTCACAGAGACACGGGGCAGACCAGCTCAGCTCCTGCCAGGCTGCTCAGGCCACGCAGAGCTGCAGGGTCCCACGGGTGAGGTCCCCTGGGGCCTGACCCAGCAGCTCATCCTTCCCAAGGCAGGAGCAGCTGGAAAGGCTTTGGAGAGCCGGGGCATCTGCGGTGCCGCTGCCTGCGGCTGCCAAAAGGCCCTCACAGCTTGTGGGAAAATACAGCTGTGCTCCAGGCGCGGCTGCCACGGCTTGTGTGGAGCTGGGAACAGCCTGGCGTCTTTGCTCGACTCCAACAGCAACTGCAGAGCTGCCTGGTGTGGCTCAGCCCTGCTCCTCCACCATCCTGAGCTCTGCTCGGGCACAAACCTTTCAACTTGGTTTTTTTTTAAAGTCGGTTATCAAGAGACAGCCAGTGTACAGGTTATCACGGGAGATGGGTTTGAAAGGCAAGGCTGGTCAGATTTTGCAACTAACTGATAAAAACAAATCAACCGCAGAAACAAATTCCTCAACTCGTTTCAAAGAGGAAAAAAAAAAACAAAAGGAAAACGGCTTCAAGGAAGACCTTTTTTTTCCCCCATCTTGCAGATTTCTGGGAGTGCTTTGAATTATTTTAGCAAGGAATAAAATGTCCCTGCTCCTGATAGATTGCAGCGTTCTCTGCTCAGAAGACAAATCAATATTACAGATCACAAATAAAATAGTCAGAAGGATTGAAAACAGGATTTACAACTGAATAGCTACCACACCTACATGAAAATAATAATTTACATTCCTCACCACACCCTATCAACTCCAGGCAGCCTGAAACAGGAAAAGTAACAAAAATAATGGGAAAGAGCAGCAAAGAGCGTCTTGACATTATTTGAACTGATATGAAAACAGGAGTTGAGGGCAGGGAAGTATTTCCTCTTGAAACCAAAAAAATAACACAGAAACCTTCCGAGGGTTTAGAGTTTCAGGCTTTCTTATTGAGGGAAAAAATCCCCAAATCCTCCCAAATCTGTGAAAAGCGTACACTTTCCATAGAGAATGGGTTCATTGAAAAGCAATTTTCTGTTAAAAATCAGTTCTGACAGGGTAGTTTCATCCAGGCTTGGATGTTGGATACCACAGGAGCATTTGGCAGGAATAAAAATAGGCATTTAGCTCTGAAGGGCTGGGTTGCCAGGTTTAAAGACGACTCCTTGCCTAGGGAAGAGGTTCCTCTGTCTCAGGGATGGCCGGTGACAGATCAGAAGGGATAGAGGTTCACGATTTGTGTGGGAGTCTTGAATAATCTGTTCCTATTTTAATGTGAACATGGGTGGTAACATGGAATTACAGCGTGTGGAGGCGGGCTGGTGTGCGCGGATTAATGAAAAATAATGAGATAATATTGAGCACTTCTGTAGTCTCATTACAAGGGCTCAGTTTCTCCACTGACAGAAATCCCTGGAAAATACTGTACTCTGGGACTCCATCCCTAATCTTTCTACCAGGAATTAACAGGAAACACAAAGGCTATTTCACAAGTATATTCTTTTGAAAAGAGCTTTCGTTCTTAGTCTAAAATTTTAGGCGACTCTGCACTTACACAGTAATCCTTTCAACTCGTATTTCATTGAATCCAGAAGTCACTGTGGCTCCTGAGGTACTCTGCTGTGAAAAAACCCAAAACAAACACTTATAATTGCATGCTGGAAGTTATGACAATGTTTATATGATGCACCAAGAAGAGACAAAAATAAGCACTGAAGGGCACAAGGGTAAAGCTGGGTTTATTGAGGACTAACTACATTAGGATCGACTAAAAAGAAAGAAAAAACCAACCCAAGCATGTTCAAACTGCAATCCAAGCAAAATTTATTTTTAGTCCCTCGATTATTGCAAGTTTCATAATGGGATTTTGAGGCCCTGCCGTTGTCTCCCATTAACAAGGGCTCTGTTATATATTCTGCAGTGTCGTGGTGGGAAATGATTCATGGCAGGGCTGGGATTTAACACTTGAGCACAGAGATGGAGGAAAACGTGCTTTGATTCACCACATTTTAAAAACACACTCACCCTCAGAAGAAACTCCAGTAAGTTCTTGAAAGTACGGCATAAAAATAGAAATATTAGTGCTAGAGAAGCCAAAGACAGAAACCAAGGCCTGACCTTCATTAACTGGGAAAATGATATTGGTTTTGGTAAAGCTGGAGAAGGCCACTGGCAGGTCAGAAATATAAACCTGGCTACAAGGTGAGTAGGATCCAGTTATCAATGTGAGGTGCGATGCTGCAGTTCAAAGACCACTGCAGGTGCATCTTTTGAAGTGGCAACAAAGAAAAGAATTCAATATTTTTAAACCACTGGCCTCTCATAGACCAAAGGAAGACTGGGTGATGGCAGCATTGCCGACACTGGTCACTGGGGTCATTTTTAAGCACCTGTTGCTATAAAGAGGAAAAGGCTGGTTTTGATACAGTCAAGAGTTTCCCAGCAAAAGCCACACAGAGGAGGGATCAGACATGATTCCCTGTTGCCTAGATAAGAGCTGAATGGGTGAGGTCAACCTGCCCTTTGCCTGCAGCTGCTGACAGGGAAAAGCAAAAAATCTTCATCTAAAGGGAAAGGCAATGGCACCCCATGGTGTGACTCTTGCCCAGACACAGTCACGACACCATGCTGGCCCTGAATCAAGGCTAGAAGATTTCTAAGTCTCTTCCTTAATAATGCGAGGCCAGGCACAGTCTCAGCCCTGAAAATGACTCAGCAGTCCTAAGGATTATAAAGTCATTTAATTTCTGCCTATGAGCTCTCCCTGATCATCTCAGACCCTTAGCTGAAGTCGATGAAAAGAGCATCACCATCTCCAGTAAGTTTTGGGACAGGACCCTGAGTCCATCAAGCCGGTCATTTCTGTCCTACAATGGGATTTCTGCTCCATGCCCTAAAGATTCAGACTGTCCCATTAGCAGAATTTTGAGGGTTTTTTTGAAGCAAAATCGGTAATCCAGCAATCCTGTGTGAAAGCAATCTGGAAAATTCTGCTCACTGAACAGAAGCATTCCTTGGAGACAACATACATCCAACATGACTTAAAGGAAGGTTAACTTTTATTCAGATGATATCTTAAGGAATTTCCATTCTCGTGTGAATGATGAACACTTTTATTATGGGGAGAGGCTGGTTAACCTTTAACCAAGAATTTACAGGAGATCTGTAAAACAAACAACAAACAATTTACGAAGCTTCATGAGCTCTTCCTTTTATTAAGAAGAGTTTGTACTGTGAATGCTACCAGGTAGATGGGTGCGTTATGAAAGGAAGGACAAGCTGGGCAATGTGAAATGCCCAACAAATCGCTACTGGGAACATCACCTCTGGATACTACAGAGGGAACTCAGCCAGAAACCCAGGCTGAGGGAAGGGTTCAAAGGAAAAATGTGTGTGCAGTCCAAGTGTTTCCAGAGAAACCTCAGGCCACTAATTCATTTCAGAAACACGACAGAGCGATTGGCAGGTGACTGATGCCACCATTTGACATGGTGGGACCCTCATGGACATTTCTCTCCCTGATGCAGAAGGTGATGGAAGGCGTTTCTTTAGCTCCAATGAATATTAAAAGCAGATCTCTGCTCAGCTCTCCCCTCTCACAACCCATGCTCAGAACCCCAGCTGATAACACACTCAGTCTCTCTAGGTAATTAACAGGATTTGTGAGCAGGTAGAAATGTGATTCCTGGGAGGTGCCAAACCACCACGGCTGTTTCCTGCTGCAAGAAAAAAAAGTGTATGCATACACCAATGTGTCCAGAAAGCTTGAATAGAAAACCCTTTCGTGTCAGAAGTTTATTTTTATTGGTAAAATATTAAATAATATACAGAATTAAAAACTGCACTTACACTTCTGAGAAGAAATAATTCTTGGACAAATTATATGCTTGTTCCTGAGATTCCCTACATTTATTCCAGTAGCTGTGCACTCAAGACAGTACAAACCTTTATAATATAATCCTTTTCACAAAGTAGTACAAAGTTTCTGCAGCTCCTTTTATTTACACACACACACACACACACACACACACACTCCCACTCTCACATGGCTGTACAACACTCACACAGGTACAGAGCACACACATACAGATGTGCAACCATATGTATGCATGTATGCTGAAGAAGAAAATAAAAATAACAACAAGTCCCATAGTTCAGTCTATAGCGGCAAAACTCTTTTAGCAGGGGGATACAGGTTTACATTAGGGTTGCTCACATGCACCACTGTCAAAGGGATTGTTTCTGAACTTCTTTTATAAGAGCACCTTCCAATGAACACATAAAGAAATGGGACAATTCCCAGTGTCTTCACTGGCTTTTCAAGTAAACTCAGATGTCATTTTTAATTTTTTTAAAGTTTTAGAATTTTTTTTCAATATTTAAAAGATCTCTCAATTGAGCTCGGAAAATCTATCACAGAACTAAAAATTCTTTAACCCGGGAGAAAGAAGGGGCATTTCCAAGGTTAGTGGCCCGGCTGCGGTCAGGAGAAGAGCACGGAGGAGGGCGGGGTGCAGCCCCGGAGCAGGCGGGGAGGATGCCGCGGGCAGCGGGCACAGCCGCAGCGCGGAGCTCCGCTCCCCGCCGGCTCCCGAGAGCAGCAGCAGCAGCAGCCGAGCCCTCGGGAGCCTCCCGGGATTGGGCCCAAGGAGCGAGACCCAGCGGGCACCACCGAACGCGTTGTTCTTCTTCACCTCGGGCACCGGGGGCTGGGCAACGATTTTGGCAATCAATCAGAAGGGGATACAGCCTCCTCGCCTTTGTTATTATTAAAATGAAATCTCTTAAATACGAATTTAAAAGACAAAAGTGGCTACCGTGCATGCGCAGTAACTGCCTTTCCAAGAAATCTCAATGGGATTTTATTCTTTTTGTTTTTATTACGTACCTAAATACATATTTACAGAACAGCGGCTTCAGTCTACTGTGGGGGGGAGGGAAAGCATTAAAAATACACTATATATAAATATGTATGATATGTAAAACAAGTCCCATCTAAACTTATATAAGACAAGGACAACTCTAAAGAAGCTTTTCTGGTCTCTCAGGTAGATAAAGGACATGTGAGTCCTGTAATTCTTATGCAGGCAAATCTCTCCCTAGAGTAAATGGCAGTTTTGCCCTAGCTAAGAGATTAGGCCTAATCCAAAATCCATCATCAAAGTCAACAGGAGTCTCCACTGAGTGGGTTTTGGATCAGACCAAAAGATCTCATTTTTTTGTCATTTTTAATAAACATCAATATTAAGTGCTTTTCTTAAAAAAAAAAGCTGCAGTTAGAAAAGAAGAGGAAGGAAGAGTCAAGAACAGGTATGTCCTTAATTCTGGATGTGGATGTGTTTCAATGCCAACAACAAGCAGGAGGTAAATTACAGGCCTTAGCCTTAATTTACAGTTTCTCATCTTTTGTCAGTCGCAATCAGTTTACTTGAACCATATCTTTAAATGCATTCAGGGCAGAGCACTTTGTTTCACTGATTTGTGTGGACTGAGGAAGGAACACAGAAACCACTGCACATTAATAAGATGTCAGGGTAAGTATTGCACTTGAACAGAAAAGTAACCCAAATGTTGGTGATTTCTTTTAGAATTATTACAAGCAAATCATCCATGTCATGATCCAACGATCACGTTTCAAAAGCAGGATCCAAGAATGAAGCATAAGAAGCAAATTTGGGGTTGGTAACCCCCACCCTGGAATACAACAGTAGTAAAACTTTTTTTTAAAGCATTTTCTTCCAACAGGAAAAAAAAAATTATATGACCTTTTTTTTTTTTTTTTTTACTTTACAATTTTAAATCTTTCTAAACATTTGCATTAAAAGTTTCCAGTTTCTCATAAAAAGATATACATTTTAGGAAAAAAAAAAAAAAACAACCAAACCAAAACAACCAGAAAATAAAACCAACTAAAAAGGAAGGCAAATATACAGTATTATAATTACATCACTGTAGAGTCATCTTGAAGGTACCCTAGATCTTTAAAGAGTTACAAAGAGTACGTACCTTTTCTTTTTCTCAAATCAACTATCTTTTTTTTTTTCTGTTTTTAATAAAAAACTACACTTGAGTACAAAAATATGTAAACAGACTGTACAGCCAATGAACAAAAAAAACCCCAAAAACCAACCCCCCAAACCCCTAGACAGCCCAAAGCTATAGGAGATAAGAGCAGGCCCAGACTTAAAGCTCCAAGAAGGAAAAGGGGGAAAGAGAAAAGCACAGAAAGCCAGAGGAAACTGCTACATGGTGAGGGAGTGAAGGTGTTCAAGCTCTGAGGACACTTGACAATTCGTCAAATAATTGATCACAGTTTCAGAATCTGAATGACTACAAAAACAACCAAAAAAAAGTCCTTCCCTTGTTACAGCGTGTTCAGGAATGAACATCCACTTCCAGTAAGCAATGTCAAATCCCAGTAAGTGCATAGAAGGGATTCAGTGACCTCCACCCCTGCAAGAAGCTTTTCTTACTCGATGTCACTTGAGGTAAAACTAAATGGCCCAACCGACTGCCAAGAGGCCCCGCCGTGCCCGTAAGGAGCCGTGCTCCCCCCGTGCCTTGCGGGAGGCCCCTGTCCTTTATCCTGGTGACACCAGGTACGCCGGTGTGCCAGGCACCGCCAGGGCCAGGGATTAAGGCTGCTACACGGAATAAGGG
The DNA here is from genome assembly GCA_013400175.1 of Phainopepla nitens. Classification (NCBI taxonomy): domain Eukaryota; kingdom Metazoa; phylum Chordata; class Aves; order Passeriformes; family Bombycillidae; genus Phainopepla; species Phainopepla nitens. The sequence continues at coordinate 606,164 of VXBQ01017277.1, forward strand.
AACGCGCCTCCAGCGCTGCCCCCGAGGCCTGCCCAGAGCTGCTGATCTCACAGCTGACGGCAATGATCAAACTGCAGCTGCGAAGCTCCTGTTGCACTTCCAGATCTGGCCAAAGGCATGGCACGAGGCTGATGGTGCTCCAGTGTTTTCCTGGGCTGCAGTGCAGTCACCTAAACCAACACCTGCCGTGGGAAGGAAGAGCTGGCCTCAGCTCTGGGCCAGGCTGCTCCCTTTCCCCCAACAGGGTCCACATAGTACCAGCCCCTCTCAAGACATGATCTGATCAACTTCATTGTCACTCCCTCTCTTGAAATACTTCACGTACTGCTAGTCAAAATATCACCGTTTTTGTTTTGTTCTGGGTTTTTCTGGTTTTTTTTAACTGTAAAAAAATATTAGTTTTACTTCAACTATGCAGGTTTCTGTTGAAATGGTAATTTCTGTCCACTGATTAATTAGGCCCCAAGATGAAAAGGAGAAGTTTGTACAGAAGGAAGTTATCTTCAAAGGTGAGGACCCAAGTGAGCACACTGATAACCATCTTTCCAAAGGCTGGAAGTGAACAGGAACTGGGAATCTGCATGATCAACAGGGAAGGCAGGTGAATTAAACTGAGACTGGTTTTACTGTTTTCTTGGCCTGTTAAGCATGCAGCATGGCAAAGCCTGAGCCCACCCCTCCTCCTGACTGTCCTCTGCACACTTCAGAGCCAGGCAGGAGAAGGACACAATCCACCCTTCCAGGTGGGGTTGTAGGAGGTCAGATTAGAAACCAAACTGGGAACCAGTGATGTTCTTCTCAGAACACATCAATGGGATAAAAGAGAATCTATTCACTACGAAGCAAATTCTAGCTCTCTTCTACCTAACTGCTGCCCTCAGCACCCCTGTCTGGCTGCTGTGGCCTGGGCCCAGCAGAGCTGCCCAGGGGGTGGCTCTGGGCTGTGCTGGGCTCAGGCTCTGCCCAAAGGCTGCTGGCCCAGCCACCTTGCCCGCGGTGGCCGCGGCTGTGCTGGCACGCTCAGCTCTGCAGCCCTGCAGGGGGAACAGCTGCACCTGAAACCAGGTCACCAACCCGCTGGGAAAGCCCCAGAACCAGCACTGTGCTCGTCAGCACAGTGCTCCAGCTCATGAACCCCCTGAACACCTCCTGCTGAGGAGCTGCTCTTGTCTCTGTACCAATTCCCGTGGCGGCAGCAGCGGGACAGGCAAACTTGCAAACCACCTCCAAAGGACTCGCCACATTTGTCTTTCCAGGCTGAAGCAAGAAGCAAGTGCTTTAAAGTCTGCTCCCAGTCCTAAGTGGGAACTTTAAAGCCAAGTCCACTTCCAAGGGTGCTTCACTGAAAGAGCTGAGAGGGAGCAAAACAGGAGACGCTTCCCTGGCTCTCCGTGGGGCACGGTGTAGCTGGGGGCTCCCATGACAAGTCCTGGCATTGTGCTGAGGATGCCGTGCTCCCTGGGACCAGCTACAGACCAGCTCTGGCTGGACAGCTGGAATGCACTTTGCTAGGGTAATTTTCAGCCCTTCCCACTCCTAAAAGCCATCTGACCCCAGAAAATCTCACAGCAAAGTGCTGAACGGGGTCCTCTCTGGGTCAGGCTGCCAAGGAGGGTGCAGAGCAGGAGAAGGGATATTTCCTTTGGGTTGGTTTTTGTCGTGCATTCTGAAAGGGTCCAGTAGGATATCACAAACGACATCAGGATCTCCCAAAATGCATTTGGAAAAGGCACATATACAATAAAGCATATATCTAACTACACAATACCACGTGTATATATATATATAAATATACTTTTTCAAGCTCTCCAGCTGCCTCAGACCACAGGCCATCCATTTTTGTTTTTAAATGCTGTTAAGCCAAGCTAAAACTTGAATTACTAGCAGAAAAGCCAATTTCATCACTCTTTTCCTAAAATCCCACACTGACTTTCAGTGACTCTGGCAGCTTCCCTCCTCCCCCCTCATTACATTAGAAAGCACAGCAAGAGTTAAGGAAAGGAATTTATCCAGCGAAGGAACTGTGTTACTGGAGCTCCTGGCCTTGGCTGAAATAAGCACCTTTGCTGCAATTACCTCCAAAGTTTCTTTCTGGAGGAAGGAGTGTTTGTTGTCTGGCTTCTTTCAAACCAGAACAAGCTAGCCCAGGACCTGGGCAACAGTAATAATGTCCCATGAAAGCCCAGTGTTGAGGGGTTGGGTTTCATTACTGACCCCCTGCTTTACAGCACAAATTTAGGGGAGCCCTTGTAAACAGAAAGAAATTTGGAAACTCTGACAATTGACAATTTCTTCACCTTGCAGTAAACATACTTTAGGTCCACATGGCTACTTTGTAAGCTGGGTCCTCACATTGTAGAAACCAGTATGACTAAAAATCAGGCCAATTAAGCCATTTAAAATCTTCCTCTCTACTACAGACCACTACAGGTTAATGCCTAGACACCTTTCACATCACATCGTAGATGAAAGCACTTTTTAAGGAGAACAAAATTATTTTAATCCCATAAGTTACTGAGTAAAGAGCAGGCTTTACTGAAAAACGCAATATATTTTGATGTGCACTCCTAACTGATTACAGAGAGGTGGCTGTAAAATTCATCAGTCATAACTGCAGATATATAGATAATGCCCTTTGCTCCAAGGATACGGATCCCACCAAGAGCAGAATAAGCAGTCACACTTCCCTTTAAATTAATAGGCTTGTAATCCTCCAAACTGAGTCAGAATATTGCCATTTTTGATGTAAAAGAAGCAAAAGGGTTACTGGCAGAGAAGTGCACAGATTTTTTTTTTTTAATGAAAATGGGGAATGCTCAAAGAAAGCCAATTTTAAATTTGCAAATGCACGTTTCTAACCGGAAACCTGATTCCAAGAATTTCAAAAGAGTCCAATAAAAATCAGCCAGGTTCGATTTCCAGCACCAAATACTCAGAACAAACGGATTTGGAGGCCAAGGATTAGCTACTGAAATTCCTAGTACGCTATGAATGACTAATGAACTTAAGGAAACTCAAGAGCTTTTCTTAGAAATCTAATTCTTGCAGAGAGCAAACAAGAAAAAACACCCAAGGAAATCTCTGCTGCCCCAGTTTGCTCACTTTTATGAAGGGACAAACTGCATTATGTAAAGCTCTCTAATAATTTTCAATAGGAACTAAATTCTAAAGTACATGTTAATTCAAAATTTTGTTCAAAGTTTGAACTGGAATTTGATCTTTTTTCTTTTCCTAACTCTAGGACAAAAGCTTTCAGTGAATGTTTAGAAAAGGACATTGATAATAAAAAATTAATGTGACCCCTCTAGTTTCTTCCTCTCCAAAAAATGTAGTTTCTAAGATAACTCCCCAGTGCCTCCCCAGTTCCCTGTGCCCGTGACACCAGGACATACAGATCTCACCTGCTACCATTAGATCAAGAAGCTGGACTTAACTGAAGCCAGACCCAAAATCAGTGGGCCTGCCCACGTGCTCCTTTAAACCTGTACAGAATACACCCCAGTGGAGGTATCAGTGAGTCACAGTGAGCCCAAGTGCACACCAGCGAACTGCAGATGGAATTGCAGCTAACGGATTTGTGGATACACAAGAGATTCTCTACCTTTCCCGTATTCCGGTGCTTTCCCAAACGAAGGCAAACATTTCAAACACTTTTTCCCTAGTGCTAGCTATTCCAGGAAACCACAGCCCAATGTTCTTTCACTGACCACAGAGGGGAGAACTGAGTGTTTCCCCAGAGGCTGAAAGGATTTGCCGGCAACCTTTCTCTCTGCCTTGGGCACGTGTTTTTCTGGAGGCCCAGGCAAGCCCAGCAACTCTCAAGGCCCAAGAACCTTTCCCTTTCTACCTTGTTCTTAAAGACCTTTCCTGCCTCAGCAAATCACAACTACTTTTTCCTTTTCAGAATTTCCAGGCACATCCTGACACAAAGCACAGCCAGCCGCCTCCTAAGCCCACCTCCCTAACTGCAGAGAATCAGTCACATGGAATAAAAGTGATGCCCTCCAGCATCTCCCTGCTTTTCTCCTGCACCAACTCTTTTGACTGCACCAGGCACAAGACAATGAGAATGGTCCAGAGGACAGCATTGGTTCATTTGCCCCAGTTTCCTCTGTGTTAGGGTGAAGAAAGGAGGAGGGGAGGAACCCAATGACATTAAGAACAATGTTGGGAATAGATCTTTAAATCTGTCTCTCCAAAGCCTGCATATTCCCAGCCTTGATAGGTCTCACATTACACAAGATGACATTTCTCTCCATATTGTATTATAATTAATAGGCTACTGCAAGACTTTACCAGCTCCTACTTAATAGCATTGCAGTGCTGGGAAGCAGTCATCAGGTAATCTGGCCATGATCTACTGTATTCTTTCTAAACACAGGTTCTAGCTGCCAAGAATGTCACCATAAAAAGATTTCAATCAATACCACTCAGCTCCTACTTTCAAATGCTCCAGGTCTAGGAAGAGAAGAAGAAAAAACCCAGTACCCTCAAAACGAACAGCAAACTGGCATATGCATCAAGTGCACAGATTGGAGGGAGCAGATGGGAATTCATGATGGCCTGATCTTGCTCTCTCTTTTATACTTTAGTAACTTTATCCTTTGGAAAAGGTCTTCCCAGGCGCATGGAGACAGTGCGTGCGGAGGGGGTTAAACCCATCCAGATCTTTCCATTCTCAAGCTGTGCTGTTGTTGCCAAACAACAACATTTCAATTGTGATTGGTACAAACAGTTGGGTTTCAATGGCAATCTGTCCCTTAGGTTTAAGCCCAGTTTTTACCGATGCAACTTGCTGGGTGATTGCTGGCTTTGTTATTTACTGAGAGATAAAGAAAGGAAACAAAACAGATCAGTGGACTTGTTTGCTTGTCCAGTGTGTAGGTCAAGGACTCTCTCTGGAGTGTGTTTCTCCATTTGCTTTCCCTACAGGGAAATTAATAAATTAGGAGTAAAATTGAAATCTTTAAGTCCAAATCAATACACAGCACCTATCTCTGCACTTATCACCTCCTGAAGAAGTAGGGAAAGTCATATGTGACCTGCTGGTTTGCCTGCGCTTGCCAGGAGCCAAGGCTCTCCAGCAAAACCTGCTAATACTTTCTTCCCTAAATTAAGCAGAATTGGTGACGTAGAAACAAAAGGAAATGAGTGGTTCAGCAAATTAGCAAGTAAGAAGTCAACAAGAGAAAAAACAGTCAAAGTTCAGACCCTGATGTAGCTGAAATAGGTGGGGCAGCTCCATTAAATTCAATGGAGCCAAGGGGATTTAATGCTGGCCAAGGATCTGGCTCCTAACGCTTTCCCAGCTGCAAGTCTTAGTTAGGCTGTTGCCAAGAGGTTAACACTGTGATAGTAGAATGAGAAAGTATTTACATAGTTATATATCTATATATACCTATATTTAAAGAACACTTTGCTACTAGTACTTTTGTCATTTTTAAATCCATAATTTTAACCCAGAAGTATTTCAGAAGAGCAGCAGAACCTCTTGAGTAAACTACAGACTCTCACCCACTCCTAGGCCACTTACTGTCCTAGAAGCAAGTTTAAAATGTTATTTCTAAATGCTCTTTCTTAAAACTTAGGGTGCAACTAAAGAAATAAGGCTCCCAAGGGTCTCTAAGAAGCCAGTGAGAGAACACATAGGCATGGAGTAACAGAATATCAACAATTCTAAAAAAAGGTGCTTCATAAGTTAAGGAAAATAAAAACAAAAAGCCTCAAACTTACCACAGAAGGCCTTCAGACCTATGAAACTAAACTGCTGTAATGTGGTACAGTGTTAAGACATACATTTCTTTTTTTTTTTAAATTTATTTACATTCTAGAGGGGCAATACACACTGAACCCAGGAAAACAGCTCACCCTTGAAATTAATTTTGAAAGGAATATTGACTTTGATTCGTGCTCCTAACTCCCTAACAGTTTTGCTTTAAAAATAGTTGTTCATTCTGCAGAACAAAGTTGCCTCCCTTCCCTCCAGCCACCAAAAGCTCGCACCAGATCTTCACATTAGAAAAAGGCTCTCCTCTGAAATGTTTCTACCTATTCCTCTGAAATTGCAAACGAGTGGCATCATGTTGGGACTTGAAAGCACCTGGCACGGTTGAGCGACATCCCAACAGAGGACACGGTGTACAGCTGAGTGAGACGGACACAGACTGCCTTCCAATTCCCACAGAAAGCAAGGCGGGTCACTCCCCAAAACCTGACGGCCACAACAACCCCCTTTTTTATCCATTCCCTTCCTTCTTTCCATTCTTAAGCTGGGCAGAGCGAATGAGGTTGGGTCCACAAAAAATAAGGTTAATAATAATAATTAAACAACAGCAACAACAACAACAGCAACAACAACAAAATAGGCGTCTCAATGTCTGAGGAAAAGTGGGATTGTAAGTGCAGTATTTCTTCATGTGCAGTTCTTGTACTTCATAGGAGTCCCCTTTGGATGAGAAGGCCTAGCGGAATGTGTGCTCCCCCCGGACTATGTGCGACGAGAACTCATAGCGGTCCTGGCTCCGGTAGCCACAGATGTTGCACTCCAGCGGGTCCCGGTAGCCGTGGCAGCCCATGTGGATGGTGTACATGACATGGTCCAGGAAGAGGACGCGACAGTGCTCGCACTTGAAAGCCCTAATCTGCTCCCCTTCTCCGTTGATCACCTTGTACATATCCTTTAAAGAGCCCTTAGAAGCTTTCGTGACATCCAAAGGCTTGGCCTCCTCCTTCACATAAGCCGGGTTTGGCTTTATCTTGGGGGTTAAGGCAGCGTTTCCTGGGTAGGACCTGCGGTCGTCGTGGCTGCTGTCTGAGTCAGTAGAATCCAGGCAGCTATTGCTGGGGGAGCCCTCTCTATCCTGGATTCGACTCTTTGGTCTGATGAGGGAGATGGGGCCATCCATGTTGTTCTCGTGGCTGTCGGCCGTTTCCCTGCTGATGGGCCTCTCTATCCGGCTGGGATGATAGACCTGAGCGTAAGCTGAGCTGATGACCGGGGCCACCTCCGCAATTGTGCTCGGTGTGTGCTGCATCAGGGGGTGAAGTGCCTCAGCTCCAAGGTAGGTGATTGCATTGGTGATGGCTTGGTCCATCATGTGAGACTGCATCAGCTCAGCCTCCTTGTCATAGCTTAGGTTCATATCAAAGGGGATATCTGGATAGCCAAATCTCATGAACTTTTCACCTAAGAGATAAAAGCAAATGCATGAGCAAAATCAACATGTTCACTGCAATGTTTCACTGTAAAAGGGGTGGGGAGGGACAGAAACCCCTTGACTTGGGGTGAAATTATTCCAGAGTCTAAAGTTAACCTCCTTCTAATTTATTACTGACCTCCTATAAAGTTCCTTCCTGTCCTGAGCTTGTTTGTTTTTTTTTTTTTAAACTTATTCCAGGTGAAACATGTGGCTGCAGCAACTTCCAGAGCAATTCCAAATCTTCAACGGGGCCTGACCGTGTCCACACTTCAAGTTAGGAAATACATGTTAACTGGTAGATAATGGATTGAAATATTGAGGCCACTGAAGTCCTGACAGAGTAGACCATTAGACATACTCTCCCCAAAATTCAGGGGACCATTTCACAAGTTCCCCACAATCTGAGGTGCCTCACACCTACCTTAGAACAGGGCTGCACAGTGGGAAACCTAAACAACAGGTACAGGGGCTTGTTATGGTGGCACCTTTAGAAGCACAATAGGTAAATCCTTCAACCAGCAAAAAAAAAAAAAAAAAAAAAAAAAAAAAAATAAAAAAAAGGCAAGGGGCCCAAAAAGAGGAAA
>VXBQ01017277.1:613982-638089 GCA_013400175.1 Phainopepla nitens
GAAATTTTTTTTTCAATTTTCCCCCCCAAAAAAAAAAAAAAAAAATTCTATCTTTTTTGGACTGAGAAAAAAAAAGACATACACACACCTCTCCCTTCCCAGTGTCTATTTAGGCAAGAAAACAAACAGAGAAACCATGTGTATGGCTCAGTTTCACTTAGTAAAAGGCAAAAGCACCTTTCATTGACACAGGATAAATAACTACATAAGGATGCTGAAGCTGGCTGATTCATCACCGTGAATCCTAACTCACATCCTTGTAACCTTTTTACATCAATGGCATGACAGATGTGCAAAGCCAGAACCACACGCTGGTACAAGATGGCAGTCACAGGGCACCACGTTATGCATCACAGCTTTCCTTGGAGGTGAACAAATCGACCACCGCTTCCACCAGGGCTCAGCTCAGCAGCACTGCTTTTCCAGTGTTGGCTTTGGAGTGTCAGCACAGGCAAAGCTCATGGAATAACTTATTTTCAAACAGGAAAGGTTATATGTATATGATACAAGATACACATGCTCCTATGTGTTGACACATGCAATTAGCTAGTTGCCGACAGCTAACTTTTAAAGCTGATTTTAGAAAGTCTGATAAATAATTTTGGTTGGTTTTCATTGTCTTTGTTACTTCGCTTCCTTGGTACATAAAACCAGACTTTTTTTCTCCAGTAGAGTAAGTTAATAAATTCAAAAAGTCACTACTTACAAGTGGTTTGGCTACTCACGAATTAAATTACTCAAGAAGCTTCTTCTATCACCTTTTGCCAAAATTGCTTGGAACACAATGTGTATAAACTATATAAGAAACAGAATTGTAATCCCAAATCTCTTCCAAATTGCATTAGTACATTTCAGCACAGCTATCATTCAGCATTTTATTTTTGACTATAATAATTCATTCCACTTAGTGTGACTTATTCTAAAGTGATGCATAGAGAACAGCCATGTTGTCCTTAGAGATGATGCATCACTTCTGCTGGGGAATTTAGCCCTGATTATCCAGGTAAGGAAATGTAAGTCTAAAGTGAAGCACGTGACTATTCCTACTCTCTTCAGCAATACTGTTCACATGGCTGGACACCATATCACATTTGTGTACCTTTGATGGATACTCAACGATGGTCCTGGCAATCTAACACGACCTGTGGGTGATTCTTGCCATCAAACATCCTCTTGTCAGTGTTTTGTTGTGCTCTGGCAGTCTGTGATGGCTGTGCTGCCACAGACAGGATGGACAGCTCTGCAACTGGACATGGCTCCAGCCTCCCATGAGATAGTACAGCCCCTGCCCAGGTGGGGCCAAAGGGGGACTGGAGGACAGCTCCAGGAAGCAAGTGTGTCTGGTGCCCACCGGTGCCTGTCACCTGCTCTGGCCACTTGTGTCATTCTTGTGTTTAGATAAAGAAACTGATCTGGTGAGGGTCTGATCCAGCTGCCAAACACACTGTCAGTCCTTTGTAGGCTTTACAGATTAAGAAATATACCCATCATTTATGGGCTACTTGGATAAATGATGCAAACCTTATTTTGATTCCTTTCATCATCCATGTTTAGTTACTCCAGCACAGACAGCAAAGAAAGCTGTAAATTGCCAGTGACCTGAATTATTTATTCCTTTAATTATGAACCAGTTCCAAAGATGTCAGAGCCTGAGAAATGGAGTGTGACATAAAAAAGTAAAATAAATAATAATGTGGGAAGGAGAGGGCGTGAAACACAGCTCAGAAGTAACCGATAAACAGTCCAACAGACCAGTACAATGTGGTTTCCAAATTAAATTCCTCTTCAGCCAATTCTATACTTAGAATCAGCTAATCAGACCAATCATTCTGAATTTTCATTTAAACTATGCTCAAAGTCTATTTATCCTTGCCCTATATTAGTGAAGTAGAAGAAAAAACATTCTCCCCTCTGGCCATATGACATTCAAATAAGCCCTGAAACAGGTATTTGAAGCTAGATCAAAGCACACAGACAGAGTTGTCCTGTGATACCTGCAGTCCATCTCATCAAGTAGCTCAAGCAGCTGCAGTGCTGGCCTCTTGGGAGAAAGCTACAAGAAACCTTGGAGAAAGCCATTCCAGCATTTCCCCCTGGGGGAGTTTCTCCCTGACCCCCATTAACCAGAAGCTGACTGTAATTTGGCAGCTGGGGGATCTTCATCTGTTCTGAGACGCCCGTGTATTTTTAATTCTTACTCTAACAACCATGGTCTTATCGTAAGCCACATAAATGTCTCCTTTTGCATCCTGCCAGTTCTTAACCTCGGTGACATTCTGAGAGTAAGCTCCAAATTCCAGCTGCAAATACGTGAATCTGCTTCACATGGGCAGCCTGAAGACAGCTGCTTTTAATTTAACTGGTGTCCGCCTCTCCCTCATTGAACAAGAAACAAAAAGAAGTAATCACACTCCTGCACATCACAAATTGTACTTTCTGCCTCCACTATTCAACTGGTTTGGTAAGACTAGTACCTCAAGAGCAGATATATAAGCGATATATCAGGCAGAAATGAATTCATTCTGTTTGCTGTAAGCTGCTTCCTTTCCTCCTGAAAATTCAGCCATAGGAGAGACTGTGGTCCATAACCACGGTCCCTTGGAGATTGCTGACCAGAAAGAGCAGTAAAGCATTGATAGCTGTAGCATGCAAAGATTTTAGCTTATGCTTACATGACCTTCTCATAAACACCATTAAGTTGTTTTGGACAGGTGCCATGCTTGCAGTATGCACAGGAAAATTTCCTGCAAGCAACAGAACCATTACACATTCTTCCTGATAGAGCTGAACAATATTTAATTGGGGAAAAAAAGGGAAGAAAAGTGAGGTCATGGTGGAGAGGAGAAAAAAAAAAGAAAGGCAGCGAAGCAAAGACTGCTGTTATTCAATCTAAACACTGTGATGCCACCAAAGATCAGAAAAATAAGATATGGTAAATATGAAAGGGAGTACTTTTTTTCCTACATATGGATAGTGATATGTTACACCTATAGAAGAAACCAGATTTATCTAACAACAAAGTAGTATAACCTGCTAAAGAGAATAATAATGTAGTATAGCATCTCTCAGGCAAGGATTTCCAATCAGTAAATTTACCTCTGAACAAAAGAACAACATACGGTCAATGGTGCATGAGTGGACAAGTAAAATCATTTTTCTGGTCTAAAAATATAACAACATAGGAAATACTTATGTCTGCCAGCGTCCCCCACGTGGGATGGATCATTGCTGGCCTAACCTTGGCTAAGCACTGATATTTGGGAATGGTCAGCTGACCCAGAGCAGCCAGGTCAGTGTGTCAGTCCCCCCAGGTGAGCTGCTGCACACTGCTGGCCCCCTGCTATTCCAAACCACGCTGCTTGCTTACAGCCACCTTCAGGGGTGATTTAACAAACCCATCTGAATCTCCATTTAGCTGAGGGGCAACAACTTTTCTAAATGGCTGTGCTAATTGCTTACTGTGCTTTGATCCTCTCTGTAACTGTCCTCAGTGTAGGCAGAATGAGACACCCTTTAAGTTCTGTGTGACTGCCCTTCCAGGGAGTGCGTTGTGGAAAACGCCTATTACTGACTCCAGAATCTGACACTTACCCCAAACAATTCTCTGTTCCAGCTTCCCTCCTAAGAAGTTTTGCATTGCTTCAGTAGCAGTAAAAAGAAGCTTTAAGTTACAGCTCAAACCAAGTAAAATTCTCCATACTGTCACCTGTTACAAGCTGAATAATTTTAATATATCAAGACACAAAGCAAAATATGAATTCTTGACCTAGGATTCTAAATCTAGTAACCAAAAGCCACCCGATGCTGTTTCGTATTCATGCATTAATAAGTTTATTGTGTGCAGAGTGCTGAACTCAGAGCAAAAACTTCTTCCAACACAAGGGATGTGATTTACTTCCTCATGCCACCATTATCAGGCCAGTTGTTGCCAAGTGTTAGGAATTCAATACAAATTAGAAGTCTTGAGACACTTGTTGTTTGTTTTTTTAACACATATGGAGACATAATTATATGACAGTCTTAGCTTGTTTTTGTTTTTGTTTTTTTTCCTGGAGCAAGGAGAGGGAAAATGACAAGTCTAAATCTCCAAAGGGCTAGAGAGAAGTTAAAAAAAACCCCCACAAAACGGCGTTAAGTAAAAAGCTCAGTTTTCTGCAAGGCATTTTCTTGATAGTGGGACTTCACTTTTGAATTCTCTGGACTGGTAAAATGAATTCAATAATTATCATTATATCTAGCTGTGACTTTAACACCTTCATTGTTGTATCAGAACCACGTTGTGAGAGTGCTACTTTTCCCTTTGTTCTTCTGGCTAAATAGCACATAACCTATACCCAAGCACTAAAAATAATAAAAGGCTCATTTCCAGCTTACCCACAAACTTCTGTGGGGTGGAGCTTTTACGCTTTCCCATGTTGCTTGTCAGCTTCTCTATAACAGCAGGTCTCTCAAAAGGCACCACAGAAATATTGTTGTCCATCACAGGCTCTTGTTCCTTACAATCTTCCAGAGCAGGTACTGCACAAAAACAAAAAATGGTATCAGACAGGCCTGGTCTACACTTCACAGAAAACACAAATCATTTAAGCCCTGCCGACTGAGCAACAAGTGCAATACAACATAAAGCAAGATGTGAGAACACTTTGCACATCAAGACAGCAATCACCTGTAAGCAGAGCCACATTCACAAAACATCTCTCCTGGGGAACATCTTATTTAGCAGGAACTCAAATTTAAGCATTTATAAAAGGACTTGTTTTGTTCTGGACACTCAAGATTGCCAGTGAGGAGAGGATACTTTTGAAAACTCACTCTGTAGGTGACATTTTGTGTTATTCTCTCTTCAATATGGTCACCTGTCACCAATGTAAATCTTCAGTTATCATTCCTTGTGCATTCCCTTCACACTTACCATATAGCATAATTACTCTTATGTTTACCTTTTTGCACTAATCTGAATGATTAAAAATCACACAAGGCATTGATGAGTTGTGTTTGCTGGGCCTGGCTGTGTGTTCCCTAAGACAAAGAGTTCTCAAATGAAGGATCAATTTGCTAAAGCATATTTCTTCTCTTCACACTGTAATGAGACTGTAAAATCAACACACGCTGTACTGGAATTACAAGATTAACATCACATGGAAATTCCCTTCAGAATCAGACACAGAAACTACCCATTTTTTGATTAATATTTTATCCCCTCAAGCACAGATCTAAGAGTCTGCAAACAGGTTTTCTGCATCTTACTTCATATCATAAGGGATCAGGGATCAGCAGAGAGCATTCCTGTGCTAACAACATCAGGGGGAATGCTCATACACTATATTTGAGACAAAACCAAAAAAATCCATAACTTTTTTTGTCTTTACTCATTTCACTCTTGTCATTTGTTGGTTAAGGGAATAAGGTGATAAAGCTGAAATGTAGGAATTGCACAGGCTTCTAACCAGCGTAGTGGCACAGGGTTTTATTCCACTTGCTGACACAGCCATTCTTAAGCACCTACAAAGTACTTTGGTTTTGTTAGCATCCTCTTATAAACATCCTCTTATAATCAGTGGTACCAGACTGTGGATCAGGCCTGGAGAGTCCCAGCCATTTGCAACATATATCAAGCATGTAGCTCTGCTCTGCTGTTATGAGTTTAATACCAGGCCTAATTGTCCTGCATTCATCCTCAGAAGATAGCAAGAAAAACCTGAGGGAGTTCAGCCACTAGTCCGTGTGCTAATGGGATGGCTGGGGTATAAAGAATGGATGGCAGAAAAACAGAAACTGGGGCGATCTGGCACAGAGCTCCTACAGTTTGTAAACTGAGAGGAACCCATTGCATTCTCTGTCTTAGCTGAGGCTCCCAGGGAAGTGCTGGGTATTGCAGAGGTGGCAGAGAAGGACTGGCACCCTCATGTTCTGCCAGCCCTCCTCCTGTCTCTCACCATGGCAGCCTTTTGTGTCACAGACACCTTCTCCCAGTCAGTGCCATAAATGAACACCACCAGCCCACTTTCCTCCCAAGTAACTGCACTACCTTCAGCATCTTGACGTGGAATAATCACCCCCCTGTTCCTAAACACAGCTGTTTGCCAGCATGTAATATACAAAAAATGGGGTGATAAAAGCCTCTTCTCTGCCTTCTTTCTAGTAAGGAGGAGCAAATACCAGGAAATTACACAACAGAGTATCTGCTCAGGTGAACTTCTCAATTCAGACATCCATAATAAGAAAACATGGCAATTTATTCATTTGATTCCATTTATGCCTCTGCTGCTATGGAAAGCTGAGTACTTTGAGGCTTAGAATCTACCATATGCTGTAAAATGATTTACTCTGCTGCTTTTTTGTTTGTACAGGATGCTCCCCCTGAGAAACACAATGGTTTCTCATTTACAAGGCAGTCCTGCTGGCATCACTGAAAGAGAGGGGGAAAAAAGGATAAATATGAAACGAATCTAATGTTGCAAGAAAAGAGGATGCAGCATTCAAGTGACCTAATTAATGCCCAGTGCAAACTGGGAGGCTTGGGATACTTTAATAGCTAAGGGTAAAGCTTTAAGGGTAATTAAATACCGTGCTTGGTCAGGAGCTATCTGCACTACTCAAGCATTTACCAAGATTTGGGAAGAAAGGAAAGATGATGTCTGCTGATTTTCACCGGGAACTGGCATGTGACTGTCCTTTTTGGCTTACCTAAGCTCAGTGGATGCATGCACACGCATGGTGTGAATCCCAGGATGTGACTGCCACGGGCCACATCCACCTGGGTGCCACTTCAAGGATTTCCAGCCCTTAGTGCACAGGACACACTGGCTGGTGGTGTGGAACTAGGAAGGTGCTCAATCTCTCCTAGGAACACCTGCTCAAGGCCTCCTGAACCACTTCAAAGCTCCTGATTACTTTAAAAGCCATCTGAATAAGCCCCAAATGTAGTGACATTTGTATGGTCTTGTAACAATTAAGTAATAATTAAATAATTCTGCTGCTGGGCATATGCGTGTAAAATTTCCTACACATAATTTGAAACCTTTCTTCCATGAAAAATGAATAGTGCTAAAAAAGACATCTGCTCTTCTTTAAGTCAGGCAAAAATCCTGCTTGGACTCACTTTAAAACTAAAATCATCAACAATAAAAGCATTTTCTTTTCCATCTTTCATGCTGAAGGTACTTTTTCCCACTTCATAACCCAAGTCTATAACCCAGGGCACTTCTCTTTTGCAACAGAACCACTGAATCACGCCAATATTTGTGTTATGACGGAAATACGTTACCAGAGTGTGTTTTGTTATGCAGATTTCCTGGGAGAAGGGAAAGAAGGAAACAGTCCAGTTTCTGAAACCATTTAAACAGCAGGCAAAAACGGACCAGATAGATGAGATGTCACATTTCAGAAACCCAAAGAGTTAAATATCACATTGACAATTCTAGATATGTTAATTTTCATTTCAATTTAAAAAAACACACAAAGGACACATAGCCCAGCCTCCATTTTTTTTAAGGAAAAAGAAAACTAAGAAAGGGGGAAACCAAACTGATCACACACCACTACCAGTTCTCAACAATCAGCTGCTCTTGTAGTAGAAGCATGTGTACACGTTTACTCAGCAGTAAATGCAATTCCTTTTTTGTTGCAGTACATCCTACTTCATTACCTTGGTAGTGAGAGCAACCAAAGAACAGCTGACAAGATAAAACTAGCTCAGATACAGCAACTCATTTTATGCTGAGCATTTGCAGTCTCAGCTCAGGAAGACTTTTTTATTCTAAAAACCAAACTTCCAGCCCAGGAAAAGCCCACGCTTGAGTATGTCTCTGTTCAGGGATGCTCTTTATCAGTTGTCAGGGTGTGCTGCTGGATTGCCCAGGGAAGAGTTCACCACCTCTGACACTGTCAATACTCAACTGCAGTTAACACAAAGTGTTGTTTCTAAGCCTAAACTCTCAATTCATAAACTTGGATAGTCTTCAAAACAGTCTTTTCCTGAAGACATTGTTTGTTCAATTACAGTGAATATCTTTAATTTTTTTACTTCTTAATTTGTAAGAAACCACATGAACTATTAAAAAAGTTTATGCTGTACCAGTGAGGAAAGAATAGGGGAAAAAAGAGAAGTAAAAAAATTACCAAGTGTGTGTTTTGCTGATAAATATTTTGTGTGCAGACACTGGGCTAAGTCTCAGCTGGTATAAATTAGTATTACTCCATCAACCTCAATTTCCTTTCTGAGGCTCACAATATTGCTATTTAAAAGAAGTGTGTGTGAGCAGAGAAATGACAGGAAATATTCCCATGGACCCTGGTGGGAAGTGTCCTGTGGGACCAGCATTTTAACGATGTTTTAAGCAACTATGTAAGAGAGAAAGACACAAGGCCATTGTGTGTTTTATGTGGAGCCTGCCTTTGAGGCTCACACAGCCTAGGGCTAGGCTTCTTTCTCCTTCTCCTGAAAAGAGTACCCTTCTCCATTCCCCTGGAAGAATTTCCCTGGACTTTTGGCTTTGTGGCACTGGAGAAGAAGACATAACTGGGTGTAAACTATAGCTAGCAACATTTCTCCCTGTTGTTTCCCGCATGTTCTTGGCATTCAGGGACTGTCCCTTTTGTCACCCCCAACACACTGCTAGCTAGGAGACTGCAGACTAATTTCTCCTCCCACAGCCAGCACTGCTTAGCTGAAAATTTTCAACAACAAAATCATGGGATCTCTCTTGCAGCATCTGTCCTGCTGAGCAGGGAATGGGAAAACAAGGAAGGGCAGCTCGACAAGCAACTGGCACCCTGCAAGAGGATGGAACGAGACCCAGAGATTTGTACATTCCTACCCAGCCCCCAAAACTAGCCTTCCTTCCTCCTCTCTTGCTTATGGCTTGCAAGGGCCTCCTCCCCTTGTGGCTTCAGTCAGGTGATCTAGCCATCTGCAAGACAGAGATAATTGAAAGCACCAAAGTAGATGTCTGTAGCATGCCTGTGAAGTGATGGGCTTGAGCACAATGCTTGAAAAAAGTCCAAACCCTCTAGGGGTGCTTCCAGTTTTCTGGAACAATTAGTCTCTGCAGAAATAATTTGGATCAATGCTTAGTGTTGGCCAATGCTGGTGTTGTTAAAGCAGGAGGAACAGGATGCTGGTAGGGATAAGAAAATCCCCATGTCTCCCTACTCTGTGTGCAATGCTGAAGTCGTGAGCAGGAGTCACACCAAAACACGCTCCAAGGCTTCCAAATGCCCAGCAAAAACAAAACACCAAGTACTTGTAAAGAGAGTCAGGAAAGCTCAACCCCAGTGAGATGCAAAATAAAAGTCTCCAAAATGTACCCTTAGTCACTCTCAGGAATATCATTTCCATGTGTGACATGGGAGACAAGGAAATTAATGTAATTTTTTTCAGGGTTAGTATAAGGGCTAACGTTGAGGCGAGTAATCATTTCTGTACTCTTCCCTGGTGTCTCTGCAGTCCCAGGAACAAGGACTTTGCTGCAGACCTCTACAGGCTGGTGCTCAGGACCCTCAGGCTGAGCTTCACAGGTGTGAGTGATGCTGGGATGTGAGCTGAGATTTATGACTGGTCCCAGCTGAATCTGGAGCTCCCTGTCGCTGCCTGTCCTCACTGTACTCCCACTAAACAACTAAATGAACTGAGCGGATCAAACATCCCCTTAAACATTCACCAGGGGAGGCACAGACATATCTGCCCGGAGGAGAAAGAGGCACTAGTTGAATTCAAAGGGCTGTTTTAAGCTAATTTTGTTGGGAAAAGTGAAGTGGTTGTGTGAATACTTCTATTTTAAGCCCAAGCAAAGTCAGTCAAGCTGTAAATAAAAGAACTGTCCACATGGGATTTGAAATGGTTTAACTTCAGGTGATAGAAAAATCAATGCAAGGTCAATCACTGCAGCTTCTTTGGGCAGACAAGGTTAAGGACTTACCCTTCTTGTCACGGCATTAGGCAGCTTAGAAAAAACTTAAGATTTCCTCAGAAATTTTAATTATTTTAATTTATTATTTTAATAAATAGCTGTCTAATAAACCCAGACACTGAGCAGCATTTGGGAAGCTCCTCCACAACAGGATCTCCAACATCCTGGCTGTTACAGCTATGGGC
Source organism: Phainopepla nitens (assembly GCA_013400175.1). Classification (NCBI taxonomy): domain Eukaryota; kingdom Metazoa; phylum Chordata; class Aves; order Passeriformes; family Bombycillidae; genus Phainopepla; species Phainopepla nitens. The sequence continues at coordinate 624,079 of VXBQ01017277.1, forward strand.
AGCCTCCTGTAATTCCCTAAGGAAAGGCTGATTGAAGGCAATCCCTCCCTGCTTAACAAGACAGGCATGAGGAGTGTGTATTTTTTTGGGAATCAGTTCAGAGGTTCAACTCCTGACTGACCAGGCCCACAACAGGTACCTCCAAAAAGCAAAGCCCTGAAATCTTCCTTTTCACTGACTTTTACCAGAAAAAGGCCACCTCAGGCACATAATCACTCGTGGCAATATTTTTTAAAAATCCATGACATTTTAAATGTTGACTTTAGTCTCCAGGGTGTCTACAAAGAGAGCAATTACTTAATAGAGCTGAATGAATATTTTGGCAATGTGTACTAAAACTGTCTAATGTGTCTGTATAGGCTTAAATTGGTCATGGGAAAGTACTATTTGAAAAATTTTGGAGATTTCTGTCACCAAAGTGTAGCCTGTAGTAGCAATGCTGAATAGATTTTATTTCAGCTTGCATTTACAGGTTTTTAAAAATGATTTTACAGAACTAATTTCCAAACGAAGCTGTATGACTCCACTCACTCATGGTAAGTGAAATGGAAAAAAAAAAAAGGAAAATAAAAGAAAAAAAGAAAAAGAAAAGGAAAAAAAAAAAAAGGAAAAAGTGGTAGTGTTCTTTTGCCTTTTCATTTTTCCACAACCCTTTTCTGGTATTTGTAGGTATATGGTAATTCTTAATTCAAAATGGCAACTGTATCTTTTTTCTATTTTCTGAATAGTAAAAAATTTTAAAGACTTCAAGTATCAAACATCTAAAGACAACTCTGAAAAGTTAAAAGAAGTTCAGTTTTAGAAGAGTTTGTGAGACACTAATTTTGAATAAAATTATAATCATTTTTGGAGAGCTACCATTCAGCATTTAGTGCTACAGATAAGCCTTCAATGCTGCAGTCTGAGACATTATGCTCTTTACCCATACGAATATCTCCAGAAATTTCTGAAAACAAATTCACAGAGTTTGACATTTCTTGCCTTCAACAATCTTTTTGGCAATCTTCAGTCCTTATGTATATTAACACATGCAGTGTTAGTTAACATATTAATACTAGCAAATGTAAATGCATACAAACATTTTTTTTTGTTATAATTACTTTCTATAACACTATTGAATTCCATTCTGCTCTAGAGATTTTTACATCCCTCTCTTTTTTGGAGGGATAAGATAATATTACAGAGCGTAGAAATAATGACTTCTAAATACCTCTGCCAGCCTTATCTTTTCTAATTACCACTCACTATCAGAAAGGAAGGGGAAGAGAATCATACATTTTATACATAGCTTTGACTCCTAACATAAGAAGGATGTGGAGCTGTTGCAGTGAGTCCAGAGGAAGCCCTGGAGATGCTCCAAGGGCTGGAGCTCCTTCTGCTCTGGAGCCAGGCTGGGACAGCTGAGGAGGTTCCCCTGAAGAAGAGAAGGCTCCAGGGAGACCTTAGAGCCTTTCTAGTGCCTAAAGGGGCTCCAGGAGAGCTGGAGAGGGACTTGGGAACAAGGGATAGAGGGACAGGAGAATGGCTTCCCAGTGCCAGAGGGCAGGGATAGATGGGATTTTGGGAAGAAATTCTTCCCTGTGAGGGGGCTGAGGCCCTGGCACAGGGTGCCCAGAGAAGCTGTGGCTGCCTCATCCCTGGAAGTGTCCAAGGCCAGGTTGGACAGGGCTTGGAGCAACCTGGGCTGATGGAAGGTGTCTGTGCCCATGGCAGGGGGTGGAACTGGAGGGTCTTTAGGGACCCTTCCAACCCAAACCATCCTATGATACGACTTTTCGGGTAATTTGGACAGGTGACTTGGCTTGATTTTCACGCCTGCATACGTACACATACTAAAACGTGAAATGCTGACTTAAACAAAATAAGCCCAAATAGGGCTGTCAAACTGGCCAGAGCAGGGATTTCAGCCCATCTTTCCTTCTCCCGCCTCTCTGAGCGTGAGCAATCTGTGAGACCGGAGCGATGCGAGGACGGAAGGAAGGAAGAGACGGAAAGAAACCCGCACGGGACGCTCCAAGCGCGAGGGAGCTGCGGAGGCGGCTGGCACCCACCATGGTGACTCATGACCTGCCCGGCAGCCTCCAGACCGACATTCTGCAGATAGTTGTGGCAGCGCTCCTTGTGCTCCTCCAGAGAACTGCGCTGCTTGTAGCTCCGGCCGCAGTAGTTGCACTTGTGAGGCTTCCCCACTGCGGAAAGAATGAGAGCACGGGTCAGATCCACGGCAGCTCCTGCGCTCGCCAAAGCTCACGCCCCCGCCACAAACAGCTCTTGCGATGGAAAGACACCTGAGAAAGGTTACTCGAGCCCCGGGCCTTTCTCCCAGCCCCACACGCCTCCTCCCGCCCGCCTTTGGGTGCTTTGCCCCGTGTCAGCAGAAGGAAAAGGAGGCGGCCCTGGTGGCAAAGCACATAAACAGATGCTGAGAGGGGGAAAATGCCAACTGGCCGAATCACACCCCAGCACCAAGCCTCGTGCGAAAGAAACTTCTGAGGCCTTTGGCCCGTGGCACAGCTGCCTTCGCAAAAATGAGCTGCCCCAGTGGCCTAATTCTTCTCCCAGCTGTGGGGAAACCTATTACGTGGCTCAGAGGAGTTCTTTCATTGAAAATCCTTTGCCAAAATTACTCAGGGAGGGTTAGAAAAGGAATTGAAAGCAACTTTGGTAACAGCAGTGTTACATGCCAGAACTGAACAACCACCGGTAATTAAGCAACCATATAATATAAATATAAAATATATAAATATTTTAAATAGTCTATATATATTATATAGAATATAAACATATATATACACAAAAATACAAAAGGCCATGTACAATGGAAATCAAGCCAGCTGAGTGCAAGACATAACTCAAGTTTTTAATCTTTTTCATTTTGCTCAGCAGCATTAAGCAAGAACGGCAAATGCTTCTTAATACACGCAAAACCTGGCACCAAATTCTCATAAATTATATCCATTTCATAGTATGTCATTAAGAAACCACAAGAATGGCCTAGCCCAAGGCCAGAAAGCTAGCCAGAAGGTATTTTGCCAAGTGGTGCTAATAAAGGCTTTTAATATAATTTAAACTTGTAGAACATGAACATTTATCCTCTAATAACTAAAGAGCTATTAAGTCAGTGCTGCAAGTCTAGTAAAACACCATCAGCTGCAAACTTCAGAGCTGGCTGGGGGAAGGGGAAGGTCAAACTTCTCCCAGAGTTTTGAAAATCTTAGGTAAGAATTTTAGTTTCTGGCCAAAGAAATTGAGAACATCCTCTGCTGAGTAATCTACATGTTTCTGTTGGGTTTGTCCCAATATTGAAAGCTTTTCACAGTCATTTACTTAATGAAATCTGAGCTGCACTAATTGCAGCCAAACTGCACCGTCACCACTGGGATGGGAAAACTCAGGGAAGCTGTGGGGGGACAGGCACAGCCAAGAATGAGCTGGGCAGAGGGCACAAATATGAAAAACCTGAGTCAGGACAACTCTCAGAGTCCTTGGCAGGACCAGCATGTGCCACCTGCTACAATGGAAGAAGAAAAAGCCTGAGCCCGTGGTATCAGAGCTGTTCCAACATTTTCAAATGTTTCTGTCTCAGAAAAAACGGATTTGATGAAAGGAACATACTTGCACAAAGCTTCGTGCTTTCCCAAAAAGTTTGTGTGCACATTTTAGTGGCACAACCAAGTTTTCAACCGAGGGAAAAAACCCCCTGCTTTTAATAAGTATCCGAATTGCGGATTTCTTTGTTTTGAGATAAGGTTATCCTCAAGAAAGTGTGTCTTAGACCAAAGAGCTGCCGTGGCCTTTATTTTAGTGTGCTCGCTTGCTTACACTGTTGCCATAACCGATGCTGGTAATGGAATTCTCAGCGGAGGCCCAGCGTGAGACTCATTATCATTCCCGGAATAATTGCCCTTGATGTGAACGATCTGGATCCAGCCCCAGCCCTTAAACATAAACCAGCCAGTTCATTCTGGAGGCACCTTTAGGAAAACACACCAGAGGTTCCCCAGGATGGAGAGACTTCTATAATCACCATTACAATGCTTCATTGTGCATCTAGATGGCATCAATGTCTGTCAGTCTGACACCTTCATTAGAAGCTAATGTGGTGTCTAATAAAAAAAAAAATCCAGCGCAATGGAAGGAATTATGTTAACTGAGCTGAAGCGGGGTTGAATTAGCCCACCCAGTTTGGCTACACAAAGCTATCAAGCAAGTTAGATAAACTGTAAGACACAAGGAAAAGGGGTGATTGCTTGCAGCTATTTTAGGCAGCTACTATTAATTACATAATTATCATTTAACAAAGAGAGAAATATTCTGCTACAAGCTCATATTATAAAAAAATTAATAGTTAACAGTCAAAAAAGAGATTTTATTAGGCCTCTTCAAATGGTTGCTCCCTGCATTGCAACCATTTCAGTAACTATTCACATACAACATGGCAGAGCTTTTCCAATGGCATCTCGGGCGGTCAGCTACCCAAATCCCATCAAATCTGAAGGTTAATAGAGAGGATAAAAGTTAATGATAAAGACATGATTTCTACAGGAAATTTGGGATTTGAGGAACATAATTCCTCAAGGAAAGAAACAGCCCCAGTACACGCGTTCCCTTCTCTGGGGGGAAGAGAATAAAAAGCATGTGGCAAATGTTGGTCATGTTGCTTAATACACAACTGAGAAGAATGAAGTTTGTGAGCGCCAGTTGAGTCGTATCAAGCACAACTCCCCTGGGTTCATTTCCCAACTCTGTCCCCCCTGGCTCTAGAGATGCAATCACACCATAGCCCCAAAGGTGTAAAATCTTACACTATAAAATTACACAGAGAGACTGCGACTTGCGTTAAAGAGCAATTGATCAGGTCAGACCACAAGGGAATCAGTTCTGATAGCAGGAGTTTGTGTCACCAGCAATTCTCACAGCCCGTTTGGTAAGAGGCTGAGTGAGCTGAGGCAGCAATTACAGTCAACATTTTAGAAATTGTATCATTGTGACAAATGTCAAGCCACTGAAATAGCTGCAAATATCCCCTGTATTCTCAGAGAAGTTAATGACTAAAAAAAAATAAAAAGGGAAGTGGATGTTGCCAGTGGGTGTACATTTCTATGTATTTCATATTACCTGATGGAAAGCTGCAAAAGCCTTTTAGAGAATTCAATTCAGTGATAATCTCAACAGCGTACTTTGTTCCACATAACAACCCGACATGAAACCACATGACCGACGAAAAAGAGTTCAGCCTTTGCCAAAGATTTGAGTGTAGGTAAACAGCAATATTCAAAATTAGCCCCCAAAACATGTATCTCACACTACTGAGCATAAGCAGTCTCTGACTAGAGGGCATTGACTTGAGGGTAAGGAGTCCAACAGAGCTACAAACCACCGACCAAACCCCTCTCAAAACCCCCACCAAAGAAAGCCATTTTCACTATGAAACCGCTCCAAGTTTGCTTGATCTGAAAGGGTCTTCTCCAAGAAGGAATCGTACACAACCACTGCTTGCCAGGCAAAGTCAGGCTGGAAACCCCTGCTTTGGGGCAATCATTCCGTTATCAGCTCTTCAGGATCAACCATCAGATAAAAAATCACCGTCGCTTATTCTCACAAAAATGACACGGCACAGTCAATGCAAACAAGCCCAAAATACTTGAGAAATCTTCGATCTGTTGTCGAACTGGGAAAGACCAGAGTGCTGGGCAAAACCCAGTGGCCACACCTATGAAACAGCTAACTTGAAGAACATAAAAAACCCACTTTATATTTCTTACTGAAATGTCAGAATTTCCACGCATTTAAGCTCAGATTTGGACAGATGACAACATGGCACAGAAAACCCACGGTGGAATCTCAGCCTCATATGGAAAATATTATGACAGTCACAGTGAAAAAGACATTTAAATTTGAAGTACAATTTTTACCCTGGAAACAGGTGAACCACTCGTCGAAATTCACAGCAAAATGGATTTTGCTTGTGAAATTCAAATGCTTGTGTGGAGGGAGGAGGGGAAAGAGGAGGAGGACATAAAAGCAAGGTGTTTCTGAGTTAGGAATACTTTGAGTCCTGTGGGTGAACTTTGATAGCTGGGAAGTCTGCGTGCAGCGACAATGAGATGGTGTAACTCTAAGGTCAATATTCAAGACAGAAAGCAGACTTGGGCCTAGGGAAACTTCTTTACAGTCATAAAAAAAGGTCAGTGAAAGAGAAAGAGCCTGCAAGGCATTCTCACAGCATTTTGCTCTCAAAAGAGATGGGAATGCATGGCAGCATATAAAGTAAGTCAAAGGGAAACAACAAGGCATCCCAGGTAGCACCTTGCCATAAGCGAGAAAGGCTTATGGAATGGGTTTAGAGCTGCAGCGCACTTTAGTGAGCTAAAATCCTGTCCTCCCTGAAGAGTACTGACACTACACTCCCTGTTTGGGGTAGCACATGGTCCTCTGCAGCAATGCAGAGCAGGATTCCTCCTTGTGTGTTCTCTCACATCCATGGCCACAGCTCGAGCACCCACACTGTCCTGCTCAGGCAGGGCCAGGAATTGCTGCCCATGGGATGTGGGCTGCCCCAGTCCAAGGAGCGGAGGCTTTGCCCCACATTTCCATTACTTATGCTCTATTGCCCTGGCCAGGCCATAGAAGTGGAGCCAGCCAGGATTTTTGCGCTGTATGGCCATCTAATGCAGTTACTTTTGGCTCAGACCTAGAGACCCTCTGACAGTAGGGCACTGAGTGGGACGTATTTCTGTAACATCTGAACTCCTGCTCAGCCCCTAGCACCCCAGAGCAAACATCAGTACTCTCCGCCTGAAGCTTCCTGGAGCAGTGTCAAAGTTAAAATGTTCTTTTGAGCTGATACTTCACAGAATCACAGAATGAGCAAAGTTGGAAAAGACCTTTGAGATCACCAAGTGCAATCTATGACCTAACACCACCTTATCACTAAACCACGTCCAGTCTTTTTTTAAACACCTCCAGGGACAGTGACTGCACCACCTCCCTGGGCAGACAATTCCAATGCCCAGTCACTCTTCCAGTGAAGAACTTTTTCCTAATGTCCAGCCTAAACTCCCTGTGGCACAGCTTAAGGCTGTGTCCTCTTGTCCTATTAGTGGTTGCTTGGGAGAAGAGATTGACCCCCACCTGACTACAACCTCCTTTCAAGGAGTTCTAGAGAGCAATAAGGTCTCCTCTGAGCCTCCTTTTCTCCAGGCTAAAGAACTCTAGCTCCTTCACCCACTCCTCAGAGGTCTTGTGTTCTGACCCTTCAACAGCCTTGTTGCCCTTTTTGGATGCATTTGAGCATCTCACCATACCAGTTAGTCCCCCTTCATAATCACAACCTTTATTAATTCACTGATTGTTTTCTTCCCTCAAACTGGAAGGTGCCTAAGTGAAGGGAACTGTTCTGCAGTAACACAGTGGCTACAAAGCAGCCCTTTGCCTTGAATGGCACTTATCAGAGCACAATCAGCTTTAGGAAATGTGATTTAAGGCTGGGTTGGGACTAGGGAGCGTACAGCTCAACTCTTGGTTACACTATGAATTTGTGACTGCAGGCAAGTTATTCTGATTTCCTGAGCTTCAATTATTCATATGTATGATTAAGGTAATAATTCCCTTCTTCACAGCATGTAAATGAACTTGTGCACTTTGCCAGATGCACAGAGGCTAATTTTGTGGAGCACTCACAAGTAGGGAGACGCAGAAAAATAGCATTGGTACCTCTACTGAGAAATTAAGGACTTAATAATGCACTGTGATTATATTAGACATGGGAGTGAACATTAAAGAGCGGGAGGAAATACTTAGGATGGCACAGAACAGAGGAACAATAAGAAAATCAAATCAAAAATGAAACAACATGTGGCATTGTAAGGCCATGTGCTGCATGGAATCCTTTCAGACTGGAAAACAGTGAGCACAGGGTGATGTCAAATGCCCCGAGCTTGGGACATTTACCCCGCATGGGACAAAAGAGAGAGGGTGCAACAGTTGCAGAAAGGTGGCTGTAACAGTTGCTGTTGCTCTTCCCATCTCCAGTTCCCCGTTCCAAGGATGCAGCTGGGAGAGGCAGAGCTGAGGCTGCAGCAGGAGGGCTGAGGCTGTGGACATGCAGCACGGTGGCTGTGCCTCGCTGCTGTAATTAAACAGTGCTCCTCGGCTTGTCTGCAGCTGCCTGCCTCAAAGTCTCTCACAAAAATATTTACATGAATAACAGACCCCTGAACGAACTAATCACAAAAAGAAATTAGAGTGAGACCTAAGCCCATGCTGGCTCTGAGCAGCACGTAGCTTTGCAAAGGGAACTGCCTCCCACTCTGAAGCTGTATCTCACTGCTGTGCTTAATGACTGTAAATGTGTTAATTGAAATTCATGGGGGTTCTTTGATGCGTTGCCTTTTTTTTTTTTTTTTTTTTTTGCCTGTGAGATTACACACACACACACAATACTGATATATACTGGAGTTCAGAAATAAGGTCAAGCCCCACAACCAGCCCAAGATTGTCCAAGACAACCTGCATGCAGAAGTCACAACATGTAAACATCTAAAATAAAGGCGAGAGCACACAGACACACAGACTAGAGACACCCAGTGTAAGTGCATCCTCTCCTGAGGACCCAACCTGTGACATCTTAAAGCAATCTAATTTTTAGAAAGAACAAAATCTCTAGTCACATTATGAAAACTTCACATTGATTTTTTTCACCTTCCCAGTCCAAGAACAGGGATGTTTCAAGGGATGCAGATAAGTTTCTGGACCTCACAGAATTCTGATGTCTCCATTTTACAAGAACCTTTCAGAGTGACATATCTTGGGCCAAATATTAGGGTTCGTGAGGCCATGTGGTAAAGGGCTGGGCATCAGATCATGTAGTAGAGAAGATCACACAAGTAGATTTCCACTTAATAAAGTTTCTAGACACCCCAAAAGGTTAAAAACTCGAAATGTAGCAGTACAACAGGAGAAGCCTACATACAGGTCTTGATTTGGAGCTCACAATAGAGCACTCACTGACTTCATGACCTCATGGCCCAAGGCCTCTTAGTCAACATTATTATCAACTGCAATTGATACATATATGGCTGCTCAACAGCCACATTTTGTGATGTTCTCAGCAAATTAAAAGCAGCTTGTCCCAACTTTTTGCACACTGGCAGTCAATGATAAGCGATTTCTGTCGACAGATACCATGTCCTGCTACAGCTGGCAGCGAAACACAGCTGGATACTCGTGGTACCTCAGCACCCAGTGAAGCAATGGCAAAACATGGCACCTCCAACCCCTCTAGGGTTCTAGACCTTTAGAGTTCTCTAGACACATCTGCCTCTCCTAGAAACACCTCCAGGGCACAAACCAGCAGCTTGACACCTGCCAGTTGTTTACAGCACTGTCAAATAGGCAGCAAGCAGTGAGCACTGTACCGGTGTTCAGCTCTCCACGGATATGCCACAGCAAGCAGTGCTAAACACCAGATTATAAATAAACCCTGAGGACTTCATCCATGCTACAGCTTGGCTAGAAGTAAATCACAGAATCACTGGGTTGGAAGAGACCTTCAAGATCATCGAGTCCAACCCGTGCCCAACTCCTCAACTAAACCCTGGCACCCAGTGCCACATCCAGGTTTTTTTAAACACATCAGGGATGGTGACTCCAGCACCTCCCCAGGCAGCCATTCCAGCACTTTATCACCCTTTCTGTGAAGAACTTCTTCCTAATGTCCAACCTCTATTTCCCTTGCTGCAGCTTGAGGCTGTGTCCCCTCGTTCTGTCAGTTCCTGGAGAAAGAGCCCAACCCCAGCTGAGCACAGCCACCCTGCAAGGACTTGTAGAGAGTGATGAGGTCACCCCTGAGCCTCCTCCAGGCTGACCACCCCCTGCTCCCTCAGTTGTTCTTCACAGGGCTTGTGTTCCCAGCCCCTCACCAGCCTCCTCTGGATGTGCTCAAGGCTCTCAACATCATTCCTAATGCACTAGTCAAGAGAAATTTTTCCTATCCATATCCTGTCTGTAGTAACCACACAGCCGAATCTAGAGTAAATCTGTAAATATCAGTGCTCAGGTACAGCACCTAAGGGATTGGGTCCATATCTGTACCTTCAGGAGGTTCTGCTTGCAGCCTGTTATTACTTTAATAGTAATATTAAAGCAGCTACTAGTGGCTGTGGTATATAGTATGATTCATCAGATTGTATTTATTTATTAACTAATCTGCAGAATTTTACAGATAAAACAGTGTTTCAATCTGCCACCAGGGTTATAAACAAATAGGTGCCCTTTTTGTGCCAGAAGTTGAACAAACAAACAAACAAACAAACAAACAAACTCCTGTTTCATTGGCACAGTCATAGAATTACTGAAATCTTCCAGATTGTCCAAATCCTGCCGCAATCTTGTAGCACCCATTCAAACTCACAAAAAGCAAGAATCTTGCACCCCATTTTTCTCCTTTGCAGCACAGAAGATGCAACACATTTTTTTCCTGCAGCACCTGTTCACTTTGCAGGTTTGTATGTTCTATCTGTGTACATACCAAAAACAAAGGAAAATGTACCTATGTGAAAACATGCAAATAAATTATGCACCTAATCAAGGAAAACACAGGTAGGGACAATAATGTTGCATTTAATTTTGAAAGAGATGAAATTCACGGGTATGTGCTCCAATTCTATGTCTCAAAAAACATATATTGCACTACATAGAAGCTCTCCTCATGTATTTCTCATGGTTTAACTGTTTCCTTCATTCACACCTGGGAAAAGGAACTTGACACTCAATTTTTAGTTTACATTAATGCCAATGAAGCATTCTGATTTCCCTCCCCACATATATTTGAAAATTCCAAGTGCAAATGTTCTGCTCTGACCCGTATGCACTGTCCAAGTCCCACGCCAACATGTCCCAGAAGGTCCAGAACCCCAGCACTTGTGGGGTTGCTAGGAATTCTACACGGATTCTGAAATGCTGAAATCATAGTAGAAAAGGACTCTGTTTAGATTGCATCTGGTGCTGAGACGAACTAACACAAACCAGGAAGTCCACAAAATAACTGGTCCTTTATCACCTGGCTGGCTTCAAAGTGACTTACAAGCAGCCAGGTTTACCATCCCATACTTTTAAAGGGGTAGAGGCCCTCCCAGGAATACAAGAGGTGACTTTGGAAAGTCCACCCTGCAATGTCTCCATGCTATCTGGATGTGGGTGGGAATTAAACCTTAACTCTGTGTACCAGCTCTATACTTTCCACTCCACTTCATACCTTTGACATTATATAAAGCTGACTTGGTAAGTGGAGTGTTAATTGGTTCACAAGGCAAACCTTCCAAAATGTGCCTGTTGGCTTCTCTTCATTTTAACCCTGCCCCAGCAACAGAGCGAGCAGGTAAAATGCAAACAAGTTTAGGTTGGCCCGTTGTTCCTCTGTGCCCTGTCCTGTGTGCTCCCTGGCAGTGCCACAGCTCAGCAGGAATGGCAGGAGGTGCCTGGAGACCCACACGTCATCGCAAGCCGAGCTCCGACTGCAGGTGGGGAGGGACAGCTCCCAGGGTGTGGGTGCCTCGGTGCAGATCAGGAATGCTGCTGGACAAACACTCCCTTCACAAGAGCTTTTGTTTGGGGGTTTTTGTTTCCTCTTTGGGTAAAACAAATGTAGATGTTTGGGCCAGATTTCTCTATGGAAGCAATACCCTGAAGCCAACTCATATCAGCTGTGTGCAGTTTGCATTTATTCCAAGTGCAGCCCCTTTGCATATTCTGCAGAAGCCCCTGAGCATTACAGAGCCAACAGAACCTAAGAACTATTTGTAGCAGGCAGTGACAAAGTGCTACCAGGTATCCTATACTATACAAACAACACAAGATAGAGAGACACCATATTTAGCTTACACTATAACACTAGGTAAGTTTTCTCCTGCATAAAATCACTGAGCAAGCCCTTAAACTCATTTCTTCTCATCCTGTGGCAATGATTTCCCCTGTTCCACCTACACGCTCCTGTATGAGAAAAAGCATCTTTTAGCACCTGGCACCTTTCAGTGTTATGTCTTGTATTAGCAGGTAGGAAGAACAAACTCCCTTCCTGTAAGTTTTCCCTTTGCTTGTCACTGTCAGAAACAAAGTTTTGGAAACAGACAATTAAGACCGAGCTGTCATGAAGATAACAGCAGCTTGGGAAGACTAATACTGACAGCTCCTCTTCTTTTCCAACCACTGATGTTGGGAGTTTTCACTTACTTTGATCAAGGCCAACACTGAAGGAAATCTTGCTTCCAAAAGCAGGTCAGAGCTGTGAAACTAATGGGTTCCTTTGGGACATGAAAATTGTAATTCATACTTTTCTAACTGCCCAGGAATCACTGTGGCCCATGCCTTTGTGCTACCCTCATCAAGATCTGCTGTTCAGGCATGTGGTTTTGCCAGGTCTTGCACCAGTGCCAAATGAGGTCAAACAGCAAGAGAGCTGACTGTCTTCTTGCACCTTCCCATCCCCTGCTCTCGCTCTCTGCCTCACAGCACGAGTGTTTATCACCAACGTGCAGAGCAGCTGAAATAAAGGGACTTTTCCCTCCCCTATTAGCAACCAATCCCCTGAGACAGGATGACCTCTGTAGCATATTTGAAGAGATATGTTTGAAATCTACAGAATTATTTAATGTCCCAAATTCCACTAAAGACCACTGACTTCCTGAAAGATATTTTCCTGCCTTATTCATCTTCTCAGGCTTTGGTGGAGTCATGAAATGAATACGAGTTTAATTTCTATTTTAAATTTAGCAAATTTTTGAGTCTAAAAAGGTAGTGTTCTAAATTCTTAGCTACTTAAACTCCATACTGTAAACTCCTTTCTTCGAGCCAGTTTCAGGGGACCTTCCCAAATTAACACTTGCATTGCTTGACATCACTCCATTCAATTTCTCTTGTGAAGTGCTACCTCCTAATCAAATGGCAGTCATACGGACGGACAGTAAATCATCTTCCCGCCTCATTCCACTACAAAATATAGTCTTATAGTCTAATATAGTCTTATAATCTATAGTGGGACTTTTCTAACCTACACCAGTGGTCTTGACTCTTCCACAGTCAAAATTAACCATAGTATTTGGCAGGAGGAAGTCATGACCACTTTGTAGGAAAACAATTCTCAGCACAACAAAATTAACAGTAAAGGTATCTTTTAAATGATGATGAGTGAAGAGATGAGAGATGATTACGATGATGAGAGAGAGGAATCTCTTCCTTTAAGAGAGGAATCTGAGACATTGAACAGCTTCTGTTCTAGCACAAATCTCTACATCAAGTACTTAGGTTTGGTATTGAAGCTAGATTAATCTCCTCTAGGTAACAAAATTCTGCAATTCCTGTTGTCTCAGTATTTGGCTTTTTTTTTGTTCTTGTGATGTTTATTGTTTTGGGTGTTTTGTTTTATTGGTTTTTTTGGGGGAGGGGAGTTATTTTTTAGGTTTGTTCAGAGGAAGGGAGGGAAGGGAGGGAAGGGAGGGAAGACCAGTGTAAGAGGAAAGCATTTAAGCAGCAATAAGGCAAGTTTTGTAATAAGGCAAGTTTTGTAATTTTTAGATGGCAGTTCTGAAACAAATCTTTTAATACTAGCAATGATAACATAATAACTCAGCTCAGACCCTGAGGTTCACTAGGAAAGACTGCATCATAAGCCTTTCTAAACACAAAAGCCTGAAAAAATAAATTACACATCGGCAAAAAGTAACCATCCTACTCCTCACTGAACACTAAGNGAAGGAAGGGAGGAAGGGAGGAAGGAAGGGAGGGAGGAAGGGAGGAAGGGAGGAAGGAAGGAAGGGAGGAAGGAAGGGAGGAAGGAAGGGAGGAAGGAAGGGAGGATGGATTTGGGGTTTTAGGATGTTTCCTTTTTGGTGCAATTAGCTTTGCACTACAACTCCTGGATAGATTCAGAAACTATTTGTGACTGGAAGAGAGGTAGACAAAATGCAGTGGAATTAAATATGGGTATGAAATTAAACTAAAAGGAAGAAAAAGA
>VXBQ01017277.1:638109-695794 GCA_013400175.1 Phainopepla nitens
AACTAAAAGGAAGAAAAAGAAAAGAAGGGAAGAAAAAGCAACTGTTTAGGCTGAAAGTAAAGACAGAAAAGCTGGACAACAGAAAATAGCTCTCTAAGCATCCAGAAATACTTTGAAAAGGTTTCCTGTAAAAGCAGGGAATTTAGGAAACTCTGAATAGACTTCACTACATTCTCTGAGCGGGTGGGGAGGGAGAATCATACTGAAGGCTACACTAGGCTCTTTGAAATAGGTGATTTCACCCAGAAGGCAGAATCAAGAGTGAAAGGATATAAATTTTCTTGTTCCTCAATATCCAGAAGAAAAAAAGTATCTGTATCTTTATCTTTTTTTTACATCTATTATTTTAATTTGTGTGGAAAGTCCTGTAACTGAGTCAGCAGATGGGAATTTACAACATCTGGGTTCACTGATGTCTTGCCTTTGTCAAGTCCCTTTTTGTTGGCCCTCTGGGTTCCTCTCCCGCAGAAGGTGGCTGCGCAGCAAACCTTCCTCTCCTCTTCTCTTGGGCTGGAACTCCAAGAAATGACTGTATCTCACCAAGAGTTACATATCCCCTGACACAAAATGGCCTTTCCCTTCTCTTCACCAAGGTATGATGCTGTCCCAGGGCCTGCAATCCAGCACTTCATGCTGATCAAGGCATAAAATCCTGTGCTTCTCAGCCAGAACTGTACTTGCAGCCTCTCAAAGCTGGCTCATTTTCAGCCTTTGGAACAAACTCACTGCTTGTAGAAGACCATATGAACATAATGGATACATTTTTCACAATACAGCTAGCACAGACGTTTTACTGTGGCACGTAGAAGTCCAACAAAGCACTTTTCCTGGTGAATGATCCATTCCTTGTAGCTGAACAGCTTCATTCCAACACAAGATGCCAAAAAACACGGCTGTGATGCTGCCTGATGGAAATGTAGCTGTGGATAGTGAGACACACCTGATCCTACGGCATTACCAACACCTGCAGTTTCACCCCACGTGAGAAACCATACCATGCTTCTCAGCAGCTCCCGGCTCCTGGAGTCAGCTGATGTTTGAGGAAGAGTTACCTTGCATGTTTGCTCACTCACTCGCTTCCCACTCATGAAATAAATATTGTAAGATAAGTAAAGAGGCTTATTTATCACTTTGCACTCTTATTTGTAAGTATCTGATATGGGAACCCAGATTCATGATGTTTTAGTTCCTGGGTTCAGAAACTCATCAAGAGTGTAAACTCTGAGGAAATGTGACAATATCCATGGAATTTCTTCAGATTAGTAAAACTACAATTGACACCAAAACCACTTCCATGAACTACCTATTTTCCTACTTGAAATTTTCCACTCTTCTGTTGCTTCAAAATTCAGTGGACTTAAGATGGATTTTCTCCCTAGATGTTCTCCAATTTATGCCTGAAATAATTTCCCTGTTCCAGCCCGGTGTTGTATAGGAATAAAAGTAATATTATCTATGAATCACAAAATAAGGTATCTCCTGTAAAGGATATCACTCTGTTAGGAAGCCATTCTAAGTGGCACATTCAGCGTGCATTTACACTACGGGCTCCATATCCAGTACACTGACTGTATGAGTTTTTGTTTTCATAACCTATTCCTGACACCCAACAAGAACTGGGAGTGCTGCTCCAGGATTTGGCAAGAAGGAACAGGCTGTGGATGAGCAGGTTTCTCTGACTCACCTACACGGATCAACAAGGAAAAATAAAAGGGAGAGGGTGGGGATTGCAAAGGGAAAAAAACAAGAGAGAGAGAGGAGTGACGTGTTCCTTTGGATGCGGTGTGTAATGCTGCTGGCAGACTGCCTGCTCCGGTGCCACAGAGTTCCAGACATGCCAGTCCAGCTGACTCAGCTCTTTGGAAGAAGGAAAGGGAAGGGAGAAATTTCTCAAACGTTTCTGATACCTGAGGGACAGGGCTCCCCTCGAGGATCTTTGAACCCTGCTCTAACACCAGGGACTTCAGTGGTGTCCCCAGAGAGGTATTAGAAATGCCCAAACGATAACCCTATTCAGAACTGCTTATGTTTGTACCGAATCCTGCCTCTGTGGTTGTTGGAAAATTCATCAGCACAGCTTTATCCCACAAACCAGAAATGTCAGGCCTTTCCTAGCCAAGGCTAACTGCTCTCAGACAAGACACTGTCTCCAAGGAAACGAGCAAAATGCAGGCACATGAAGGGTATCCAAGTGAGAGAGAGTCTATGGCCCATGTCACTTTTCTATAAAAAAACCTCAGCATCAGATTCTCCGCAGTGTATTTTTTGCATGTGATTTATTTTTTAGAAAGACCTTGAAGCCCTTAAATCATCCAGGCTCTGGCTACCTGTGAGGCCAGCTCTGTCCCAGCTGTTAGGAACAGCCTCAGTTCTGTTTGGCTGGGCAGGACCCTGTGCTGTTGTCACAGAATCACAGAACTGTTTGGGATGGAAAATCACCCTGTTCCAACCCCCCCTGCCAGGGGCAACTTTCACTAGACCAGGGCTCAAAGCCCCATCCAGTTTGGTCTTGACTTGCACTCCAAATAAATGAGGCAGGAGGAATAAAGCACTTATTTCCTAGCAAAAGGAACCACAACACAGGCTAAGACTTAGGCTGTCAAAGCCCCTAATTCTCATTGAAATCAAGCAGACCTCACTGCTTCTAAAGATAAAAGCCACATTGAACTAGCCCCAAAACAAGCACTGGGATGAGCCTGTCCTAATTTTCCAGTCAGGATTCTCACCAAAAGAGGTCCTTGGCTGTCTCAGAGCACATGAGAACATTCATGCTTCTTGCTGGAATAGAAGGAAAGGACATGTGCTTGGGGACATTCTCTGAACACAGAGCAGCTGGCAGCTATCACTTGCAGCCCTTCCCAGTGGCAGAATGACTCTTGCACCTTTGATACAAAGAGCCCAAACAACTTCTAAGTAGAGGCTCTTGCACAGGGATAGCTCTGTGCTGCTGGGCAGCATCCCATCCAGGTGCTCTTTGTCAAAGGTTCAATAGTCAGGGCCTCACCAGCATTTCTCCAGCTTTAGGAATGAAGATAGAGATCTTGACTCGCTGTTGCAAGGCAGGGAGGGAACTTGGGGCACCCTGTCTGAAATCAACACAGCATAGTTATGCAAAACATGTGTGCAACTGGCATCTCTTGTGTAATCCTGGCTGCAATCAACCTCTCTAACCACTCCAGAAGGGAAGGAGGGGCAGAGGGTGGAGAAAGTTCACACTTAGATCAAATAAAAAATGGGAAAATATC
This sequence comes from Phainopepla nitens, assembly GCA_013400175.1. NCBI lineage: Eukaryota > Metazoa > Chordata > Aves > Passeriformes > Bombycillidae > Phainopepla > Phainopepla nitens. The sequence continues at coordinate 641,355 of VXBQ01017277.1, forward strand.
CAGAGAGCTTTAGTCAGGTAAAAACACAGTTCCCTCTCATGGGAAACCTCCAGGACAAGTTTCCTTGAACTTCACACAGGGTTATAAATAGGAGGAGAGTCACACAGAGTTCAGTACAGATTCACTGTAAAAAAAAATCTAGACATTCTCATTTTCCTTCTTGAGTGATATCCATCAATATCTTAGCTGTAAGCCAATTCATAATTACAGGCTGCTGAGAGCTCAGGAGAATATATCAAGTAGCAGCTTTCCTCAACTCTGCTGTGGCGTGGGTAATGGGTTATTTTTGTCCGCCTTTAGTTTCTCTTGGCTTCCTTTCCAGAAGGCAAAAATACCCCTCTTACACCTTAAAACATATGCTGTCAAAAATGTCAGGGGTGGTTCTCCCTTTCACACTGCCCTGTAACACAGCTCCAAGATATCAATGAAAGAAGGCCTTACTCCACTGTTGGGTTCCAAGCTCAAACATTCCCCAGCTGAAGGGTTTCACAAACTCCCTCAAGAACTGACAAAGGCCCGCTCCAAATGCTGCGTCTCCTTTCCCCATATGCACAAGCTTTTTGCCCTTGAAAATAACTTTCTCAGGGGGAAAAAAGAACACTTGTTTCCTCCTTAGAACTGCTGTGGTATTTGCTGCTCAAAATATGTGCAAGAAGTGGCCTTGGCTTTGTTGAGATGTGCCTTGGTCACATGAAAACCATGTCTGCATCTTAACTGCATGAAAAAGTTCTCTGTCACCTCTTGAATCTCTGTCTGCAAAACCCACTGCAGATATCTCAGTGGCTGGCTCTGGAGCAGGAGGGCTCCTGATGTGCTGCATCCCTCCAGCTTATCTTAATGCAGTGAGACACCCAAATCCCTGCACATGCAGCACCTGCACCTTAAATCCTGGGTTTGTACGTACATGTGCCAACTTGAGCATAAAAATACTGCATTTCTGAAACAATCCCTGGTGACAAGGAAAACCAGGGAACTGCTTCTAGCTGGAACCGAAAGCAGCAAAGGACTACAGATCTTTAAATACCTGAGCTACAAGAGTCTCACCTGCCAGCCTGTCCGTAGCAGTTCTGGTGCAGAAAGACAAGTGATGCACACAAAGCTACCTTGGTGCTTAGATCCCTGAATTTGCAAATTGGGTCTCATGGGGGTTTTCCTGTTTCATTTTCTCATCACTGAAAAACAGATAACAAGGAGGCAACAACTCAGACCCGCTTCACGCAGGCTTGGGGCTGATGGAATAGATAGGGGTTTTTAAAGAAATGATGCAAAAATTGCAGGCTAAGTAGTAAGTCCTTTAGTATTATTAATAATCACCTTGCTATTGTGCCTGAGATAATCACGCTGGCATCGGGGTCTAATACCTCAGTGGTTATGGTAACAATACAGAGTTATTACTCCTTCCACTTTGTAATTATCTCATTTCAGCAGTGCACAAAGGCTAAGTAAAACGGAGGAGATCATGTACGGTGCTGTGCAGCTGGGGCACCAGCGCCACTGAGCACTCTACAGCGCACTTACATGACCTTCAGCGCAGCAGAACGTTTGTGCCTTGCCATGATCCCCGCGTGCTGTCCTCTCAACTAGGTGGAGAAGTGCTCTTTATTTCCATTTTACTGGCAGGCGGCCGAGCCAGAGATAAGTTTAAGGGGTCTGCGTCTGTACTGGCCGCTGTTTCCAAAGCATCAAACGACTTTGTAATTTAGGTCTCTCATAAACGAGTGAATAAGAGTAGCAAAAACATTCAAAATTGTTTTTTTTTGTAATATGTAAGAGATGAGAGGATCAGAAGATAAAGACAGACTAGAAGAGAATCAAGACTAGACATATGACTACAGCCTATCATAGTGTAAACTGAGCGCAGGAATTACTCACAGTCACAAAAGACAGTGTTAGAAAGAGCAATAATCTGCACCAAAAGAAAGAATAGTTAAGGTTAAATATCAGGATGAGAGTCACAGCTATAAAAAGCAGATGGGAAGTGGAATTGTCTCCCTCGGGAGGCAAAAGAAACAGGCTCTCTGGATGTTTAAAAAACAGGTTAGGCATGGTTTTTAGAAGCACTGCTGCTCTATATGCAGAAGTCTTACCACATTCATGCTTTTTTGATGCCAGTGAAATCCCACATATAGCACTGTGGCAGAATAAAAGCCCAGAGGAAAAAGAAAGCACGGTCTTGTTTGCTACGCCAGAACAGGAAGGCTGGCCTAGGAACTGGCAGCACCCAGCAGCAGAGAGGGGCCAGTGTGCTCTCCAAATTGCAGCCCAGAAGGGCAGGACCAGGTGCTTTGCTCCATTCCATGTGGTCTGAGGCAACACAGTGAGGGACAGAATCTGGGTAGTGAAGCCAGGACGGGAATTGCTAACAGGGACGGGAGAAAGGAGACACACAGAAAACTGATGTCAGCAGTTTCATCCCAAACACAAGCTTCCATCCTTGCGTGGGTATTTCATCAGGAATGAGCCAGTCACAGTTACTGATGATGATCCCATGTGAATCTTACACTGTGATGCTCCTGCCTAAACAGGAGCCTTGTTACCTCCAAGCACTGCAGAGGACTTGCTGGCAGACCTGGCAGAGACATGTCAAAGCCACAGTCCACTGGGAGAGGCAGCAGGAGGGACCAGTCTCACAGACACCAGCACAAATCTCAGCACTTGCTGATGTTGCTGTGAACTGATATGAAGAAGGAGAATGCTCCCCTGATGTGGGTGTCTCTGATCTCTAGGAGAGGAGGTGAGCCTTTCCCATGGCAGCCACTTTACAGGGAGCACCCAGGCACTGAAAGAACAGACCACCGCCTCTGCTTGCACTGGGGCACCACAAAACACAGGGAGCTGCTACCTCAACCACACACTCCAGACAGCAGTGGGGGAAAAGAAAAGAGAAGATGATACCTAGTCCTAAGAGACAGAGGGATTCATGAGGTTGGTACACAGCCCATCTACCTTTGCTTGCCAGGACCACTCCTGTTTCTCCGTTTTATCTGTCCGGAGCAGATTTCCAGCATTGAACAGTTAAAGGCTGATTCCTAAACTACAGCAGATCAGAGGGAATCTTTACGGAATTTCAAGACTAAAACATAAAAGTGAATACGCCTTGCTTTGGGTGGAACCATATCTCTTCACAAGTTTCCCTGAAAACAAAGACCAAATATACTTCTGCTGGAATGATCAGGATCCTACAGCATCTTTAAATCAAAGATTTCTTTGACTCATGATTTCTCAGTGTTAATTATGCTCTGTAGCAAAGACCAAGCTTCTATACCGAGCATAAAAGATAATCTTTCCATAAAGCCAATACCAGTATTTATCACAGTAGTGCTCTGGAGATGAAGACGACCCCTCCACTCCAAGGATCAGGTCCAGGAGGGGCTCTAGCAAACCATGGGATACAAGAGGGTTCCACAGAGGATTAAATTTTAAACAAGGATCCCCAGGGCATAAAGCCCTGGCACAGCAAACTCCTACCCCGTACATTTTGAGCTTACCTCTAAAAACGCACACACAAATAAATGGAAAGCAGAATATCAGAGATTTTAGACTCTCTCCAGCATGGAGTTGAAGGCCTCTAGGTGCTGGAAGCAGTAATGAGAAGCAGAGCTGCTGCAGGATTGCGCACATGCTCACAGCGGTTTGGAACCCGCAGCCTGATAAGAAAAACCCAAAATGATTTTGTGACGAGGGTAATTCCACTGAGTTTAACTGAAACAGCACAAGAAAACCTGAGAGGAAGAGCAGCTCTGCCTGATTAAATAGAGCTCTAAGGATCAGATCAGCAGCATAAATACCCACCAGCTCATCACAGCCGAAGGAAGATGCTGTTTGCTAACCTATTTGGAGAAATGGCATTTGTATGTAGAATATCCCCTTGCCTCTTCACACACACGTTTGATTTTTCAGATAGTATCCTATGTGTCTGCTTTGAATTTTTTTCCCCATTCACAAAGTGTTTGAGTCAGTCCAGTTCAGAGTGTAATGAGAACTTCAGATCACAAGATTTATCTAATTACGACATTCCCATCCTCAAAAACATGGTCACTGAGTAGATACTGGGCCTTTTAAGAGTGAAGATGTTAACAGTGGCAAAAGTTCTCTCAAGATGAAAAAGAGCAGTTTAAAACATTGATTTCATTATTCTTAATAACCATCCTTGCCACTGTTTCAGTAATTCTCACTGGCTTTTGACAGCCTGAACTCATACACAGCACTGTGTATTCCAGCCCTTGTTCATCCAATTTTTCAGCCAAACTGAGCTGCTCAGAAATGGGATTCTCCCAAACATCTATTGAGGCAGGCATGTCCTCAGGATTAGGGAACAGGCTCCTGCTACCTCCCAGCACAGCTGCACACACACACACAGCACTCCTCAGGTCTGCCATCCAGCTGCAGGCTGCAGACACACCTTGGGTGGCTCACTGCCACCCAGGCAGGGCTCAAAGCCCTCATGGACAAGATGCCATGAGAAAGATGGACTTGCGACCAACAAACATGGAAAGAGTTCCCATGAACGGGGCATTTGCCTTTTTAATTATACGCGCCTTTCATCTTGCACATTGTACGTGGTTTGCTAAGATTGTGCTTTTGGGAGTTTGTGCCTAAGCCTTTCTTTTCAAAACAAAGGCTTTCTGCTTTTCTTTTGCCAATAAAGGGGTACCATTAGTTCAGTGCTATTGGAGAGCTGGGCAGAAACAAACAACATGCAGCAGCAATGCAGGAGGAAGAGGGGGAAAAATATTTCTTAAAAGCAAAAAAATTGTTTGGAGGGGACACTTTCTAGGCAGAAAAGCAGTAGCTTCAAAGCAAATTCTGAAATGTATTGTGAGGACAATCTTCAGTGAAAAAATAATAATCTGACTACCCATTTTTTTACAGAGAAACAGACAGTAAAACTGCTTTCATACATGAATAACACTTACATACTCCCACAGTAAGGAACGTGATGGAAGCTGCCAAGTACAAGAAAAATCAGGAAATTCCAGAATTAATGTCCATGTGGACAGTTTGTGTGGACACATGATGAGACAGTCTTTTAAGCACTGAAAAATTGGCACGCAGGACCATCCTTACTTAGGGCAATGGATGGATGATTCTCACTTAGGCAAAACCTACTCTGAGTTTTGTTTTCTCCTTAGCAGGTGATCCCATCCTTCATTTCTGACTTACTGCCCAAGCCCTGCTCTGAAAACCGAGGCACCTGTGTTTGCTATGGGCTTTTCCAGATTGCTCATCACTGCAGCCTTGACTTTTTCAAGCACTGTCAGAGCATTTATGTTTACAACAGCATTATGAGGGGAAGGCTTACTCAGCTCCATTTTAGACACAAGAGAAACCCATGCCAAAACCTAACTGCTGAGTTTATGTGCCCATCTGAGGATGCCTGGCTTTTTGGGGTAAAACAGTATCAGGCTGTCATACCATTCAAAGGATGGAGGTCAACATCTGGATGGCTGTAACTATCAGATTGACCTGTCAGATTCAGGCACCTTCCTCAAAATTTCTGGGCTTTGTCCATTAACTGCCTATAGCAGAATTTCTCTCATATAGTTTGTCTTTGCCATTCTCTCGTTGTGCAGTTCCAGAGGGGATGGAGAAGACAGGCACATCTCAAGGTGACAGGCACCTCTGTGAATGCCATCAGTAGACTGACTTTGCCTGGATGTTTTTCACTTTGAAACAGCAGAAGCCAGGCAAGGTGAAGCCAATCCCTGCTGATTTGTCCAGTGCATCCTGCAGGAAGGGGCTACCAACTTCTGTCCCAGCATTCCACAGCCTGTGCTTACACTCCCATCCTGGAAGCCCTCTCTGGCAGCTCCCTTATATTATCTGGGTTGTGGAACTACGGAGTTAGTTCTGAAAACAACACCTGAAAGTCCTGTAAGTACCCTGAGGTACATGCCCACTCTTAGTGTAATTCTGTGCATGAATCCCTCCCCAGGCATTATCCTACTGATGTCCTGAAGGCATCATTATATTCCTGAAACCACAGCAGCTGCATGTGGGAGGAAAATACAGACATAAAGTTCATCAGAACTCCATATGTCCGTAAAAGGTAAATAATCGCAGGAGTAAATCACTGCAAGATAAGTCCTTAATTATTTAGGGCTAAACAGCAGTAGCAGCATTACAGATGCAAAGCAGTATTTTGTTAACCACTCAGCCTGGGAACACTTACACAGTAAGACATGATTCTGCACAAGAAGAAGAGGCAAAATGCAGATTGTGATGCTTAGAAACATTTTCAGATCAACAGAAAATAACATTAAAAAGCATGAACAAACATCAATCCAAAGGAAAAAAAATGAAATTATTTTTAAGTTACTAGGAAGTATCAGCTATTTCAGATATCTCAGAGATGCTTCTGCTAATTTCTGTTTGTATCTACACTTCTCTATATTTTTACCTTTCCCGTTGTACTGTATGAAAACTTCAATAAACATAGGAGTAACTGGCAAAAAAGCAGCAGTGAGAAGATGTCACTGACTAAGTGGTGCCACAAGCAAAGTGCTCCCAAATCCACAAATCAAACTAGGAGGAAAAAAAAGAATTTTTAAATTTCTTTATTGCATAATTTGCCTTCCATAGTAATTTAAATCTTCTTGGAAAGGAGAAAAGATTAGGGGGTTTTGCTTTGGTATTTTATTTTTTTTATAAAGAGAACTCTCTTATTTAAGGAGGAAAAGAATATACATATATACATTTAAATAAAAATATACATACATTTAAAAAAAACAGAACTGGTGCTGCACTTTCGAAAATGCAACGCCAGTGCACCAGATTCTCAGCTAGTGCAAAACAGAAGTACTTTCCTTACTTAGAGGATGTAATTCCAATCTCCATCAGCTGAGGAGCTGATCTAAAGAGCTTTCCTCTTACAAAAATATATTGAGACTCACCTCAATTTAGACACTAAGTGTACCAGATTGAAACTGGCTTGAAGTCTCATACTTTAAAACAGTTTTCAACCTCTTCTTTCTATATTTTATCCGATACCCTCTTTTCTGGTCAGTAGTAGCAGAAGATGTAAACACTGACAGAATCATAGAATCATTTGGGCTGGAAAAGACCTTCACTGCACTTGCTGGATCTGCTCCACCTTCCAGGCCTACTTACAGACTTTGAAGTGTGCTTTATGAAAGCACACAGTGCTTGTACAGCACACTGACATGAAACTGTTTCAAGTCCCTTGGGGACATGCCCCCATCTTCCTCATGATCAGGTGTGCATAAGCCAACCCAGCTTGCTTATATGGCAGAGACAGACAACATAACTGTCATGCCCATGGCCAGAGTGGCATTTCACCTTTGTGCAGGGGGATACCAGGTTTTGGGGCAATAATCCAGGTTTTTAACTCTTCACCCATGAATGCTAAGAATTCTAAGAACTGCCTTGGAGAGTATTGTGGGAGCACTTGTCTGTTCCTGCTGGCCCTCTGCTGAAAGCTGCTGTTTCTGAGTACTTAGAGGGGTGACACTTTCTCCACTGAAAACAAAGCCTGAAATTACAAACTGAGCAGAGCTGAGCATGGCTAAGTCAGTTAGGGAAGGAGCTCCAGGGGAACTCGTGCTAAGCAGCTTAGGTGCCTTCTGAAAATCCCATACCTTTACATTTCATCCTCACGCAAAACACAGAACCATCAGCCACGTGCTTTTCACACAGGAAGAACAATCTCTGCCAATGGCACTATCCAGGAAACAAAATCTATACTCATATTGTGAGAAGGTCTTCAACTGCAATGTTTGCATTTGGTAATATGGGATTTTTTTTGTCACAACTCTCTTTTTGTTTTAATTGTGATCATTTACACTGTGCTCTGTTTTCTTTTTAAATTTCCAGTTGAAACTGCAGTTATTGTCAGATGTGTGAAAATTGCAGCTCACAGTTCCACAGACATTTGCCCTACTGACTTTCAGATCAAATCCAGCTCAAGCAATTCTCTCCCAGCCTAGTCGCAACTCTTGTACTCTCTTGGAAGTTCAAGCTTTCTGTCAGCATTTTCCATCAATACAGCGTCCTGCATACTCTCAAATCTACTTGAAGAAGCTTACTAGCTCACCCTTTTCCTACTCTTGGAAATGCCAAAGCAACTCTGTATCCTAAGACCAACTCAATGCTCCTAAAACAGAAACACCTACTGAAGTGAGGTTGACTGTGTAGAAGAAATACATACAAAGAGTCAGGAAGCTCCTGCAGGATTTCGGCCTGCAGTTGCACTTCCACCACTGTGTTTCAGTAGTCACACATTTGCCAACACCTCAAAGAAGTTTATCTGTAATGCTGCACTTGCAACCAGTCCGATTATCTCTGCTCATTCAACAACTAAACACACAGCCTCTTTTAAATGGCCCAAATACACGAGTTGAACATTCAGGAGACACAAACGCAGCAAGATCTTACTCAGGAGTCCTACACAGATGAGTGAGTGGGCAGAATGCAGCCCCCTGGTGCAGGGACAGGGACTAAAACCACAGCTGATCCCAATTGCTGGGAGACAGGTATTTCTCAACAACTTATCAAGAAACTATATCAAGCAGACTTGATACAGACATGATCCTATCACTTAAGAAGGCAAGAGAAACCCAATCTCTCTTGACCACCTTCAGCTCTAGGGTGAGTGCCGAGGCTGCCATGAGCTAGGACTCTACAGCAAGATCTAACTGAATCAAAAATGCAATTTAAAGGGCTTTGAAAGATGAACAAGTTTGAACTCAACCAGCATATGGCATTTATTAGATGAAGAAATGGGTATGAACTGCAAAGCCGGCTTCCAAGAGCCCACAGTTATTCTTTGTGATCTCTGGAATTTCACAGCCACTTTGGGACCCAGTGTGTCAAAACAATCTGCCAGTGAAGCCAGGATACACCCAAGGAGACACTGAGAGGGAAATGCGATAGCATCAGCAGAGGAGCTCAGTTACACAAAAGGAGAGGTGTGGCTGAACCACAGCTTTTCTGATTCACATCAAGGCTTTCCCAAAGCTGAGAGCTGCACTCTCTGAAGAGGACGGTACAGACCCAGAGCTACACTTTATTTTCACTACCTGCTGCACTGGGACGGTAGTGATAAAGGAAGGAAGAAGTGTGAGGAGAAGCCAAGGTGGGCTCACCAGAGTGTGTCCTGAGGTGTCCTGTGAGGGCGTCCCTCCGCCGGCAGGCGTAGCTACAGAAGGGACATTTGAACGGTTTCTCCCCAGAGTGCAACTTGATGTGCCTCAGCAGGTTCCCCTTCTGGGTAAAAGAAGCTCCACATTGGTTACAGTGGAAGGGGCGTTCACCTGGAAGGGAAGGGGAAGGGAGAGAGCTGTCAACACACATCGGAGGATGCACAGAGGCCACTTTCCCACTCTGTACCAGTGCTACTGCACATGGGTACAATCCCCACCACCACCATCACACGGCACTTCTAAAGTCAGAGGCCGTTTCTTTTGCACAATGGGCAAAGCCTCCAATAGTGATTTGAGGCTCTTCCCTTGAAGTGATCAATGCTTCCTGGTTTTCTTGAAAGTTCTTCACCTCAGAGCTTCCTTCTATCCTTTATAAAAGATGAGCTCTGCTGAAAATTTAGATCCATAGTTGTGGTTTTGCAGTATTTACTCCTACGGTTTTGCACTTATTTTTAGTATAGGTCCAATCCATATGAGTATTCAGAACTGATCATAACAATTGGACCTTAGCAAAGGTGTTAAGGTCTTGGTTCAAACCAAACCTTTAGCTTGTGTCATACTTTAACTGAGAGCCCTTTTTAAAGGCTGCTTTGCATTGCTAGAGTGACATGGAGGGAATGGATGCAAGTGAGGATCAGAGTTGCAAGCTCTGGGCAGTACTGAAAGTTCAGAAAAATCTTACACCATTAAACTGTGAAACAAGCAAATTTGCACTCTACATAAAACAAATTAAAAAGACTGATTGGATGAAAAACTAACAGAAACCCTGGACCTGACCCTATCACTTCATCCCATGTGTTTGCACGCAATCACACACACATCAAAGCTTATTTTTATGTTAAGCCTTCATATTTGCCTTAGACAGTGGGGATTGGGTGCATTAATAAAAAACCCCACCTTTTAAAAAAAGAATAAATTATTATTTAGAGAAAAACCCTGATGAACTCACAACAGGCTTTCTGGAACATTATCAAAACCATACTGTCTATCAATGTTTGTCGAGGACAATCAGACTGTTCCAGCAGTCTTATGCAGGCAGTCAGCTCTAATCACCTGCCTATGTCCTGCTGAGCAAATCAATGAACACAAGCAAATACTTGTGCCAGCCTCTTTCCAAGTGCTCTACTGCAGATGGACTTTAGATCACAGAATTCCAGAACGGTTTTTGGGTTGGAAGGGGCCTTAAAGCCCATCCAGCTCCACCCTCTGCCATGGGCAGGGACACCTTCCACTATGCCAGGTTGCTCCAAATCCCATCCAACCTGGCCTCAGACACTTTCAGGGATGGGACAGCCACAGCTTCTCTGGGCAACCTGTGCCAGGGCCTCACCACCCTCACAGGGGAAGAATTTCTTCCATATATACCTGATTTAAATCTACCCTCTTTCAATTTAAACCATTACCCAATGTTTACACCAAGTAGGGCCCCCTGCTCAACAAGGTCTTGATCATCAGATTTCAGATATAAGCGACCTCATCCACATTTTTCAGTGTATCACCTATTATGGAATCTTGGCCAAATCCTCCTGGGACTTTCTGAGTTTGAATTCAGTGGCCTGAAGCACAGACCTTGTGAAAAACAAACACATTCTGTGATCTTTCACATCTCTTTTACAATTGCTTTAAAACAATTACTCCCTCGCTGGACAAAATGAACAACGCTACATTTGTATCGAAGTAGTTCATGTTTCTGTCTAGGGTGAAGTCCAAAACACATCTGGAGATTCAAATGGAAGGAGAGGAAGAGAGAGAGCTCTTACAGAAGTCCATAAGCAATTCTTGTGTCAGTGGTTCAAATCACTGCCAGGACTATGATGCTGCCAGGAGGGCAGCACAAGGTGTGCCACGTATATGCCATACTCTGCAACTTTATTTCACATGTGGGAGATGGAATTCACATCTGAGGCCACCACAGAGGTACTCAAGGAGATACTAGGCTTCCTCCAATCTCACCAAGAACATTATGGAGTAATAATAATAAAAAAATCACAGCATAAAGCTCTCCTTCCAATACACTGAGCACGAGATCATTAGAATTGATAAAGAGTTTGTGGTTTCCCTTTCAAACTCCCACACTATACTTAAATGATCTGATTAGCCATTATCTTTTCTTATATCATTTCAAAATGTCCATAACAGAGATCTGTAAAGAGGCTGCAGTAGAAAAATACATGGGTTTTTTTTCTTTTCTGTTTTGCTTTCGCTGTCTGAGAAAACAGGCAAAACCCTTTCCTTTGACACGTTTCTGAGTATTCTGGAATAGCTTCAGTTTCAGGATGACAACATGAAAGAAGGTAGCACATTTCTTAGCAAGTCTAAAATCTTTCCTTTTACTCCTGCTGTATTTAAAATTATGCAGTTACTGCGTTTTACCCACTACATCACCCACTTATCTCTGACATTTTGGAGGCCACATATGAGCAGGTATTACTCCTCCAAAAACTGGCTGCTCTAGAGATGCTGAAAGCTTTCAGTCAGGAATTCAAACAGTCACTGCACCACAGTTTGATGGCAAAGACGACATGAAAACACTCACCACAAAATCACCCGTAGTCTGCTTCTCTCTTGCAACAGACAGAATCCGCTCCAATAGCACACTTTACCTTAAATAACCTTTGTATCTATTTAAAGCCAGCCTGAATTCATTTCTCCTACTGGCTTCATTCCGGGTAAATAGCTGCTTTGATGTGTTTGTTACACTTTTGTCCAATCACTCGATTCCAGCTCCTTGTTTAAGCCGCAGGCTTGAGGGATGCAATTTTGGTCACACCTTCGTGCTATTGATTAGCAGCTTTTACATTTAGCACAGCTAATCTGAGAGGCCATTATCCAATAGAAGGGTGCACAAAGAGAAGGAACGACTGCATAGCAAGAAGATTCTGCTGGTTTTCCAAGAACTGTGCTGTCTGATGCCCACTCCAGATACTAGCAAACAAGCCTTTTTTATCACTTCAACGCCTTGAGAAGACTGTGTTCCAATTATTTCTCCTGCTGCCTTTTTCTGGTAGTTTTGTAAGCTGTTCTCCAAATTATTACTTCCCAGTAACAAAATAACAACCTTGACATCCTTATTCACCTCCCTCACTTTTCTGTGAAAACTCAGAGGTTTTATCCATAAGCTGAAATCGATCACACTTCAAACTAAACATCCACTCACAAAAAGTCTTTAAACACAGCTTTTCTCTACATGATGGTCCCTGACCGTGTTTGAAGTGTTTTTGGGGGGTGATGGCAACACAGACAGACCTGGAACTACGGACCTATTCAAGGTAGCGCACACGACTCCAAGAGAGTAATGACAATTGCAAGCACAGTGTGCTTCCCCATCACTTACAGCTATGTATTTCCTGCTCGACTCTATGCACTTACACCGATTTAATGAAATAAGAACACCCCTGACAGGCGACTAAGCAAGTTTTGTGCTTTTCAGCACTGGAAACTATGTGACTGCTACGTAACTACAAAATACTTTTATTCTACTTTAAGTAAACCTCTTCTCTATTACGGAGCTAAACTAGGGCAGAAAACCCCCCAACTCAGTGACTTTCAGAGCGGCAAGAGGCGGAGGGACAACCAACCAAACAAAAAAGTGGTTTCTTTTCAACTCCAGATTTAGAGTCTAAAGCCAGACAAAAGCAGGAATGCCTAAAACCCCTTGCTCTCCAGCAGAGGAAATTTAATTATCTAAGTCACTTCAGGAATGGACAAGACATGGTAAGCCAGAGCTGCCAAGTTTTATCTTTCCTAAAGGCTTTGTAAAAGGGGCTTGTGCCAGGGAATAATTGAATAAATAAATAAATACATCCACAGAGTTTTATCATTTTACAGTTAAATAAAATATTAATTAAAAGGTACGATTTCAATATTTACCTCTAAATTACAGTCAAATACTGCTGAAACCTCACAGTCCATTGTTTAACATGCATCCACTGATGCTGTGTGTCCTCCAGGAAAAATAATAATGAATAATAGTAATGAAATATTACTGCCCTTGAGTTGCACGAATATCAGAAGTGCACAGGTTAACTCACTCTTGTATAAACAAATGCTGAAGTGGACCCTGAAGCCAGGACAGGCAAGACACGGGCCTTTCTTTCACAGTATCTTTAATACATGACAGCTGGATGGAGACTTCACTGCACAAGCTACGAGTGCTGGCTGGCTGATACAACCTGAAACCAGGCGAGTGAACCGATGAACTTCCTACTAATAGATTTCACAGATGTCAAATGTTGTTTCAAAAAGCAAAGCAGCTCCTTTTTCTGCTTAATTGGAAGCTTCCCTGCACAACAGCACTCCTTTCCCGCCTCGGCACGGAAGTGCTGCGCACAAGTTTCAGTATGAGTTAACCTTCTTCGAATCTCAGACCAGTGCAAAACAGTGATATTTTCGCTGCAAAGCTGAGATATTTTCTGTATTAAACCAGAAATTTGTCTGAGGATGTGGAGCACACAGACCTGGCGGCCAAGGAGAATTAGATTTTCCTACGCCTTGGCCGGTAACATTTGTCCCTTTGAAATCAAAAGGAGAGTGATTCACAAATTAAAGCACTGGTTCCCAATAACACAGTCACAGGGTATTCCTAGAGCAGCAGTCCTGCTACATAAAAACCAGGTCCAGAGGGACTTCAACATCTCTCCTGGTTAAATGTGTATCTGGGAACTCAACCTTTTTTTCCCTGTGGCAGATACTTTTGATATGCAAAGTATAGCTTAAGTACTTCTCAAACGAGATTTTTTTCTCTCCAGCCTCTTAACACAAAATTACTGTGCCCGTGCTGCCACCAGAAAGTATTTGCCCTTACTAACAACACCGATTTTCACCCGTCCACAATTGGCTTTTTGTTAATATTCATTTTGTTAAAATGAAACGTTTCTCCCGATTCATGGGGATGAAATTCATCACTGCAGATGCTGCAGCTGCTGTGACTGTGCTCTGTCCCAGGAACTGCAGGGGATTATCAGGCGCTCCCAACACAGCGCCAGCACTGAGCTCCAACCTATGTGTTTGCCCCAGCGAGACACAGAGCAGCAGACTTTGCTCCACTGCCCTGTTTGTTATTCCAGGGCCCACAACTAGTCTGCACACCTCCTTACTGTTCTATCTGACTCACCCAACAGCCTGCACATCAAGTGAAAGCAGTGATTTTATTAGGGCTTTTTGTTGGAAAAAACCTGCTTCCAAGACAGGGCAATTTATTATAAAACAGGAGCGACAAATCTCTCATGAAAAATTCCTGGGAAATCCTGGGTGATTTCCAATTGTCCTCTGCACAAATTTATGACTGCATTCTTAAGACAGAAAAATCTTTTAACTGAACTTGGCAAAATATCAGAAGAGTTTAGTTATTGAGTACTGCAAGTTAAACATATCCTTGTGCCCAGAGCAATTTCAAAAATCTCAGCTCCCCTTCCTTATGCTTAAGTAGGAAAAGAGATGACTTTTCAGAAAGTTAGACTTTGGAACCTAAGTGGAAAACTGGACTTTCAGAAATTTAGCCCTAATTTTTTTTATTCACTGCCAAATCTATTAACATTGCAAGAGACAGAAGGCTGCACTAGGTTACAAATTAGAAATTAAACCAAAAAAACCACATTTCTGCCAGCATAATGAGAGAGGCAGTCCAGTGGAGTTCATCAAAACGTGTTTATATGACTGTTTAAATTTGCTCCTGGTTAGCTGCTTGGGCATACAAGTCTTTTACATGGAACAACACAACTGGGCTTTTCCTCATTTATTACTTCTGTCCCAGAAACTTGAACTCTTCATGAAAAAAATGTTAAATGGCATTCAGAGTTCCAGGGTTGCATATGTTCAGTTGTCAGTTCTTTAGTTATGGGTGCTAAGACACAGGCTGAACATCTCCCTCATCTCCCACATAACTCATTTCACTGGCTTATGGTATCAAAATGCTTGTGGAGTCCAAACAAAGATCTGAGACTGTCCTGCAGTCAAAAAAGCCTAAAAGTAACATACCAGCAGCCCAAAGTAAGAGTGGGGCAAGGCTGACATCCCCACTGCCTCTGCCCGGGCTGTGCTTTGCTGCTGTGCTGCTGCTGCATCCACACAGAGAAAACATTTAACCTCTGTGTTTTACGAAACAATGAGGGTGAGAAGCTGTGGAAGCCCAGTCCCCAGAGGTGTCCAAAGCCAGGCTGTACAGGGCTTGGAGCATGGGCTCATGGAAGGTGTCTCTGCCCATGGCAGAGGGTAGAACGGGATGAGCTTTAAGGTCCCTTCCCACCCAAACCATTCCATCATTCCATGATTCTATGATGCCAGCCTTCCCTTAGCAATAAAAAGCATTTCAAATTCTAGAAGTGAACTGGATAAGGGACAGGCATTACAGCAGAGGAAAAAAAAAATTAAAAAAAGGTCACCATTCACAGCAAGAGGGAGAACAACACATGGACCTCACAGAGCATGGAAGTATCAGCATGGCTAT
This sequence comes from Phainopepla nitens, assembly GCA_013400175.1. Taxonomy (NCBI): domain Eukaryota; kingdom Metazoa; phylum Chordata; class Aves; order Passeriformes; family Bombycillidae; genus Phainopepla; species Phainopepla nitens. The sequence continues at coordinate 656,961 of VXBQ01017277.1, forward strand.
AGCAGAATATGGTTTCTGCTTTACCAGAAACAAGAAGAAAGGAAATTTTAATTTAGGCCCACAGCAGAAAGCATAAAGAGGTGAGAAATCACTGAGGTTGCTTCTCATGATCTCAGAAAACCTGGATTATTTGCCTCTTCTCCTTCCCCCTTTCCCTTTGCATCCCTAAGCACAAATCCCTGGAGTATCCAATGGCAATATTCTATGACCAAGTCATCTCCTGCAGTAACAAAAAAACTGATAGAGATCCTGGAACTTGAGGAATGTGCTGCGGAGTATGAAATCTGGACCAAAAGCACACAGTATGGGAAAGGAGGAAAATAAATCCAGCTCATGCTATTTTTCTGAGACAAGGATGTGGCACCTGAGGGAGGGGGTTACCCTGCTCACTAATGCAGGGATTGCATCATGCTTAATTCCCACACCTAGCACTTTATTTTCTGTCAGCAACAACAAATAAATAGAAAGCCCTTCTCCTGGTGCCCAGGCAGATTACAGAAACACTTCACCTCAATTAGCAGTTTTTCAGAGGAACGCTGTGTTTGGCACCATCAGCAGTGCCACAGGCCCCGTGATGGAAGGGCTGCAGACCAGAGCAGCACTTGGACCACCATCCCAGGGATGAATGAGCAATCCCCAGCTAGATCTATCCCAGGAAGGGGAGACTGCACACCAGGATAAGAGACGGGACACTGAGCTCACCGACGCTGGCCTCACCCGTGACACAAATTATGACACAAATTATTTTCCCAGTCCCTGTATCTGTTTGACTGAACTACCTTAATGTGGCAGGGAAGACAACTGCTCTTCAGCAACAGAGGAATAACGGCTGGAGAAATGCCCCTGTCTGTGCACAGCACAGCCAGAGCCCACAGCACAGCCTCTTGCCAAGCTTCGATCCCCTGAGCAAGGAAAGCTGCACTCAGCCCAGCACACACACAAATTACAGCCTCTGCTATGGACCACAGCATTTTGGGCGATTTACATAAAATGCTGACAGGTTTTCGGGGAAGGGAAAAGCACTTCAGCTTTTGCCAACACAAACAACTGGCCAGATCATGCTTTGGTTGTGTGCAGTTCAAGAGGAGAGTAAAGCAGGATTCAGCTCCCAAAACATACTTAAATTGGCTTTGAGAGGTAGGGATGTACATGCCAGTTGGATTAGCTGATAAAGAATGTCATCTGTTTCCACTCACTAGGGACAACCTTCCTTCTCTCCACCATTCTCCCTTGGGCTGCAAAACCAGACTACCCACAGGTCAGGGCTCATTCCAGTGCTGGGGCCAGCCCATCACACCCCAGTGCTGAGGAAGTGGCAATATATTTTAAAATACTGCACTTTACAAGACAGATACCAGTATGTTAAAAATAAGCCTTAAAATCCAGGATGTGGAAATCCAAGCAAACTTCTCCTTCTGTTGTGGACAGCAAAGTAGCAGCATGTATTAAAAACAAACAAACAAAGTGGAGGGAAAAAAAAATCCTCTGCAAAATTTGCCAACTGGTTTACCGAGAACAGAACACCGAGCTGCACATTAAAAGAAATGCCATTTCTATATGCTTGAAATCATCTGTATAGAACAGTACATCCCAGCTCCTCTGCTCTGATGGGAAAAGAGTCAGAGCTCTCCGAGGAACCAGCAGTAGCCCGAAGGAAAAAGCTACCAGTTATGCAATTCCTGCCCATGCACCCGCAGACGGCCGTCTCACCCGCACGCAGAGCAGATTTTGTTTCTTTCGCTTTGAATTTACACATCTTCTTTAACACGAAAAAGGCAGCTTGCCTGTATTTAAAAGATGCACCAGCTATTCAGTATCTCAGAAATGCAGACCATTTAATTAAGTACCTAAATCTAAATTTAGCACAGCTAGTTTAGCTGCTTGAGTTCAAATATGCGGACACTGATGCACCTACAGTACATATGCTCAGATACGTGCAAGCACCGGCAAAAACTTTTCAGGAGGTTGAAAGCTGGAGACTCAGTCTGGTACATTCTTGTTTCTCTTTCCCTCTTCTATTAACAGCACGTCAAATTGTTAAACAAGGTTTTGATTCTCCAGCTAATGCTTTTCCCCTCTCATAATTCCTGTCTAAAATCATGAGCGCAGTATCATAAACGATACTGCCATGCTTTGCATTACACACTTAGGTCAAGTTTTTATCAATACAGCTCATACACAGCAGATTAACTATGTAATATATATTTATTAGTCCTCTGTACAGAAATTCTATTGATTTCTTGCCCATCAAGAGCACACTACTGGACTGCAAACTACCAGGTCTACAAAGCGATTACACAGTCTTTCTTACTCTACTCTAAAACTCCACCTTTCTTTTTATATCTTCACAGATCTCAGCCAGTGTGAGTCTCTCACCCCATTAAATAACAGCAAAGATAAAAAGCAAAATATCCAAAAAATACAAAGCACGAACACCCGCTGAGGCTCCACCACAAAAACCTGTGCTTAACCTTAATAAGATTTAAGTGTGTATCCAAAGTTAAGCGTACCTTGAAGCCCTTCAGGTGACTTACATGTGCTTAAATCTCATAAAAGTTAAGCACAAGCTTAAGTGCTTTTTTGAATCAGAGGTAGACTGCTGCAAGACCAGAGAGCATCTTCTTCTGGCAGCACCTGTACTTCTGTTGGAGGTGACTATTGCTCCCATCTGAGGAGTGGGCAGCACAGAGGAGTGAGTACCAGCTTCCTGGGCACACCACTTTACCATATTAGCCATAAGTCCTCTAAAATATCAGTTTGAGCTCAAGGTCTCATTATTCAAACCAAAAAGACTTGCTCAATCAGCAAATTGCAGAGGTTCCCTTTGCCTCTTAAATTCGCAATGCCACAAGCCTGATAAGCTGCTTGGGACTCCAAATGGTAATAAAAATACAAGTGCTGGGAGAGACCAAGCACTGAAAGCTGCCTCCAGAATGGTATTGAGATGGTGTGGGGGAGCCAGCTGGGTGGTTCAGCTGAGGTCTCCCTGAGGGAGCTGCCACACAGTGAGCAGCAAGCCCACCCTGGCACCAGGATCACTGGGTAATAAGTGTCCCCTCCAGGCTTTGCTCATCCCAGGCCCAGCCACATCCAAAAGAACTGCGAGATCCCCAGGAAGCTCTGGTCTTGTCCACCTGTGAGCACCTCCAATGGAAGAACATCTAAGATTCCTTTTAAAGGCTCAAAAGCTTTGCACTGCACACATAGGAACAACACAACCCACTCACCCCTATGCCAGAGAATTACTCCCACCATCTTGCTCCAGTCAAGAACAGTAAGAAAAGCAATTTCCAGACTTTTGCGCTGTTTTTAAGAACAGAAGGCTGGAAATCAAAGTAAAGGAAGCACCATGCTTGCCAGCAAGAGAGCATCACCAGAATCTGGAAAGCAGGAAGAGAAACAAAACCAATGAAGCCCATGTTCTCCCTCCCCAGCCTCCTGCTGCCCCAAGAATGAAAAGGGAAGAGAGAAGAGTTGTCAGGTAACATCAACATCGCCACAGATTTTCTTTCAGCTGCTTACCAGTGTGGCTCCTTTTATGTACCATTAGCACATTGGGCCCAATGCAAACCATGCCACAGACGTCACATTTCAGTTTACCATTCGGAAGCCGGATTCCTCCCTCGCTTGATAGCTCCTGGATCTTTCTGTTATCCACCATCTCGTTACTCCCAATGAAGGGATCTTCCAGGCTGCTTCCTCCATCGTGAGCTCTGATAATATCATCATGAATCAGGGGCTTCCTTTCAAATTCCTCATCGCTTTGCATTTCCAGCTTTACTGAATTGGCTGAAATTTAAAAACAAAATTAAAAATTAATTTAATTCCATGTATTTTCCAAGTTCCCAACTACTAATATCATGATAAACTTTTTACTGTTGTTAATATTAAATCACAGCCTTGAAGCTCAAACTATTATGAGAGTCTCATGGTGGTGATGGGATCACGAGTTACAACCGCTTATTTCTTTAAGCCTTTGTTTTGTTTTGTTTCTTTTAAATTCCTAATTTCTCTCCCTGTTTTAAAGCTTAAGAACTCAGGTACAGTGTGACCCAAACACTGGCCAAAACTTGCAGAGATGCAGCAGGATTAAGAACTGACCTCCTGCTTCTCAGCTTGAACCATGAGAGCTGCCTTCTTCTCAAGGAGCCAAAGCTACAGGAGCTAAGGCCAAAGCCAGAGCTGCTCCTTGCAGGCCTCTCCTGCCCAGTGCCCCGAGAGACAAGGTTCCCAAAGGCACAGCACAAGGAAACTAAGCAGGATCGTTCCAAATATAAAGATCTAGTGAAGCCAGGCTTGTGGGCTGTGCCAGTAATCTCCAAATCACCCTGCCTGCACGGACAGGTTCCCTGATGGAGGGGAGACCAGCCTCTGGATGAGCCTCCAGTGCTTTTTTGCTCTCACCTTCTGATTCACGTCAGTGGGACACTGCCAAGGCAAACAGGGCTGCAGCAAGACCTACACTGCTGGATTATTTATATTTGCAAGTGAAATACGTGCAGTTGAAAACCTTTCACATCTGCCTGGTGAGACTGGCAGGCTCACTGCTGATTTCTGTGATCCTCAGGTGACAGGATAAACCTCCTCTAACCATTGAGAGCTTGTGGGATCAGCAAGTCTTTAAAGGAAACAAATATACCGGGCTTTTTCACAAAGGAGTGTCAGTGCAGGGGTGTTTTAATCACCAAATGCCCCCATTTCAATGCCTCAAGAGTTGGTCAGACCTTCCAAAAGGCCCGTCCCAGAGTCAGAGCCTCCATCCACAGTGTCAGCCAGAAGGCAAGCCCACGTGTCTGCTTCCCTAAGCCTTGATCCTGCTGAGGGGTTTAACAAGGAGGTGATTCGGCCTTCAAATCTAAGCAGTCTTTGACCTCTGTACTAAGGCCATTGGCACGAGTGCCGGTGAGAGCAGCGGACCTGGAGCGCAAATCTGTGCCCTGGGCCTGCCCAGCGTCACCAAACTCTGGCCACTTGTGCTCCTTGGCAACTGCCACAGGGTCCCCATCTAGGAACCCAATGACAGAATTATAAGCAAACACTGTGAGGCATCACAGTTTCAAACAGCTGGCCTGGAAATGTCAGAAGAAAAAACCCTACTATTTAGAGTTCCTCCTTCATCTTCCTTTCTTTCCCTTCCCAGAAAACACAGGGTTCAGAGACTGATGTTGACACTGCAACTCTAAATCACCGCTGTTACTACCAGGGAAAGCATAATGAACAGGGTAAAGGAACCAGAGACCAAGCTACAGTAAGATTTTTTTTTTAATCATAAAACTGTTGAAACAGCTTTCACTACTCATCAAGGCGCTAATGGAAGCTAAGAAATGAAAAGAAAGCACTACTATGGCAAAGCCCATCCAGAGCAAGGATGCTGCATCAGATCACAGCAGAGCAGTATCAGCACAGGCACCACCATCCAAATGGTCTGTAACTACAAAATATTCGAGTGCATCACTTACAGAAGGGAATTAATATTTTTTGTCGCCACAGAGATGCATTTATTGTTCTTAAAAGAGCAGAAAACAGCCCAGACTGAGAGGTCAACTAGGACATGTCCTGGTGTAGAAACAAGTCGAGAGGAGGCAGTCTGCATGTGGAGCAGGAGGGGACTGGCCCCACCACAGCAGCAAGAGAAGCCACAGGAAGCCATTCTGCCCTGGTGCCAAGCCCAAGTGGCCCAGCCAACAGACTTCTGACCAGGAGGATCTACCCTTGTGGGGGGGCTGAGCAGAAAGGAGGAAGAGCCGGAGCTCTGGCAGCTCCATGGGCTGTCAGAGAGAGAGCTGGGGTCCCAGCCCCACCTCCCCATGGAAAGCACACACTGGTGATTTATGGACAGCCCTCTTTCAGAGTGAAGGAATGGCAGTTCTCTCTGATAATAGCAGCCTTTTGGAGTATTCAGCTAGTCTGAGAATGAAGCCCAAAGAAACGGCTCACTGGCTTTAGGAGCAGGATTTAATACACTCGGCCACACAAGTAGCTACAGCAGAGCCAGAAATAGTGCCCTCTGCCCCTCACCTAAAACCCCAGGTTGCTGCCACGAGCCTGCACGCTGTCCTGGCACAGTACTGCACAAAATACCCAAAAGCCACATCCCAACTGTGTATATTTACATGTACTCACGAGAGAAAACCTTGCCTCTTACGTGTCTTCTTACGTATATAAATTTCTGTTTCTCTGATTTGGAATTATAAACACTTGAGTGCAGTTAGTGCTGAGCACCACAACTTCCCATTCGCAGCTGTGGAGCTCTGCCTGCTCAGCACTCACAAGAACAAGGCTGTGAGAGCTTACAAATGGGAAGACCACTTACTTTATCTTCCTTCCCCTAGCACTTCTGTCTGCTGAATGACGCTTTCACGCAACAGGATAAGCAGCACAACCACGCGGCGCCAGCCGTTTGCTGAGGCACAGCCTCCCCACACACACAGAGCTCACAAAGCCCAAGGAATTCACGCTGCATCCTTCAAAACATCCCAGCTACTCTGTGAGCTGTGCAGCTGCTCTTCTTCCTTCCCTCACCTTCGTGCACACGGAGCACCGCCACTGCCATTTTCAGAAACCCTCTGGTAGCTGCGGAAAGGTTTCCTCCAGCTGGGAGCAGCTGCAGGTCTCCAGGGAGGGGAGTAGGGATCTCCTTGGCTCCTTACAAGGGCTTTGCTAATCAGGTCATCTCCTCTGCCTTACATCATACGGGTGTATATTTTAGGCAGCTTGCATACAAACAGGCACTTAAGTTGCATATAGTTTGGGTTTTTTTGTTCTCAGCCAGCCTTGGAAGCTGCAATCATTTATAGTAGTGGCACTGTCTATGTTTTCACCTACAGCACTGAGGGAGCACAATGAACTCTGGTGCAAAGGAAAAAGAAATATTCCAGGGATGTTGATGGCTACCCTGCATCATACACAAGGCTCCACATCAAATTTCACCCTGTGCTCCCTTGCCTTTCTTGTTCACATGTTTAATAAAAGCATAAATAAGCAAACAGATTTTCTTGGGGTTTTTTTAAGTTTTTGGGACATTCCTAAAAAAAAAATATTACACCAAAAGAGATAGCAGGGATAAAACTGTAATCCAGCTCACTGCGAAAGCAGGAACTTGAAGTCACACTATTTCCCTCCAGTTGATAAACATTCCTTCTACTTTTTCCAGTCCAGCAAAACAACTTGTGGGGAAAAACATAAGACAAGCATCACAAAAGCTTCTACCTGGGAATATGAAGCTAATGGCACATATTCACTAGTCCACAAATTAATGTTGCTTTCTTTTTCATTTTTCTTTATTTTTTTGGGTTTGGTGTTTGTTTTTTTTTTTTTCCTTTTGTTCAGCACAAAAATCAGCTGATCCTGAATCACACTTTATCCTGAGTGGCCAAATTGAATACAATTATCGTTAATGTCTCTTAAGTGCCAATTAAACTCCAATTCCCTGTTAAACAGTTTCTTGGGAACTTTACAGTACAAAAATATTTCCTTCACCCACAAATTAGTGTGGCTACAAACCAGAAGTTGGAAGGTCCATCTAAAAAAAACATTCCTGGTATTTCATCCTCTGTCATGGAAATTTTTCCCTCAAAAGTGAGATCTGGGGGAAAAAAAACCTGTCTTGCTGAGAGATTTGATCCCCAGGTGGAGCGTAAATTAAAGCACTGGACGTCTTCTTAAGCAACCAGTAAGAGTGCAATTCCCACTAAGAAACAAAATTTCTCCTGTCCAACACACCAGGGAGAAGGCAGCAGGACTGTACCCCTCTGTCTCCTCCAGTGTCTGTTGTCCTAGGTCAACGCTTATTTTATGTGTGGCCTTGGAAAGCCAGGCTGGCCACTGGCACCGAGGGTTTGTGGTCTCCAGCTGGAGGTTGGCCTTTCCTGGCAGAGCCATGCACCACCAGCCCCTTCCTGCTGCCCTGGAGCAGCAGCAAGTCAAGCCAGACCCCTCCAAGCCTCCCACGCCTCTTCCTCCATGGCCCTTTCCCTCGGCAGCAGGAAACAAAGCTTTGGCCCAGCTTCAGATATTCATCCTTGAGGAGGCAAAATTCAAACCTGCCGCCCCCGAGGAGCCTTGGATGGCTCCGTGGGCGAGCACAGCGAAGGACATTGACAGACACAACGTGTTCCCTAACCAAAGTGGCCAGAGAGGGAGTAGGGGCCAGGTGGGGCACCAGCAATCCCACGGTCTGCTCAAGGCTCCCCACCCAGAACACAACAAAAAGCAGCCTTTAAAGCCCGGATGACGTGTCTGTCTTTACACCCAGATGCAAAGAAATTATGAAATTATTACTTCCCTCTGGAAAATGAGGCTGAGCCCTAACTACTGCAGCACAATGACAGGCAGCTACAGCACAGCCTTGTGCATGTTGTCCTGCCAGTGGTCAGTGACACCGTCTATTTTAATCATGCACTTCTCCTAGGCAGTGGATTAATGACATTGCTAATTGGCAGCTACAGACAAATAGAAAATGACCCAGTTTCTAACAGGTTTTGAACCCAATTTTTACTCATCACAATCCTTGGAGTTGGTGTGTCCCTGTACTATTAAAACTCCCTGTTTCTACACTATCAAAAGCACTCAGCAAGGGTGAGTGTAACACAGTTAATTTTAAGAACCAGAATGGCAAACCGATGAGTGTTTTGTAAGATGAAAATTAAAGGAGGAGGGGGGAGAACCCTTCTGTCTTGATGGATTTTGAAAGTTCAAGGCTATGAATGCCAGAAGTTGGAAACAATGATCCCAGGCTCTTGTTCAGTCTAAGAGCACTCTGGTAGCAAAAAGGGTCCTTAAAGAGGGTGTTTACATCACTCCAGAAGTGTAGTGAGACTTTAATGCATGTTCAAACATACTTCCCTCCTAAAATAGTAAAAAATAGTCTTGGGTGAAAGAAAACTTAATCTTTGATTTTCTTGTTGCTGATAGAATTTGGGTCTTAGTTAATGACACTTTTCAAGTTCATTTCAGCTGAACTGTGAGCTATTAAATAGTAAACAAGGGAGCACCAGCAAGTCTCCTGTTTTTAAAAAAGCACACACACAAGGGGTGAGAATGCCAGCCGAGCAGGGGCAGAACAGGGCACAGAATCGGCTCTGTTGTCACCTCATAGCCACTAAATACTTAGCTAACAGGTTGACATTAAAAAGCAAATAGCTTCAGCAAATGCTGTTTAGTTCCTGAGAAAGGAGAAGGTCCCCCCTTTTCCTCCCAAGCTGTGATGCTGAGGAATAAGCAGAATGAGATCTGCTCACGGGCAGTGCATCTGCTGCTCAGGAGAAAGGAAGACATCTCTCCAGTGGCACCTGTGGGCAATGCTGTCTTACCAACAACCGAAATGGAAGATGTTTTCAGTTGAAGGCTAGAAAGGTGTATTTCAAAGGAGCCAGTTTTGCTTTCACAGTAGATTGAAGCTTTCTGGAGACTTAGAGAGAAGTGAAGCTGAATTTGGATGGAACAAATGAGGATGAATGTCACCTGCAAAAGAGGGAAATTATCCAACTCTTTTCTTGACTTGAGTACCAAAACGTCTGATCACTGACGTTCCCAGTGCTGGATGTCAAATTTGTTTATTGCAAACTCCAAAGATTTACCTTTTGGCCACTGAGCCAGGGCAAATCGTAGATGTTGATACCATCTTGTCATGAGTGACCTCCACAGGGTTCTGGTCATTCACAACAGTTAAGTCAAACCAAATAGTTCACAACTAATAAAAAAGAGAGAGGAATGTTTGAGAAACTTTGTGCCGAGTCCCCTTCTGCATGCCACAAACGGGATTCTTCAAGCCCACAAGGAGATGGTTAATGCGCCAGAAATTCAGTGAGAATTGATCGGCTTATTTAGGGATCCTTAGAAATTTTTAGTTTTCACATTGAAGAATCTCAGTTTAAGCCTGCTACCTCTGAAGTCAATTTAAACTCTCTCTAAATGCAACAGAAGACTTATTTCATATCTTCTGGAGGTGGTGTGTGCAGTAAGTGTAGACTAACAGGTCTGTTACACCCAAGTTTAGTTTAAATTAGGATGCTATTGCATAGCTAAGCCAAGCTTCAGTCAGGTTTTAGCTGACACAAACTGTGGTTGCCATCCTCCCTCAATCTCCACCCCTTCCATCTTTTATACTGGCACCAGTGATCATGGAACTGGGTGCTACACCAATCTGGTTGAAAACCAATCTTCCTGAGAAAAATCAATTCTTTTTAGCTGGATCAGGCTCCTGACCATGCACGTTGTGCATCACAACAACCAGCTTTGTCTCAAGTGAAGCAGCATCCCAGAAATCACCACACACTTCCAGCAGCAATGGCTCTAAATCACCAGGTGGCTTCTCCAACCCAGCTCTCCAGCGCCAGGCACAAGGAACGAAGACTGCAGCACTAAAATGAGCAAAACAACTTTTATTCTCAAATGGTCATACAAGCTTATGCAAATATGGAGCTGAAAAGACCACAGTTACAGTTGGAAGGGTTCTGACTTAAGCAAACAGAATCCCAGCAAGAGCAGCATTAAGAGCTGAGACCTCTTTTCTATCACAGGGCCCAATTTTTATGGTTTCAGTGACACACTCATCAGAAATATTTTGAGCCAGCAATCTTTCCACTCTCCCACCAGGTCGCATTCAGTGAGATTCCTGCTGAAGTCCAAAGGCTGGGACATGGAGTAAGGAGTTCCTTGGTGTAAGTAAGCATGGCCGTAGCTAGCGCAGAATCTGCCCCAGATGCCCAGCCTTCAGGCATGACTGTTTGCTCACCACAAGTCACCCATGCTGCATACCTCCATCTGGCAAGAGTATGAACTCCTAATTGAATGTATGATTGCTCAGTGTCGCAAGATTCCTCTCCAGAAAGACCTCAGGCCAAATTTCACCCACAAATGCATCTACGCAAGCGGCACTTACACAAGCCAGAGCTGTGTATTCATATCCCAGGGTAGGAAAAGTACTCCTGGTGACCCAGCCTCCCCCTCCCTTTGTGCCTGTGCTTACAAAGTAACATAGTGCAAAAATATTGTGCTTAACATAATACACACTCTCTGCCAATTCCCTATAGGTGCAAGGAGGAGTTTCTCATTCCCCCTACCCTTTTGCAGGGCCAGAACCTGATCTCTATGCAAGATGAGTGAACACTACAGGACTCTGCTCCAAGCTGCTGTCCCCTCTACAGCTGCCGTCCCCTCTACAGATGCTCAGGCTAACTCAGAGGACAGTCTTGGACTCCTGGATTTTTCCCTAAGGTCAAACTAGGAGCAATTGTTGGATATATCTTTATTTGTTCTGCCTTTTTTCCCCCCCCTGTTTTGCTGGGGTGAGAGGCAGCAGGATTTTCCTTTTCTCTCTCCTTTTGCTGTTGTACAAGACATGGTTTTCTGGACAAATGTCATCTGGCAAATTGTGTCTTCACACAAGACCTGCCCAGCTCTTGCGCTCCCCTGCTCTCTCCTCCTGCATTCTGCAGCCACTGGGACTTTCTGCCTTTGTGTGAGAGATTTCCCACTTGTTTCCGAGGGGGTGGTGATGACTAGCAAGAGTTCTGCAGGGCCCTTCCACTGTGAAGCTCCAAGTCACAGTGGCTGTGCAGTGCAGGAGGCAGGCTCGGTGCTGTGGGTGGTCTCCCACGGCCCTTCCCCTGCCGACCTGAAGCGGGTCTCTTACTGTCTGCAACGTGTACATTAAATACTGTCAGTCTCCTCTCCTACCACAGCTCTTCTTTACTGCAGTAGAGCTATTTCTGATCCACATGGAAAAGCAGAGAGAGAAGGAAAAATAAAGGCTCAGTCCTGTAGTGAAACATGCTGTCTTTCAAAACATTAAACCATGAACACTTTTTTAAAGACCAGATTCTAATGAGGGAGCAGAAGAATCACTCATTGAGGAGTGACACAACATTCACCCCTAAGGATTTGCTAAGAGGCTGCTGAGAGCTCTACATGGTACAAAAACTAGAAGTTTGTAACAGAAAATGCTGACAAAATACAGCTATATATGGATCATCCCTTATAAACAAAAATAAAGTGATTGATAACATCCATTTGAAGAGACCAAAACCTTATTGCTCACTCATTGTTGTCTCTGCTTCTTATAAAGTGCAGAACTTCCTAAAATGCTTTCCAGCATATGCAAATGGTAGTAATTATAACAGATTATTTCATTTATAAGGAACTTTCCATTAGGGATCTGCACTATATTTGAAAATGCACCTGAAGAAATTGTTTGAAGCCAGTGGAATCACTTCTCTGGGTCTGGACTTTGCTCCATTTTCTGTCATTTTTACCACTAAAGACATTTTAAATCAGTGAGAGGCCTTCATTACCAAGTTACACATCATCATTCACAGCTTTCAGAAAAAGTTTTATTTATTTCTCATTATATAAACTCTAAATCATCTTAATGCAATCTGACCTAGCCATGTCCTCCTCCTCTAAATAAGGCACCTCCCCAACTCATCATCCCATGGAAAATTATAGGATAAGCACCTGCCACAAAAATATTTTCTGTCTTTGTCACTATATTGTAAAAAGCAGACGAACAACAAAACCTGTTTCATTTATTTGTTTGAGCCAAAGCCTTGTCTGCACCCAGGGAGGCAGGTGGCTGCTGCAAAGCAATGGGCAGGTCCCCAGGTCCATCTGCAGCCCTGGATCACTGCAAACTCCTGAGCGCAGGGACTTCTCCCCGTGCACCTCACGGGCCCTGCTGGGCTGGACTCCCACGTGACTAAAAGGAATAAAAGGGAAAGCAGCTTTGCCTAACCACAGTATGACTACACAGTGTTGAAGGAGAACTCTTAAAATCCAGTGTCTTTGTAAATGCTGATTTCTGTCAGCATGGTGCTGCTTTGAAACATGTATTTTTACCTGAGGCAGCTGGGAAAAAAAATTGTATGTCCTTACTTGATTTTTTTTTTTTTTTAATTATTTGAGATGGCAAATGAGGACAAGGATTTAAGCATCTGGAAATACCTGCTCACAGTTCAGAGACCCCAGCAGTACTGAGTTCAGTCCATTAAGGCAGAATTTAGAGCACAAAAATTCACTCACATCTTGAGATGCACATGAAAGGGCTACTCCAAGAGCCACTTATGGTATGTTATAACGATTGCAGCATCTGGTTTAGTCCCTCAGCTTTTCCAAATGTAAAGGACTGTAGAGTTTATAGTCATTTTCCATTTTCCTCAGTCACTTCCATAATACAAATATGTTTAAACCCAAATTTTAATATACTAAAACCGGGGGGAGGGTATCTCTGTTGCCTCCTTCCCACAACTTAAAACACACCAGCTATTAAAGAAGCAAGACATTTAAATGACTATTCATTCTGATTTTTTTTTTAAAGCAGTGCTAGGCTTTCACCTGTATCATTATTATGTAGGCAGTGACAGATGGCAATGGAAAAATATAAAATAACTCTTAGAGTATTAACTTTTTTCAGTACCGTATGTGTCAGATTCTTTAGCATAAATAAATGGCATTACACAGTCTCATTAAATCTATACATCTGTGTAGTAACTTGCAATTTATGGATATTTTCTGACACAATGTTCAAACCAACAGGTTTAGCTCACATGTTTCTTTTCTCACCATGCCATCTCCAAGTCACCAGAAAAGCAAACAAAAGCAAAACCCTACACTAAATATTCCTGAAGAATTCTATGAGAAGATTTGCTATTCATCATCTACACATATTTAAGGGAATGAGAAGGGAAGAGGGTGGTGGGATCATGGAAGAAAGCGACTGGGGAGAGTTGGCAAGTAAAACATATAATTAGGCACCTAAAATTTACGTCTTTAACGAGTAAGGAAAGACTCCCCAAGTTAGATTAAAACAATAACAATAGGGACACAAACAGGCACATTTTCTCCTGTAGCCCACCACATTTTCACCAGAGCACCCAGGAGCCCTGAGCAGATCCCCCATGGACTGCCATGCCCAGCCAGAGCAGGGACTGCAGGACAGAAGGCTCAGCTGGAACACCTCTGCTCAGGTGTTCAGGCCATCACCGACCACATGGGAAGGTGCTGTCAGTGCCTTCGAGCACCACTCACCATTCTCAGGAAGTGAGAGACATAAGAGCTGCCTACACTGAAGCATCAGATCTCCGACCTGAACCTCAGGCCTTTCCCAAACATGTCCCATAAACTCAGCCGCTCCATGGGAACCACGTGTCCGACTAGCCCGCAGAGCCACGCACACAGGCTCTGGAGGATGGCAGAACAAGCTCTTGCTTCTGCAGCCCGGGTTACCCAGCAGGGACACTGCACCTCCTGGGACACAGGGCCCTGAGGAAGGCGGCTGGCAGGAGAGAGCTGGCCTGTACACGCCACCTACTCCTGGGAGCACTCCCAGGCCCGCCTTCATTCATCCCTCAACAACAGTGGGGCAGCAGCTGTGGGGACCTCACAGCTGCTCTAGTCCCAGGTAAAAAGACTCTTTTTGGGCTATAAGTTGTGCTTGGGAGCCCTCCTTTTAACACAAGAGCCTGCTGGTCTGGGCTGGTGGAACAGGATGCAGCACCCCTTGCTGTTACCAAACATTTATTAAAGATGTCAACAAAAGATAAAAAGCTGTAAATGCAGCCGCAGTCCCAGAGCAGGGAGTCCAGCAGCCCTGCAGCCTCAGTCCCTACGGCTGTGTTTCAATAGGTACGTCCCCTTTCCACTCCTTTGGCAGTGCCTTTGGAGATGTTCTCCCAAGAGCTGCAAAGGATCTGGGGAGCTGTTCACTGAGTATCAATGAACACTCCTGCCTGAACACCAAGTCACACCTTAGACAAACTCAAACACAGGTGACACGTTACCAGTGGAAAAATGAAATCTGGCATTAGCAGCAACTCCTGCACGTCACACCCTTTTGTCTGCTTGGGTAAAGGATCTGTTGGGAGCTATTTATGGACTGGCTCTTTTCCTCTAGGAGGAGCTGGTATTTCTGCCTAAAATTAAGATGGCTTGACACTTCCTACGATGAGGCCCTGTTTTTTACTTGCTTATCACTTTGCCAGAAACAAGTTAGGCTGAAATGTATAGACAATATTTTAATTTTGTGTGTGTGAAACTGCAAATCAAAACAGTTGAACTGGCTCTGACAAAGAGGTCAGAGAAACCACTACTCCTGATTCTTAGTGTTCCGGTCAGCCAAAATAACAAAGCCTGCTTTCCTATGGATTTGTACCCACAGCCTCTTTCAAGCCCTCTTTCCTTGCAGGAAGTGCAATTTGGGTACCTGCTGCCAAACAGAATGAGCAACTTTCAAGTTCCACTCACCTTCCCCCTCATAATAATAATAATAATAATAATGAGGGTCAGCAATCCCAAGAGATCCCCTGACTATGCAGCTTCATCTCATGGGTACACCTCTACTGCTCAGTTCAAGGAAAGTCAGACTCAGAGACAAAACATCACTGACATGACTTACTTTGCTTTTGAGGACAGGTCATGTGCATTTAAAAATCATTACTCGCTGCAATGAAAAGAAGGAAAAAAAAGAAGAAAAGGGGAAAGAAACTGCCATCCTAAGAGGCTCACTAAAGCTCTTTAAAGTGCATAATTCCATCATCATACTGTACATAGCACACGATCTCTGAGGGGTAATTATCCATGGATTGGAAGCCGGTGTGGATATACACACAGTCAATATGATGTGCTTGCTGCTGCTTCTCTTTTTTTCTTTTCTTTTTTTCTTTTTTTTTTTGTTTGTTTGGGTTTTTTTTTTGTTTTAAATCAATTTTAATTGTCGTGGATCTATTTCTGCTAATAAAAGAGAGTGAACTGATTCTGGTCGGATAGATTTCTGGATACGGAAAATGAGTGAGCAAAACATGTGAGAGTACTTACTGTATTACCAGAAATATTTATAAATGGCTCTTCCCTCCCTCAGCTGGCAGAATATCAAAGCACTGAGGAAGCAGCACGGATGGCTTCTGAAGGGATGGAGAAAGCAAAGGTCCGCTCCTCCAGCACCAGCCCAGGAAAACAATGCCACGGAGCTTCAGCAGAAGGCCAGGCTGGAACTGCTCTATCAGCAACATCTCCCCTCTAGTTTAGGGGAGAGCACTCCTGTGAGTGCAAGCTGTACCAGAAAGGATCACAAATAAGCCCCTACAGGGAATGTATAATGTGTCTGCTGCGTTGGAACAATACATGAACTGGAGACCCAAGGTTTTTCGTAACTAAGATGTGATTCCCAGCTATGTCAGTCATTCCAGCTGAGGACAATCATCTTCTTAGAAGGCTTGATGCCTCCACATACCGAGCTCAAGCCAGACTCTTGGAGCTTGACAGTACTGAAATATTCCCTGTAAAACACAGCTCTATCACAATGCATTCATTAGCTGCATTTATCTCAGCAAAATAAAAATGTGGAGACAAGCACATTTACGAGGAGCACCTACAAACCACCCCTACCCTTGCATGAGAACCTGGCTGAGGCAGGAAGGACTCTGTCCCCCAGAGCTGCTGCAAAGGGGGTTCCTGCAGAGGTACACCCGACACACACAGCAGTGCCAGGATGCAGATTTCTTGCAGGGACCTGTGCCTTTGTGTAACGCCCACCCGCAGCAGACCAGCTGTCTAGAACTGGATTGACCAAATACAAATACACGCTGTGAACTTTGTCTAACGTCACCATTTCTTTCCATGTGTCCCACGTGTGTGGACTGTGGGCTTTCCTGAGGCAGGCAAGCACCCTGCTGGCTGCTGTGCTCCCCGCTGTCCCCAGCCTGCTCTCCATTCCCAGCCACGGAGGACTACAATAAGGTGAACCAATTCCCAAGTTAGCCTGTGCATGTGAAAATGCCTGGGGGTCCTGATTCAGTGCAATACTTAAGCAATCACTGATCCTCAATGTTAAAGTCAACAGGACCTAGGTACATCCATAGGTAATTACATGAATTCATCACTGGGCTGAGCAAGCATGTTCCAGCTCACAAAAGCAACGAAAGGACAACGTGCAGGAAGAACGAAAAGCCTTCAGGAAAGGATTAGCAGTGTCACAAGTTAAACATCTCCTCCCTGATGACATACAGGATCGGGTCAACTGTGCAGGCAAGCGAGAATACTGTAGCATGAAGTCACAAATGGTACAGCCTGCTCACTCTACTGCCTGTGGTAGCTCTGCAGGTAACAAACACAGAATACTAATGTACAATAAGCAATACTTTCATAGCTCTACTCTGTAGAAGAAGTAGGGATTTTTCAGGGTTTAACTGCACATCATTGCTATTCCAGATCTCCTACTTGGCTGTTTTAACCTACCTAGCAGATTTAAGTGTAAGAAATAACAATAAACCTCTCTGTAATCAACCCCTGAAACCCTGCAACTCTTGCTTTACGGTTCTAAAAACCATAATCTAGGAGGGCTATAACCTATTAGTGATATGCTGTCATTAACTGGCTACTGAATTACAACAAATAATGTGGAACGACCTGAGCAGCAACTCCACCCTACTGTTTTAAAAATAGATTGTTACCTATTTGGTGACAATATGAGCACATCTCAGTTATATAGTACTAAGCAACCTAACACTAGTTATGACCACTCTTGGGCTTTAAAAAAAAAGGCATTATTTAAAAATCATCTTAATCCACACTAAATATACAAGTTCTTCAGATGGTTATGTCTTCTCATAAGTACAGGAAATATTAAGAATTTACAGTAGGTCGTTTGAGTCCCCTCATTTACAGCAGGCAGAAAGTAGTTCAGCACCTGCTGAAATAATTGCCAAGCAAGGAAAAGATAAAGATATAAAGCAAATTTATTGGCTGTCTAGCAGACTTTACATTCCATTTTCCCTTGTCACATCCTCATCAAGTGTATGAACCCTGCACAATTCTAGTTGTGAAGGCTGCAGTCACAGCCATGGTAGATTCAACTACCCCTGTGCCAGATTTGATCTGAGGGGTTCAGGAAGGCAGTGTGAGTACTCCCAGGAGGGACATATAATTTTATATATGACATGCCATGCTTCATTGATCTGCTTGCATGTGCATAGTGAGTTCACTGACTTCTAAAGTTCTGGAACATTCACGACCACCTTTATTTGTGCATATATGCTAAAGACTCTTTGCAGAAAGTCACTTGCTCATGTAACAATGCCTTGTTGCTACTCTGTTGCCAGGTTTCTGGCCTGGGACTTTGGGATCAGCAGCTTCCTTAAAGACACCATCAACAGGGGATTCTCACTCTAGGGTAAGAATAAAGCAACTAACATGAGGCAGAGCCTGAGATGTTTAAAACTTGGAGATTTATTTCAGGCAGCTGCACCCCGCGCACACGGAGGTGGAATATTCCAGTCTCCAACTTTCAGTTCTGGTAGGAGATACAAGGAAAACAGGGTTTTACCAAACACAAAGAAATAATCATATGGGTCAAACAAACAGAAATGTTTCATTTCCTACGAAAGTCATTTGAGTTGACTCAAAACATTTGGGCAACAAGAAAATAAAACCATTCTGAAGTTGTGCCACCTCCCCCTTTCAAGTGCTGGCCCCTTAAGCTGAAATACGTATTTTTGAAACAACCATGGAAATGTTTTCTACTTTCAAACATCAAAAGCCATTTTAGTGTTGCTGAAGCATTTTGTCCCCCAACATTTTCATCTAACTTGACTGAAATTTCATCCTGGTTCCTGCTTACAAGCTTCCTTTTTCAACAAATTTATTATTTGTCATTTCCACCTAGTGGTTTCCACAACAAGCTCATTCCCAGCAGGCTGTAAGGATGCAAACAAGTCTCAGGTCAGTCTTTTGCATCAGCAGCTAAGGAAGCATTGAACTAATTTAAATTAAAGAATTTCTGAAATAGGCATTGTTTAAATAATATTTTAATTAAAAAAAATAAAAAGGCAAACATTTGAAACCTCTGCACGTCCTAAACTATACCATGACAAATACATAGTATTTTGGAGAGTGATACAGCTAAGCCTCGTATCCTGTTCCTCAGCACCGATGGCTAATTCAGAAGCCTTCACTGGCTGCCCAGGCACAACAGGACAAAGCAGCTCTGCAGCCACTCCATGGTCCTGGAGCTGCACCCTCGGCTGTGCCTGGAAACAAAGCACCTGAAAATGGCCCTGGGGCGGGAAGGGGCCAGCGATGGAGCGACAAGGCTGGGAACAAACAGAAAGGCTGTGTGTCTGCGGGAGCAGCGCTGTCCCCAGGCGCAGGGCCCTTCAAGGACCGGCTCTCCTCACCTCCTGCCTTCCTGCCACAACCCTGAACTCACTCTGGCTCTGCTCCCGGACACAGGTGACCCCAGGGAAGTCAGCACGAGGCTCCTATAGATACTCCAGTGCCTTGCTGAATTTAGAAACCCCTTCACTTCTCTGGGCTCTGCACTTCCACTCAAGATCAGTTAAGACACTTCCATAAATCTTACTTGGCATCTAGATGCATCCTTAGGTCCTAAACACATGTTTAAACAGCAATCTAAATGTCTTTGCAACTCGGTTCATCTACAAAATAGAGACTGTAATTCTTTATCTTATGGGGGTTTGGAGGCAATAAATTGATTAACATTGGAGATTAATGTTCATGTGCTTAAGTCAATGGAAGCAGAAACAAATCCTAATTCAGGGTGACATAGAGCACTTACAGGACTCCCAGCATTTGTAAAGCCGGTGCCTTCTCTGTCACGGACAAGATACATCTGCTTGCAAAGAAACTTGCACAGTCTTCACTCCATATATTTTGGCTCAAGCTAGAAGTAGCAGTCTGCCTCTTTCATGAGCCCTTCAGAAAAAATATCTCCGTACAGCCTTTAAATTATCTACTGTTGGGTTCAATGAATTTGATGAAGAAAAGCTTGGAACATGAATCCAAGTGACAACTGAAGTTTAACACAGGCTGCAAGGAAGAGAAAGGCAGGCAGGACTTTGCATATGTTTGCACAAAAGAGAAATTGTTTGAGCGAGTGGGAAGAAATTTCTAAGGCTGATGCCTTATAATATGACCCCATTGCAGTTGAGATGTCTTTCACAAAAACCACATCACGTGCTGTTGAGTCCATGACTCATTACTTCCAAAGTTAAAAGTATGGCTGGATACCATACAAAGAAGGGAAATTATTTTGTGTCACTACAGTAATTTTTTCTTATACTGCAAACAGAATACATTGATTAAAGCACAGAATCTGGATGTTGATTTAAGGCAAAATAGGTAATTAATAGCAATTTGGAAAGAAGAAGAAACAACATCCACTAAAGTAGCATCTCTTTGAAGAGACGGGGAACAAAATCTTATCTAATATGTAAAACTCAATCCTCTATTTTATCCTCTATAAACAACACGACAAGCCCCAGCTTTGAAGAGGGGTTGCATGGACAGAAAATATCAAGGCTGACATTGTGAAAGTCATGACGATGAAGCAGACCTTGATTCAGGTGGAAGGAAGAACCTCTGCCTCCCTTTGGCACCTGCCAGACACTTTGAGCACTCACTCAGGCTGACGGAGCCCAAGCTCTCTGTGGCGCTGCTGCAGCCTCTGCCTTCTAAGCTGGCACGGGCGTTGATCACGCATCTGTTTTCATCACAAATTCCATCTGGATTTTAGAATTCTCAATTTAGATCTCATCAAGACTCACACACATCTGCAGAGAGCTTTGATTTCTAGACACCAAAGGCTTCCAGTGGGAAAAAGCTGCTCTGAATAGTTTTCCACCCACTCTCACAGCAAGACTGATAACAGTGCATTTGGATAGAAGAGGCATACACACACACACATATATATATATATATATATAAATGCACCCACATGTGCTGCTGCTGGTGAAACTCTGCTCTTTTCTTAGCTTGGGTTTGGACGTCCTTGATTGAAAAACATCGCAGCAGCTTGAACACATCAGTCTGCCCTGAGCCCAGCAGCACAGGTCTCAATGAGGAAATATCTGCTGACAGCTGTTGTTTCTACTGTACCTTTAACTGTTGGTGGGAGAATTCAGGAAAGGCCTTGGATGTCAGCTGGATACCAAACATCATTGGCCACTGGTCAATCATCAAGCAAACAGCAGGGCTGAATGGAATGGATTTGACCCAGAGGTTACCAATTTTTCAAAATATTACATGTAATCATTTCTTACACAGATTAGGCAGCACAGTCTCAGCCAAACGCACACCAGAAAACGGGACTGTTATCCTCCAATTTGTTCTCTTGTAAAAAAACAGAGGGTAAACTTTCAAAACTTTCAACCTTCTTAAAAAGGCAGTGAGCTTTCTGCATTCCTGACCTTTCACTTGCAGAGGGAATGCTGATTTCTTGCTGAGCTACGCCTCTGATCATCCCTGCCAAAGCTAAGACGTACACGAGCTGGCTTACCCTTGTTTCCACTGGCTGCTGGAGCACGCCAAAGAGACTGTGTGCCCTCCTGCCTTCAGCACCCAGCCAAGCAACGTGATACTTTTCAGAACCTTATATAGCACTTTAAGGGCTCTATAGAGGAGCTTGAAACAGGATGACACAGAGGGCAGCGGTGCAGGGAAGTTGAGAAATGTCTTCTACTTTCGCTCTCGAGCAGATCAAATGGTCAGTTCCAAAGTGGGGCATGATCAACTCTCTAACTTTTTGGAGGCAAAAGTTAGCAGAGAGACTAGAATAACACAGAGTAGGAGTGGAAGTGGATGTGCTCACCCACAGACAAAAAAAGAAGGTTTATTCAAGCATTGCAGAATGACAATCATGCAATGCAAATGCCCCAGTGAAGTGAAAATGTGCAGTCAGCCCTGGAGCCCAAGGTTTCAGCATTCCCAAGGCAGGGCAGCAAACTGCAGCACTCTGGGAGTGGCCTTTGGTCGTGTCATTTCTCCCAGTAAGCCCAACAGGAAACATTAGTGCTGAACAACTACTTCCAAATACCCCAGCTACTGCTAGAACATCAAAGCTTGTGCCCACAGATCTTAAATAGTGCCAGAGTCCCTTCCTGCCCAGTGCTGTTTTATCCAGCGCAAGGAAAAGGTGAGACAGAAGAAAGGTCTGTCAGGAGGTCTGTTACCTGCACTGCCTACTCATCTATGCTGTTATTTACTGTAGTGCCTAAGATGGGCCACAGTCCTATGACACTACTTCTGAATGGAGAAAAGGGATCGGTGCTTCATTTTACAACCATTGCAGCACAGATCTGGGGAGCTCCCTACCAGTATCAGCACAGACAGGCTGCACCTTCAGGCCCAAGGAGAAGAGAATTTGGCTCAAGATATTAAAGGGTTATTTTAAGGAATGCTTTTCTCTTTCTCCCTTCTCTCTCTCTCTCCATTTGTTTGTTTTGGAATTGATACCAGGAAAAAAAAATGTAACTAGGAAACAGAATACATAACCGCCTGAGGTGATGTACAAGAAGTTTCTTCGCATTCTCTGACTTTTTCCTGGTTAAAACCAGTTTGCCTGGGGATGGGCCAGCTCAGTTTCGGCTTCTCCTGCTTTCCCAACATTCCACAGAATAGCATGACCTTCATTAACTCAACACAGCAACTGGATCCAGCTAACAAAATCCAACACATGTAGGCACTTGTCCCTCTCGTCCTCAAGAGTAGAGAAACACGGATACCGTTGTTCCAAAGCGGGCCCTGTCATTTCCAGTCTTTATCCTCGCACAACAGATGCTATCAGGACTGCTCCTTGCTGGTCAGAGGCTGCAGCAGCTTCTGTGTACCCTTTCTGCTTACTGGATCAACATCCAGTTGCTCTCTTAACCGTGGATCTAGTGAGAGAACTTTGCAAAAAAAATAGTTTACAAGAAATGGTAAATAACTAGTAACCAGGGCTCTATACTTGTGTTGGCTGGGTGTCAGGGCATTTGTTACTGAGAATATGGACTTGTTCATATTTAAAAAAAAAACCCAAACAACCCAAAACCAACACACCAGACAATAATAGAAAACTTCAGAATTGTAGCAGTCTGGATGTGGTTTGATGGATTAGGGGGCATGGGGAAGGAAAGGTCTAGTCAGCCTGCAATGTTACGTATCTGGAGATACAACAGAAATAGTGGTGAACATATTGAAGATAAAAGACTGGCCTCATATTTCAGTGTATATTCAAACTTGTCATGTTTTCAGATGAAATTCCATGTAAAAAAAAAAAAATCCAATAGCTGTGGGCAGCAGAAAGCAAGACACTATTATGAGCTAAAATAAAGCAAGCTCTCTACCATTCACACTCAGGACCAGCACTCACAAGCCCAGACTTGGCAGTGGCAGGTCTTACACATCCTGCTCCTTTCAGTTTTTCTGTATTGACAGGTGAGTGATCAAGAGAAACTTCAGATCTAGTAACTTCAAAATTGGACTGTGCACCTCATCTAGGGCAGAAAACTGCAGTAGAGGAACTGCATCCTTTTATTCACTATGCTCTTTGTCAGGCTGCACTATCACTTGTGACAACCTCGCAAATGCTAAATTGGCTCTTAACCCACAAAGGCTCCTTGAGTGAAGCCAGCCCTTTGCAAAGCAGCTGTGCTGCCCAATGACGGGTCCACAGGCAGTCACTGAAGCCTCGAAGCCTAAAGCCACTGTGACTCAGCTGAGGATCTTCTACCCAAGGGTGTGATGCTGGTCCAGTCACTTCCGCAAGAAGATGAAAGCTGGCACAACTCCTACTCAGGGAGGCGTTCTCCCACCTAAGAACAAGGAAGACCCGTGACATAATTCTGACCATGATGTAAGTCAAAGTACTTTCCAGACTGAGACCCTTTTTCCCATGCCACACACAACTCCATGAAGTCCACAGACTAAGTAATCAGAATGGAGATGGGCAATGGGAGACAGCGGAGGAATAAGCCTGAGTGAAGTGTTACATTAAGCAGTGCTAATGTTTCAGTGTGGTTAGTTAGTTTAGTTTGTCATATCAGCAAAATAAGCAGAAGAAAGTGAAAGTGTTTCATATTTATGAAGTTCCATAAACACTTCTCAGGACTTTGCTCCTTGGTAAGGATTCCAGGTACCACAGTAATACTAAAAGGAATAAAAAGTACTATCAAGCTTGTATAGCAGTCACTATATCTCTATCATTTGAGCAAACAGACAGAAGTCTGTCATTTTTATCTCCAGTTTAATCTCAGACATAATCATCTGGTGGTGTGTATATTTAACCAAATTCCTCACTCTGGAGCACAAGAGTTCCACTAGCAGACAGCACCCTGGATGCTGCTACAAAGATCCTTACTGTTATGAGCACAGATATCAAAACAACCACTGTATTTGAAGTAACCAGCATGAGAGGTGGCCTCACCGTACTCGAATTCCAAAACAGTTTTGGGCACACATTCCCATCTGTCTTGGTCCTTCTCCATGGGGAGTTTAACCATCACTTACTTCACCATTTACTGCTGCAAGGGCAAATTTATGCCACCAAGTTGTACAGATCTAACAGCTAGTTATCCAAGTCCCTGCTAGCACTGTCTAGGTTCCCTGTGAAGTCAATCCAAAGAAATAAGCATCTCCAGAGGGCAAATAACTTCATCCCACTTGTTCTGTGAGATGATGGTTTCGGGAAAAGCCTACAGTACAAGATAAAATTACCAGTTTAGACTAGATACCTCACCTCTGCAAGGCTGAAGTTCCTCAAAATGAACTCCACGTGGATGGCATTATTCAGTGCAGAACTCCCCAGATCCTTCCACACAGAAGCTGGAAAATCTTTTATCAGCCATTTCAGTTGAAACCATGTATTACTGAGACAATGGTGCTTAATCATCTTCAGAGCAAGTCATTCTTGGTAGATAATAAGTAAAGCTGGACCATATTGCTATGCCTCCCCAGCTTTTGGGGGAATGCTCAGATGGCCCACTACCCCCTCTGTTCTACTTCCTTGCTTATTTCAGTCCTACAAAAATCGTAAAATTACACGGTTTACCTGCGGCTTCATTTCCATGTTTTACATGTGATGTTCAAGTAACGTTCTTACAATATTATAGGCCTTGTCTAGCATTGAGAAAGTTTTAGTCAAGAGTGTTTTATATTACTGGAATTGCTTATACAAAATTCCCTTTTACAGATTAATTTATGAGAGAAGAAAATCCTGTACTTATCTTAATTACTTTATTGATTCTTGGAAAAAGAAATACAAACTCAAGCTGGGAAGAAGGAAAGATAACATGCACTTGTCTTTCACACACAGCCAAAATCTTTCCATTGATGCTGTTTTATAATGCCCAAGATCCATTCTTCTGCTCTAGAGTGGTAAAACCCAACCTTTTTCTCTTCCCCATTCCCATGAGAGAAATAACTACAGAGAAACAGCAGGAGGGGAAAGAAAGGGAGAGACAGACTAACCTATGAAAGCTTTCATATACTACAACTTTACAACAAGGTTACGTGCACTCACGCAGAGCATCACACGGCAAGGCAGAACCTACTGTTAGCTGCCTGTGAAACAGCAAAAGGAACACCACTAATGAAGGGGGTAGGATGGTTTAAGGAGCCCAGAGAACGGCAGGATTCGGACACATGAGGATGAGGAGAGATTGTTAGGATCTCCTGGTCTGACCTGTCCACCCCCACAGAGCTTCTCTTGTCCATGCCTGCACAGCAGTCACAGCATGCTGGCTGTTACCCTTCCCTACAGCACCGCTGCCCTCTCCACTGAAGACAGGGCAGGGAGCTCCAAGGTTTGTGATCAGCTGCTGTCACTGCCAGCAAACAGCAGGCCCATTGCACACCCAGCTCTTCTGGGGACAGGCTGAGCTCCGATGGTGCGACCACAGTAATTAACTCGGGACTCGTTACAGGCGTGTTGTGATCTGCCCTGAAGGTGCCAGGACACATGGCTGCACTCGGCCATCCATCATGCAAAGCCTTCCTGCCCACCAAGCTTCCAGCCAGGACACTCAGCAAGGCCAGGTTTAATCCCAGGTTATGAGTGTGCATGAGAGTATACTGCTGGAAAAGAGCGGATTAACAGAAGCTGGAGCTCCTCCTCACTCCACAAGTATTGCTGGGGCTGAAGTCCTGCAGGCTGACTCACACAGCTCCCCACCTGCCCTGAGAGAAACAATCTTCTCCAAGACCTATGAACTGAAACAGAAAAGAAACCCTACGGATTTGCTGAAAGGGGAAAAAAAAGAAAAAGACAGACAAAAGAAAAGATCCTAATATGCTTGGATATTTTCTAGGACTTTTTTTTTCTAAGAAAAGTAATGGAGAAAAATCACTTTCTTAAATTTAAAAGATTCTTACTAGGTAATTTTCATAAAAGCTAGTTACTGCTCAACAGAGATGTACTGGCTATGTTCTAAACCAGAGCAGCAACAGAAAAACTGGAAAATTAAAAAATCCTCTTGCAAAAAACACTGTGTTTTAGCTTTTGAGCTCTGGCTTTTCACAGCTCCAGGTTTTTCATCTGATTTTTGAAGCTCAGCCTGGTCACACAACTCAGCCAGAAGAACGGGAAAGCACAGCCTGCGGTAGCAAGGACATGAGGACAAGCAGGCAAGGGATGAGGGTCCTATCCTTTCCCTGCTGCCAGGAATGGAACACCACCGTGGCAACATCATGCGAGCCTGGGTCCTGATCTGAGGGATGGAAAAACAATCACTTCTTCCCACTGCAAAACTGTGAAGGATCAACAGGCTTTCTGTACTATTTAAGGAATTAAAAAAATATAAAAAAAGACTAGTTGGCTTTTATTAAGAACGGCTGCTCTCAGGTTAGAGGTTACTCTAACAGGCATTATCACCCATTGGTTTGAGTTCTTCGGTTGCTGCCTGAGCAGAGCTGGAAAACAGATTTGTACTCCCTGCAATAAATTATTGACTGCTATGACTCTTAGGAAGGCCAAGGTGTGGTCCTTGCTGGCAGTTGAGAGGGTGTTTGTTTGCCAGCCTTTCCCCCAACTGGAGGAAAGGTGCTCATAAAGTAAAACTGCAGAAGAAAAGCCGAAAGCAAGAGCCAGGATTCCCATAAGTGACTTTCTGGTGTTCAGTGGACACACAGCTTTTGACCACGGTGAACTATGGGAGTGTCCTCAGAGCACCAAGGCACCCCACAAGAAACGTGGAGGTTGGAAATGTCTGTGTTGGAGAAAGAAACCTGAGGGTTGGAGATGTCTGTGTGAAAATGCACGGAGCTGGCTGACCTTTGCTACGTCTCCTTCTCCAGAGCCACAGGTAAACATGATGAGGAATGCAGAAAGCACAGATCGCACACACACCACACACAGCAACCACACAGAAAGAGCACTGTAGTTGTACCAGGCCTCTAGCAACAGCCTCTAAAGGACATTCCTGTCCTGTGTTCAGGTGGAATTTAACCAACTGTGTGCCCACCACCCATCCTGGAGGCAGGCAGGGAAACATCCTTAGCCCTTTACTTCCTTGGGGAGGAAAACGAAACAGAAAGGTGAAGTAGCTTAAGTCTGCCCCGTGATCCAGAAGTAGATTTCATCACCTCCTGCCTTCCAACCCTGTTCTCATTCCTGCAGACCACAACACCTCTCAGATCTGCTCCAGGTAGGCAGATAACAGTCATGTACTTCATACCCCAGAGGAGGTAAAGTCATAGAGAAAAGGGACTCAAGGATTCAAAGGTTTGGTGTGATTTATAACCAGCACCCTGGGAACGGTAGAGGCTGACAATATTTGAAATCAAGCAAAGTAAGAGCATAAAATTAGAACTGGAGCTAAGATGCTGTTCTAAGTGTGATGACCTGGCTGCAAACAGCAACTCCTTTCACACTCCTCCAGTGCCCTCAGAAGCCTTCAGACACAAGGCAATTGAGATTTCATTCATGATTCCCTGGTACTACAACAGTTAACATCTCAGCACCCTTTCCCTGTATTTTGCCTCCTGTGCAGCAAAAGATTAGTTACATGTTTCATGAAAAAAATCCCAACTTTATCAATGGTATCATTCCTTAGGGCATTGCCAGTGCAAAACCCCAAGGGATGTAAAATTAAATGTCTAGTGTCCTTAAATCTTGTAAAGTATTTTCTAGGGGTTTTGGTTGCTGAAAGCTTCAATGTCATCAGGCTGTTCAGAGTTATCCTTTGTGGGCATTTCCACCATTCTGACCTCCTATTCCAAAACACAACTGCTAATACCTCCACCTTAGAAAAACGACATTTTTAAAAAACCTGACAGCTTTACCTCATATAATTATAAAGTAATGCTGCTTGCTAACTACTGGCTCTAAAAAGTTGGACTTGACACTACATTGTAAGCTCGGGAAACAAATAAGATATCATGGGTAGGCTTACAGCAGTTAGCACAAAAATTCCCAGGTGAAACAGTCCATGGTCAGAGGCTCTCAAAAAGAGCACAATGAACTTCAGAGCCCTGAAGTTACAGGCTAATTTCAGTGAACCTTAAATAAAGCCTCCTTGCGAGCCTTTTTAGGATTGTGGCCCTCATTTGTTTCTAACTGAAGAAATGAAAACTATCATTATATAGTTCTTGAAAAGGCTTATTCCCAAATGGATCCTATTTACAGGTCAAGACTCTACCCTGTCTTGTTTACATGCAACTCCCATTAAAAAAATGAAATACCGTCCCAGGAAGATCATGGGATTGTGCAAGTGCCCACAGGCTCCTGAGCATGTTCAGCCTGGAGGTTCCTCTGAGCAGCATCTGTTGCTCCCTTGCTCTCCTGGGTGCTGGGGCTGCCCTGGGCTGGGGGCAAAATATATATCCAAATATATATTTTGATATCCAAAACCTGTGCCCTGCTGGCCCTTCCTGTCCCTACACACTAGCTCATTTAGAGCCGGCCCAGAAGTTGCATTCACATCTCTGACCACACTGCAGATGTACTCTGAGAGGGGCAGAACAACCCCGAAAGCGTTTAAAAACTAGCCCTTGAAGTCTCATTCCAAAGTCAAACTTTGTACCTATCACAGGCCTGATAAATTAGCAGCTACAGAAAAAGGAGTTTCTACAGGAATAAGAAAGGTGCTGCACTTCAGTTAATTTAAGAGTTAAGGCTTTCAAGATCACTGGCGTTTTTCCTGTCTCCTTGAAAACACCATCTCAGCCAAACCTTGGTGGGCCAACACAGGTGAAACCAAAATGTCAAATTTTTAAATCAAAATCATCTGTCGGGACGCTGGAGTGCGGCATTTCTTGCTGAAAATAACTTTCGGTTTCTTTTGATAAAAAAACTCCTATTTTTTTGTTTGTTTGTTTTAATGCTTCTTACGAGGGAGCCAATCTGGCTGGCAGCTCCCTCCCTCTCCACACTGCCGCTGAATTTTGATTGCGTGGGGAAGATGGGATGGCTGTTAACCTCTGCATCATCGGGTCAGCATCACAACAACATGCTCCTCCAGCAATCCTACACCTCCTGTCACAGCATTCCTCTACCTCCACTTGTTTTTCCAAGTTTAATTAAAATCCACTGCAGTTTTTTTCCCATCTGCTCTGAGGGGTTGAGCGGCTCAGCAGTGTTTCTGCTTCTGGAAAGCAGCAGGAACAGAGGGGTTAATGCTCTGTATTCAGAACAAAAACCACAGAGCTGAGGCAGATCTGCACTCATCCAATCCATTCCCTGACAAAACTTGTTGCTAGTCCTGTCTGCACCATCCTAGATCTCCCAGGTTTCACTGGCTTCTAGCCAAAAGTGTCGTTTTACTCTCATAATGAAGGGGGCCAGAAGGATTTATCTTTCCCAACCTCTCCCTACATTATGTCCATCCCTGCAGAGCAATCTTCTTGTTTTTCCACATTTTCTTGCAGTCTGAAACCCTCCCAAGGGCATATCCCCAAGGATCTGCTGAGATGGAGGGCTTCTCAGCTTACAGCTTCTGCCTACAGTGCTGTATTTAGCCCATTAAAAATCCCAATAAGGTTACACATAAAAGCTCCTTCAAAGTTTTGGCCCTGACACTTTACTCCTCACCTTCTAAATCAAGTTATTCCTTATTTGAAAATCTTCAGAAATTGTTTGGAGGAGTGAATGACCTATTCCAAGGCTTTAAAATTAGATCAAAAGTATAAAGTTGCTTCCTCCCAAGCCACTGTATTACTAAACAAGGAAACGGTCACACAATAAAATTTCCACAAGAAGAATGGAGTCCGTAAACTGAAGCTGTCACAGGTGAAGGAGGGGAGAAGAAGGAGGAAAAAAAAAAAAAAAAAAAAAAAGAGCAAAGGCTGATGTTGTAATATTTATTGTATTTATTAAAATCCTGCAAGCTAATTCAACAATATATTGTGGGAATTACAGTTCCCACCTTTCAATTTGTGTCAGGAACTGTCTCCCCCAAAACAACCACCCCTCCCAAAAACCCAAACCTGCATGGTTGAACATTCTCCCTGGGCACTGTCAGGTTAAGAGACTCAGGTTAACAGGGGAGATGCCAGTTTTGTCTTGATCTGCTCAAGTCATCTGCTACTCTGCGGGAGTCTGGGGCTTAGAGACAAGTACAAAGTCTACCACTGGATCTCTCCTTCCCTTTTCTAGGTTCTTTTCTCCCTATAACATATCCTGAGTTAGGCACAATATTCCCACTGACTCATGAAAGCCCTCCCAAAGCATGGAAAGCACACCTGAAAAGCAACCAAAATAAAAATCCAGCCTTGTATAATGATAAGTCAGGTTTCTCTGAAAGGTTTTTTGCCCTAGGCCTGGAAGACGAATCCAACATTAAATTGTTCTCCTGCTGACCTGTGAAGAAAACTCAACAGTAAAAGATCTGCAGCTGTAACATAACAAATAATCCCCCTGACAAGGAACAAATACCTGTTGTTCTAACGTGGCCGCTGTGATTCCACTGGCTCAGTCACTACTAAAACTGGAGTAGAAACCTTCCTTTTTTTTTAGGTTAAGTGAGCAGATACAAATTTGAAAGTGGGGGGAAGGATCCTGAAGCCAGGAAGCACTATTTTTACACACTAATTGCCGATAAAACCACACACCAGGAAAGAATGAACATCCATTGTTCCCCATTGCCATGGTCTACTGAAGGGAACCTCAACTAGATCAAGCCTGCCTTGGGTTTTACTGTATGTTTTGATTCCAGCTTTGATAAGGTCACACCTTAGAGAGCCATGCATAGTGTAACAGATGGGGATAAAGCTTTCAGCTACTCCCAGACTCTGCTAATAGCATTTCTAAGAGAAGAAAAACCAATTTTTTTTTATATTTATATAAATAGGTATGGGTTTTCAAGTTACTTTGGCTCCCACCTCATCCCACCAACCCACACAGGGATGATTCTGCTGCAGTGGAGGCTGAGAGCGCAGGGGCAAATACGCACTCAGGCAGGAGGAGCACCTGCAGCTGCCTCCCCAGGGAGCAGGACCACGGCTGGCCCCCCTGCCCAGCCACAGCCCCCAGGGAAGCGACGCCAGCCAGGAGCTCTGCAACCCCCAGACCCCCACAGCTAACACTGACACTCCTACCGTGTCAAAGACCAGCCTGTGCCCAGACCCTTCTGGAACATGCCATCCCCCACTGCTCTTCACGCCTGACACCAATTTCACACTCTGAATTCACCCCTCTGAAGCCTCAGACTCTGCCTTCAGGCCCTCCTTCCTGCCAGCTTGGGATGCAATCCATCTTGCGTGTCACTGGTAAGACAGGAGCAGTGTCAACTACAGGATTTACTACAAAGTTTAAAAAAAAAAAAAAATAACAAACCAAAAAACATAGAATAGTGAGGTAATGGTGACCTAATTTCCTAGACTGGCTGGCTGCTAACCACAACTTTAAGGTTTCAGAGACTTTGGCTCACTATCAGCTTGCACTAAAAATGCCTTCTCTGCAAACCAGAAATAAGCCTATTACGTTGTTTTCAGATAATTCCATCAAAAAAAAAAAAAAAAGGAATGCCACAAACTTGCATCCCCGTGAATAACAAACCCAAACCCTTTTTGTTCATGTCAAACTTCTGCAAGGAATATGACCTATTGTATAAAAAGGAGCTTAACTCTGATCTATCGCAAGAATGATGCTGTCACAAAAATGACCCCATACCAAAATTTCTACAACACAGACTTAATTTCCAGTGGATTATGTTAGAAAGGCCTTCAGTTTACTATCACTTCATATGTGGTAAAGCGATAAGAGGCAACATTATTAGGCCTAATGCAGAAAATGAACTGTGGTGGGAAAGTTTTGGAAGCTGCATGCCACAGGAATGAAACGCTAGCATAATGTGGACAGCAATGTGCTTAAGACTGCGGCAGCTGGACCGAGGCAGAAGAGGTCATGCTTAGCAAAGCCTCTGGAATTCCCAGGGATGGTACTGCAGTGACATGAAGGAATTTCGCAGGATGTTGTATACTCAGAGCATACTAAAAAGCAGAAGATTCTGCACCAGACAGCAACAGCTAAGGTGAAAAGTTTTCACTCCCCCTTAGATCTTCTTCCTAAGATGTTTTCACCTTCTTAGGAAAAAAATCTAAGGAGGAGCCTATACAGTAAATAGAGATAAGGGCATGAGCCAAAGGGGGCCAAAAGTGAAAATATTTCAGGTTGGAATGAAATAACAAGATGACTCCAGAAGTCAGTTTAAACCTCTATTTAAAATACGTACAGGTAGTTATTTACTTATAAAAGCTCTTCTTGTCTGTTTATGTGCTGGACAGAAGTCTAGCAAGACTCAAATGTGGTTGTGGTCCACTCTCCTCTCACCATGCTTCAGTGTACAACATTTGCACATCACTTTACGGTTGCTAAAAAACAAAGTAATGAAATTAAATTGAAAGAGGACTAGATCAGTGAAGGAACAGAGCCACCGTATGTCAAGTGATGTTTGATAGATGTGAGCTTGAAATAGCTTCATCAGTTTACAGCCATATGTGCCTACACTGTTCATGCTTGGGGGTTAGTGTGCACAAGTGCTCAAAACCACAACTCAGCACACCAGACAGAGCAAAAAACCCAGATGAGGCTGCATTTACGTGGGTCACAAGACTATGTTAAGATGTTTGCTCTGAAAACTGAAACAGCTATAGAAAAGCTGCAGAGGAGAAGAGGACAAAAGTCTAGCCAAGTTTAAGATGGGGCTTAAGGAAACTGAGACAGAGTTGCCTTTTCCAGGACTGTGGTCAGCGAGGCTCCTCCATTTGCAACCATGGATCATGGTAGAACTGTGGCTGAAAAATGCCAGTACCACACATGGGAACCAGTAAAGAAGCAAAGTGTGAGTTTTCCATGCAGAAAACTTCATTCAACAAGGCTCTTAGGTGCACACTCAAGTGTGGTACCAGCCCAAGGGGCTTGCTGGTGTCTTCAGACCACCAGGCAATGAGGAGAGCATTACTCAAAGGCAAACATGTACATAAATGTTCACATAATCAAAGAACAGCTTGTATTGTAAAGGACCTTAAAGACCATGTGGTTCCTGCTCCCTGCCATGGGCAGGGACACCTTCCTCTATCCCACATTGCTCCAAACTCCACCCAGCCTGGCCTGGAACACTTCTAGGGATCCAGGGGCAGCCACAGCTTCTCTGGACAACCTGTGCCTCTACTATCCTCACAGGGAAAAATTTCTTCCCAATATCTCATCTAACCCTACCCTCTGTCAGTTTGAAGCCATTCCCCTTTATCATGTCACTCCAGGCCCTGGTAAATAATCTCTCTCCATCTCCTTGTCAGCTCCCTTCTAAGTACTGGAAGGCTGCAAAAAGGTCTCCTTAAAGCTTCCCTTTTCCAGGCTGAACAATCCCAGTTCTGCCAGCCTTTCCTCACTGCAGAGCTGCTCCATCCCTCTGATCATCTTGGTGCTTCCTCTGGACTGGCTTCCTGTGCTTCCTGTGCTGGGCCCCCAGGGCTGGAGGCAGCTCTGCAGGTGGGGTCTCACCCGAGGGGGCAGAGGAACAGAATCTCCCCTACCTTCTGCCCACACTGCTTTTAGTGTGTTTCCAAAATCAGATCCAAGACATTCGCTAATACTGATTAGCTTGTATAAATCCCAATTCACTTCTCAAGAGCATTTTACTACCATTCCAGAAACAGTCCAATGAAAACAATCAGGGAAATGCCAAATACTAAACTCTATACATTATCAAGAACAACTGAAGGAGGCAGGTTGATTCCCAGCAGAAGAGACAATTTTGAGGAGACCTTTTTGAGTTTTTCCATCAGTACAGGAGGGACAGACATCGTTCACACGCCAACTGTTTCACAGGGCTAAGAGGTCCAGAAATGAAGTAGCAGTGTAAAAAGAACAGAAATACACAGATTTGTTTCAATGCCTGGTTAACTCAGGCAAATGCAACTTGGAGAAGAAATCTGAAGTTTTTAACTGAGCTTAGAGCAGACTTACTAAATGGCAGTCCTGGATGAATCTGCCTAAGCTCCTGGATCTAGTGGTTTGTGTTGGACCAGTCACTGCTGAAAAGACAGCCAACAGCAAAAATTTCAGATCTGGGAGCTCAGAAAGAATAAAAGATAGGGAGCATAGGCCACCTGATACTCCTTTCAGAAAAGTGAAAAACAAAATTCTTACAAAGACTGCCTCCTTTCCCTAAAATGTCCTCAATTTTGCTAGTTACACCACCATCAAGCAGAGAAAACCATCAACTTTGCTCATTTGCACTGAGCTAAGAACCTCAGATGCTAGCGATCACTGAGAGGGTTTAAGAAAAACAGGAAATTTACAATTCTTATCACATAGCATGTCCTATATCCAGCAAAATATTAGGAAAGCCCTTGGTCTCTCAAAATATCCCATATTTAAATGGCAATCATGATTGCCTCTAAAGTGTCACAGCTGCTTCCAAAGTGATTATTCTGCAGAACTACTAAGAGAACAAAAGAAGACACATCTCTGCTTCCTGGCTTTTAAATACATCTTTCTCAACTCAACTGTTCTGCTCCCCCCTAGCTTTACTGCAGAAAAATCCAAGAGCTGATCCAAAATTTTTTTGGAGAAAAATCCAAAGGACCTGAAGCCATCAGGTCTTCCCAGTATTGCTAATGCAATATTTACAGGATGCTTCCTTACACTGAGGTCTGTTTGCATACATGGATCCCAGGTGCCATTTTTCAGACTGCCTCCAGGAAACAAATTCCTCGATAAGAAGAAAAAAAGATACGTGATGTTCAGTCTTCCATTTCAAGGAAACAGGTTAAAAGTCGGCAATATTTTTCATCCAGACTTTTCTTTCCTCTTGCCAAGCAGCCCTTGCTGTGATAGTAACCCAGCAGTCAAAACAGGTGTAGACATGCAGATGAATTTGCAAGGACTGATCCCCATTTGTCACACTATCCATGAGATAATGAATTATCACGTTCCAAGAACCCATCTTGGGGTGAGCATATACTAATCTGTGGTGAATCTCATGCCCTCAAAAACCCACCAAACCACTAAATTGTATTCAGTGCATATCCATGAACGAGTTTGTATTGTTCAGGTCTGACAGACGAGATATCTTGAGGTAAGGGTGGTTGGAATGGCCTTCTCCTGAACAGCACTATAGATAGATGTTCCTACAGAAATACATCTCCTAGAAAAACCCAGCTTTTCTAGGCCATATATACCAAAAAAGTCTCTTGTAGTAGTTCCTTCCAGTATGCACCTCAGATGTGATCAAAGCTGAGAGCATTGGCAAATTCTTACTCCTAGCAATTAAAGAATTCAGTAAGTTTTAAATGTGCATCCAGAAAACTGTTGACACTTAAAGGTATTCAAAGGTTTTCAAAGCAGCTCATGGGAGGTACATGCACAAATTCCATTATTTGATAACAGGATTAGTGAATTGTGCTTTGAAAATATATCCTAGGCTGTTTTGGCATTAACAGGCACATTTACAGATCTCAGAAACATTAAACTTTCTACTAAACATTAGTCTTTCTACTAACTACTGAAAAATCCAGGTAGCCAGCTCCAATTAATCCCTTGTCTCATCTTCTACCTGGGCAGCATAACTTGTTTGTCTGACAGAATTCATAGTGAAGGAATGACCAAGTGAATTCATTATTTCAACCATATTACAGAAGAGTGGCATTTGCTTTCTTCTTTGATAAGCACACGGGAAAGGAAACAAAACCAAGTTTTATTATGGAGCTTTACATTAAATAAAAATTGATAGCACATTTTAAAAAACCCAAAACCAGTAGCTAGCAAAATAGAGTATCAGATGCTCTAAATCAGAAGCCCTTATTAGATCTACACTTATGGACCCTGAAACCAAATGAAAATTTGGCACCAGCTGAGGGCTTTTGATCTTTACAAGCATCTTCCATAAAAAATCAAAGCAAACTTGCCAGCATACTTACACAAAACTTGCAGGAGGTTTTATGAAAAATAGTACGTGGTTCAGCCAAAATTCTCATAGCCATGAGAATTTCAGTTAGCCAAGAGAGAGTTAAATCTCCAGTGATTCAGACATGAGTCTGAGCATTGATTTCTGCTGCTACTCATTCATCTGAAGCGCAGACCTCATCGTCGTGCTACCTTGTGGCACAGCAAATGTAAAGAGAAACAAACTTTTAGTCCTCAGTAACTCCAAGCTACCCCAGCTCTGTAGTAAAATACAGAACAGCTCATCCAACTAAAAGGAGTTCATAACTGTGCCCTCATGCATCTCAGGGTTTCCTGCAGGCAACTGCTTCCTTGCTATAGACCCAGCGTAGGTCTCGCCAAGGAAAATCTTGGTTTTCCTACTGAAGCTCCTGCCAATGAACAGGGCAGCAAACTCAAGCTGGAGTTGAACAAAGTCACAAAAAGAACATGGAAAAGGCACTGCTGCTGCTGCACTGCACTGTGACCCACGAAAAGGGAGTGCTGGTGTACGTGTACAGCCTCTGCAGGCCTTGGCTTGGACTTCAGGGAAGAGAGGGGCTGCCACCAGCCTCGGAGCGAGAATTTGAGAAGATGAGGAAGGCGTTGCTTAAGGCTCAGGCAGGCACACAATTGGTGACCCCCAGAGAGGTAAAAGGCAGCTCATTGCCCTACGTGACTCCCAGCCCTCTGCTGTCAGGCCATCGTGCCATATGATCCCATTCAGAAATGTGTCAGACTGCAGCCCACATTCTGGCAGAAGCAAAAGGGTAATTCTGCTTCACTCCTAGTCTGCTGCTCCTCGTGACAATTCTCCAAGTTTAAATAACTTGCCACCCCGCCTGGGATTTACCCCTTCCTGTACTGCTCAATGGGCTCGATCCCACACCCTTTCTAAAGGTTTCATTTACCAGGTGGACTGGACGTGGCAGAACAGACCTTCATTTCCTGAGAGAGAGGAGAGATTCCCAGACTAGTCTGAAAAGGGAGCTCCTGGAACAGAAGATGTCTGGTGGCTGAAGCGCAGACCTCTGCGTGGGCCAAGCTACCCTGCTGCTCAGGCTGGTGAAACAGCATCAGTGTTTCCCTTCTCCACTGGAAACACTTCACCTGCAAGACCACGTCACAGCAAGTGCCTTTTTCCTAACTTTATCATGCTGCTGCCCAAGAGACATCTCACATCACCCAAACCCAGCATATTCCTCCTCTGTCATTTCCAGGCGTGCAGGTTACAGTGGAAATTCAGTCCCCAGCCTCCGACCCACGTTTCCTCTCCTCTTCATTGTTCCAGCCCAAATGGGGCAACTCTTCCTGTACAATTCTCCGATTTTTTCATGTTGATATTGTCCTTTGAGACATAAGTAGCTCCCCATTTTTAACGGCAATTCCTTAATGAATATTTGAAGCAAATCTGGTTTGGGACTGAAGGAGCTTGTCACCTCCTTGTAACCTGATAAGTCCCATCTTTTATAGCCTTCCACAATCTTTCATTTAGACATTTTCTCCTGCACTTTGAAAAAGCTGTATCAATTTCTGCCTTAGTTAAGCTAACAACTTTCTCAGAAAAGCATACCAGCTACAGTTAGATAGATTAAGTATACTCTAGTTCTTGTTTCCAAGACAAATATATTTTATTCAAGGGGAAGACATGGTGGATCAATTCATAATCAAGTGATGTAATCATCTTTTAAAGTTGGAGTTAATGAAGCTACCAGGAAACTTCAGTTTAAATATTGTGGCAAATCTTGTATTTGGACTTCTCAGCTGTTTTCTAAACAAAAACTTATAGCCACAGAGACCAGTGATTTTGCAAATAAATGGAAGCTTTATAGTAGATTAGGCACTTTTTGTTACCTCAGGGGAGACTGTGCACTTATTTAAAAAGCTTAACATTCATTTATTCACACATTTGTTTTACATGTTAATACACTAAAGATAATTAACAGCTTCATTTTCTAAGTGATTTTTAAATTCATTACTCATGTCAATCTTATCCTGAATGAAAAATGGAATTGGCCTCAACCTCTCAAACCAGTTTTTATTCACCAGCTTTCAGAGGAGAACAAATCTTTCTGCTTTTCCACCTACTAGCCGCCTTACTCACTTTGACTGAACTCTGAATAAAATGAAGAAAATATCCCCGTACCAACAGAAAAAGCAACAGCTACAGTAATAAAGCACTTTCAGCAACAAGCTCTGCTTTTAGGTGCTGATTTTGTGACATCCCCAATTTTAGTAGCTAGACACTCAAACATTTCAGCAACAAATATTTAAGCAGCTCTTTTGCTGTTATTTAAGTGATTTTTCTGCTACTGTTGATTTATGTTTTAAAACAAACCTTCTCAATTTCAAAGTTAAGCAGGGTTTTAAAGAGTTATTGAATCAAACCTGAAAATCCAATAGACATTTTAAAACTTCCTTTTTAAACTAACAGATATTTACGTACTCTGGTATTCAGCTGGTTCAGCCTGCCTTCAGACAACTTTAGTTGCACAGCTTCCTGAAGGCATCTTAAGGCATTTTCCCCCTCATCCTCTCTCTTCTTTCCACAATTCTCTGTACTATTGAGGTCACACTAATCCAGCTATAGTTGCTCACATGACTTTTCTTCTGAGAGATGCCACTGGCTACTGTACCATCCCTGTGAGTGGTACTTATTAAATTACGCCTCTGTAGACATTGATTTATTAAAAAAAAAAAAAAA